>CM035845.1:343739038-343793353 GCA_020510985.1 Pholidichthys leucotaenia
TGCACTACTTAGTTATGCTGCTAATAGGTTTAGTCAGCCGGGGGACCTCCAGTAATGCACTGGGCCTCACTCCTTTCCTCACTCTCTATGAAATATTTTTTTTTTGCTGGTCATTAACATCTGTTTGTTCTCTCCCATAGATTGAGTCCCCATCGTGCTGTTTGCTCTCTACATGTCTGTTCTTTTCTTCTTCTCTATCCCCTCACCCCCCAGCCAGTCGCAACAGATGACTGCCCCTCCCTCAGCCTGGTTCTGCTGGAGGTTTCTTCCTGTTAAAAGGGAGTTTTTCCTCTCCACCGTCGCCAAGTGCTTGCTCACAGGGGATCGCCTGATTGCTGGGGTCTTTCTGCAACTGTGGGGGTTCCCCCCTACAGTTGGTACTGCTATGAGATGACTGTTGTTGTGAAATGGCGCTATATAAATAAAGTTGAATTAAATTGAAATAAATAAATAAAGTTGAATTGAATATCAGACTGAATGTGAAGCACATCTTCAACCACGGTGCAGTCGCACTGAAGACGACGCAGTCTGGTGCCGACTAGCATGAACAGACGCAAATCCACATCTGCACGAGTTCAACTTGGCTGGAGTGAAAGATTCCCGATGCTTGGTCACAACAGCTGTCCAGCATCAAGATTCTGGCAACGTGGCCAGAAGTCACAGGAAGGACACAGATGGACATGCGTCCCCCGGCTGAGACGGACTTCCTGTTAGGACTGGGTCTATGCTCCTTTCTGCTCTGATGCACCTACGCTTTAGCGCACACGCCACTGTAAATGCTTCCTGTTTGGCCCAACGCCTGTGCACGACCAGCAAGTGGGTTGTGGGAGGTGAGGGGGGGCGTTACCCCCCTTGTTAGCAAAATGAGCACCCCCCCCCAATACCATCATCAGCCTCTCTAGAACGGAGAAAAAAATGCTACTTTTTTCCTGAAAATGTGCAAATGTCTCTCACAATTTTTAACTTTTTTCGTGTAAATTTTCAACTTATTTTATGTATTTTTTCTCATAAAGTTTAAATTTTTTCCTTATAATTTTGTTAATAATTAATACAAATGTCACAAATGACAATTACACACAATAAAATTTGAAAATGTACAACAAAGTTGAAAATTTCCAGGAAATGAAGTTTAACATTTTTGAAAAAGTTCCAATTTTACCCGAAAAAAACTGCAAATTTTATGAGAAAAAAATATGAAAATTTACAGGGAAAAAAGTCAAAAATTTGAGACAAAAGTTCAAATTTATGAAAAAAATTAAATTTTTTAAGAGAGAAGCTGCAAATTTATGAGAAAGATGAAAATTTACAGAAAAAAGAAAAATTTGTAGAAAAGGTTTGAGAAAAAAGTTGCAAAGCGACAAAAAAATTGTAAATTTCTGACAAAAAAGTTGCACATTTTTCAGAAGAAAAAAAGTCACAAATTTATGAGAAAATAATTGCAGATGTGAAAAAGGTGCAAATTAATGAGAGAAAAAGGTGAAAATTTCCAGGGAAAAAATAGCAAATTTACAAGAAAAAATGAGCAAATTAATGAGGAAAAAGTTGTGACTTTCCACCCATGAGTGAAGAAGGGGGACGATCATTCTGGGTCATTTTGCTAAACTGAACACAGAGATGCATAAGAATTAAGAGTGACCTTAAAATTTGATGGTCCCAGCCTGAACACAAAGCCAAACCCAGCGTAGAGCGGCTGGGTGAAGGTGGTGCTGAATGTGTGGAGGTGGATCAGAGCGTCAGCAGAGACCCTGTAGAAGGACAGAGTTCCAGCCGGATGGTCCAGGTAGACTCCCAGTCTGTCCAAGTGGGACGAGGAGATGACCGTTTCTCTGTTGTTGTGCCAGACAGAGTAGCGCTGATCAAAGCAGCTCAGACACCAGGACTGGTCATTAAATCCAAACTCAAACTCATTTCTCTCATTCATGTCTCCCTGCCTTCTAATTTCCTTGTAGCTCACGGCTACGTGAAGGTTGCTGCTTCGCTCGACCTCCCAGTAACAGCGACCGCTGAGGGGTTCGGCGCACAGCAGCTGAGGACACCACTTGTCGAATCTGTCTGGGTGGTCCGGGTACGGCTCCTCCTCGCTCACATACGTCACTCTCCTGTTGCCGTCAGACAGCTTCAGGTTCCTGTGTGCCGTGTTGGGGTCGAGTGTGAGTTCACGAGAATCTGACAAAGACAACAAACACAAGTGTGTGGAAACAGCTGAATGTGTGCTGCTTTACTTTCATGAATTCCATTAAAAACACACTTACACTTCCTCAGACCTGGCTTCAACCACTGGACTCCAGCAGGCTCCACCCTGTAATGAGGACATGGACATTATCTTTTGGCATTCAAATATACTTTATATTAAAGAGAGGGGTTACACGTGCACTGGAGAATTTTTGACTAACAGGCTTCAGACTGTTAGAATCAAGAATATCACATTCAGCTATCATCCTCAGCACCGGCTCCCCTCAGGGCTGTGTCCTCAGCCCACTGCTCCATACTCTGCTGACACATGACTTCAAAGCTTCCTACCAAGACAACCTTGGAACATGGTGTAGCGAGAACAATCTCATCCTTAAAAATTAACAAAACCAAGGAGATTATTGTGGACTTCTGAAGGGCTGGCACTGGCCCAATCTCTCCTTTACATTGATGGAACGGCTGTGGAAATGGTTTCTTCCTTTAAATACGTCAGGGTTCACTCACCAACCTTGAGCTGGTGTAGCAATACTGCCAACACAAGAAAATTCAAGAGGACATTCTACAGGTGTGTTGTGGAGAGCACACTGACCTCCTGCATCAGTGTGTGGTATGCAAGCTGCACGATGACAGAGGAGGAGGCTTTGGTTAAGTCTGCACAAAGGATGATCAGGTGCAGCTTACCACCCCACCAGGACATCTACACCAGCAGATGCAAGGAAAAGGCAGCTTGCATCAGGACAGGCTCCAGCCACCCTGCACATGGACTGTCTGCTCCCGTTACCTCAGACAGGAGGCCACGTAGCATCAGGGCAAGGACAACCAGACTGAAAAACAGTTGTCCAATGAAAGCACCAAGGTGCTGAAGCCTCGGTGTCTGGGGCTGTAAAAAAGTCACACTGCCACTTCTGGTGGGATACGCGATACATATCGCCATATGTATTCTGTGTACTGAATGACCTTTAAAATTTTGTCTTACATTTTTATTAAAAATGTATGTATACATTTATTGCACTTATGAATGAATGAATGAATGAATCTTTATTACAGATAGTACAGGTTAAAAGAAACTGAATAATATAACAAAGGGGGAAAGAAAATCCAACAAAGTCAAATTAGACAATAACTCCTCTGATTATACAATTCAACATAAGCTATCCGAAATGGGTGATGGCTGAAGCCGCAGCTTATATTGCCCACCCATATTCCATCCAAGAATTCAAAAGAAAAAAACAAGACAAGAGCAATTACAATTCAAAAACGAAGCTAAGACAAAATGTGACAGAAAAAACTAAGCTACAACACAACACAGGCTGGATATGACAATCCTTATGTGATTTTACATGTCATCTTGTATATATGTTTGGAGTATTTCTTCTTTTAGTTTTTGTTTAAATTGTCCAAGCATTGTACATGATTCTAATTCAGGTCCAAAATCGTTCCATAATCTGACTCCTTGCACTGAAACACAGTGTTGCTTGGTGGTAGTTCTCACTGAAGGTTTTTGAAATACACGTTCCTCTAAAATGATATTGTTTCTCCCTTATTTGGAACAAATTTTGGATATTTGTGGGCAGTGATAGATTCTTCACTTTAAACATTATTATTGCAGTTTTAAAGTCAACCAGATCTTTCAACTTGAGAGCTTTTAATTTAAGAAAAAGTGGGTTTGTTGGTTCCCTGTAAGCTGCTTTGTTTATTATTCTAATAGCTCTCTTCTGAAGCATAAAGAGCGGATATGTTTGTTTTATATGTATTTCCCCATACTTCATTACAATATGTCATGTATGGGAGTATTAATGAATGATACAAGGTATATTGTGTGGGTTGATTCAGCAAATATTTCACTCTGTGTAATATTGCAATTGATTTGGATATTTTACCTTTAATATAATTAATATGTGACTTCCAACACAGTTTATTATCAATTATTACTCCAAGAAATTTAGTTTCAGATACCCTTTCAATCTCTACACCATTTACACTGAGTTTAGATACTGAGTTGTTGTGATGGTTGTTAAAGACTATAAATTTTGTCTTACTTAAATTGAGCGTTAATTTGTTTGAATCAAACCACAGTTTAAGCTTTCCTAATTTCTTTCCGAGTGTATCCAGAAGTTGTTCCAGATTGCTTCCACTGCATAATAGATTAGTGTCATCAGCAAACAATATTAAGTCCATTTTTTCTGAAACTTCACATATATCATTTATATACATATTGAATAATAATGGCCCCAAAACTGAACCCTGTGGGACTCCACAAGTAACCTTCAGTAACTGAGTTTTCGTTACCAACACATACATACTGATATCTATTCTTTAAGTAACTACTTAACCAGGACAGTGCTACCCCCCTAATACCACAATTTTGTAGTTTCTTTATTAATAAATTATGATCCACTGTATCAAATGCTTTTTTAAGATCCAGGAATACCCCAACTGAATACTCTTTATTTTCAATGGCAGTTGATATTTTTTCTATAAATTCCATTAGAGCAAATGCAGTTGTTCTCTTGTGTCTGAACCCATATTGCTGCTCACACAATAAATTATTCTTCAGTATGTTGTCAATTCTCTCATAGTATATTTTTTCAAGTATCTTGGAAAACTGCGGCAATAGTGAAATTGGTCTATAGTTTGAGAATTCCCCTCTGTCACCCGTCTTGTATATCGGAAATACTTTAGCTATTTTCATTGCATTGGGAAATATACCTGTTTGGAGAGACAGGTTACAGATATACGTCAGTGGTTTCACTAAGCATTCAATAATAGTTTTGACTAAGAGCATGTCAATACCATCACAGTCCGTAGATGTTTTAGTTTTAAATGATTTAACTATTTCAATGACCTCTCTCTCGTCTGTGTTCTTTATGAAAATGGAGTCTTTTATAGCAGTGTCATTGCTTATTGTATCACCTGTAGGCACCGTAATGGGTATTTCTCGAGCCAAATTAGGAGCAATGTTAACAAAAAAGTTATTAAAGTCATCTGCAGGTGAAGCTGCATTCACACTCTGAGTCGTTTTATTATTTGTTGAAAAATCGGTTGGGTAGCTCGTGTTTCTGCTTTTATTTCCAAGAATACTGTTAAGTATTGTCCATGTAGTTTTAATATTTTCTCTGTTTTTCTCCAGTTCTTTACTGTAATAGTCTCTCTTACTACATCTTATTATATATGTTAACTTATTTTTGTATGTTTTATACCGCTGCTCTGCTTCTTTTGTCCTTTTCTTTAGGAAAGCTTTATATAATATTTTTTTCTTTTTACACGCCTTTAGTAATCCTTTGGTTAACCATGGCTTATCGGCAAATTTATGTTTAAGCTTTTTTTTTTTTTACTAATGGACAGTTTTTTTCATAAAGAGTGGTTACAATGTTTATAAATGTGTCATAGGCTTCATTTACATCTGATACATAGACCTCTGTCCAGTCTTGCTTCAGCAAGTCCTCTTTAAAAGAACTGATTGCATTTGGTGATTTGTATCTGAACGATTTTAAAAAAATTTTCTGTATTGGCCCCCGTGTGGCCATGGATAAGTGCAAAGGTTGGCAAATGGTCACTTATATCATTTATCAATAATCCACTTTCTATTTTCTTATCAATAATATTAACAAACAGGTTGTCAATAAGTGTAGCAGTGTGAACTGTGATTCTACGGGGATGTGTTATTGTGGGATATAGACTCATGCTGTACATAGAGTTCATGAACTCTGTAATTACATTTTGTTGATGTGGATTTAGTAAATCAATATTGAAATCTACACAAATTACTACCATTTTCTTACTAGTAATATTATTGTACAGCTCGACTAATTTATCTCTGAATGTCTCAATGCAAGTTCCCGGCGTTCTATATATACAACTTATAATTAGATTTTTTGTTTTATCTTGGTCAATCTCAACAGTAACACATTCCAAGATCCCTGGTAGTGCAAAGGACATTCCATTTACAAGCTTACACCTATAGAGGTCATCAATATACAGTGCAACACCACCACCCTTTTTTTGAGATCTGTTAATATGAAGCATCTGATATCCCTCTATTGCCATCAGGGGAGCCTGCTCTTCATTAAGCCAAGTTTCAGAGACTGCGATAGCTGTAAATTTTCTGTCTAGCTGTTTTAAATAGTCCTGAATCTGTGGAAAGTTTTTGTTAAGACTTCTGCCGTTGAAGTGTATTATTGATAGTTGACCATCTAGTTGCACTTGACTTTTGAATTGCTTTTCAGTGTAATATTCACAATGGTTATGAATATTATTGAAAAAGTGGTTATCAGGATCAATATCATTCCCCATCTCTTGTAGTTTATGTTCAGTATAATGGCATATTTTCAGAGTTTGAGTTTCCTCACTCTGTGTCAAATGACTTCCTCCAACTGGGGATAATTGATGTCTACTCAAGTCAGTCCTAAGTTTTTTTTGTTTGTTTTGCTTATTTTTTTTTAAAGTACATTGACATGGTATGTCAAAAGAACTATTCTTACCATCCATCCATCCATCCATCCATCTTCTACCGCTTTTCCGGAGGTCCGGGTCGCGGAGGCAGCAGTTCAAGCAGAGAAGCCCAGACTTCCCTCTCCCCAGCCACCTGCTCCAGCTCTTCAGAGGGGATACCAAGGCGTTCCCAGACTAGCTGGGAGACATAGTCTCTCCACCGAGTCCTGGGTCTGCCCCGGGGTCTCCTCCCAGTGGGACGTGCCTGAAACACCTCAAGTGGGAGACGTCCAGGAGGCATCCTAATCAGATGCCCATACCACCTCAACTGACTCCTTTCAATGTGGAGGAGCAGCGGTTCTACTCTGAGCCTCTCCCGGATGACTGAGCTCCTCACCCTATCTCTGAGGGTGAGTCCAGCAATCTTACGGAGAAAGCTCATTTCAGCCGCTTGTATCCGCGATCTCGTTCTTTCGGTCATTACCCAAAGCTCGTGACCATAGGTGAGAGTAGGAACGTAGATTGACTGGTAAATCGACAGCTTTGCCTCCCAGCAATCTTACGGAGAAAGCTCATTTCAGCCGCTTGTATCCGCGATCTCGTTCTTTCGGTCATTACCCAAAGCTCGTGACCATAGGTGAGAGTAGGAACGTAGATTGACTGGTAAATCGACAGCTTTGGGTTTGCGTGCCCCAGTGATCCCAGGAGCTATGTTGTCCGGGGCAATTTGCCTCTGATAGGGTCTCCCAAGACAAACTGGTCCTGGGTGAAGGGCCAGACTAAGAACGATCCAACAGACTCTCATGATAAATTGTATATCAAGGATTCAGTGTACTATTCTTACCGTGTGTGTGAATATGGATTATCATTCTCTTAATTTTCTTAATCAGTGTTCATCTGTATTTAGTTAAGTCAGTAACATCTCTGATCATTATGCTCTTTGCTTGCTCAGGTGTTCCATTTAGTTTGATCCAAACTCTACAATTTCTCGTCCATGTTGCCTGTATCTTATTTTGTCTTTTCAGCATCCGTGCTTGCCGTGCTATTTCAGCATTTGTTTTTGTTTGGTGTTCATTTAGGTAAACTTCTGATCATCAGATTGATTTAATATCCCTTACAGAGACTTGGTTAGGGCAAGAGGATTATGTTGGTTTAAATTAATCAACTTATCTTATTTTGTCTTTTCAGCATCCGTGCTTGCCGTGCTATTTCAGCATTTGTTTTAGTTAGGTGTTCATTTAGGTAAACTTCTGTTCCCCGTAGCTTTCTGGCCTGCCTCAGTATGTCATTCTTTACCCTTCTGCTCACAAAGCGCATCACAATTGATTTCTTTGTTTTATTATCTTTCTTGGGCAAAGCATAACAGGCTGAAATTGCATTTGCTTCTACCTTTATATCTTTACTGCCAAGGAACTGAAGCACCTGGTTTTCTAGGGAGACTGATTCACTCAGGGGAGCCTCCTCACCTCTCAGTCCTGTTGTAGCATGAGCGTATGACTGATATTTGATGTCTAGTCCACTTATTACTAGGTCATCCATATGAGAACCTTGTTCAAGATCCTCGACGCGTCGCTCCAAGTCCGTAATTTTTTTGTCTTTTTCCTGAGTTGTTAATTTTAAGTCTCGTACATCTTCCATTAGGCCTATTATTTTGGCCTGCTGGCTAACCATGAAAAAGCTGAATAATAAAATGAAAACTCATGTCAGAGAAAATTCTTCACAATAATATGTAACTGAGCAAAGTGTCTTTTTTTTCCTTAGTTTAAGAGAACTCACATTATCAAGTAATCAAGTGTATCCACATGGGCAGAAATGTTTCAGTTTACCACATGGAGTTGATACTTGGTGGTCTAAGTATTAAATCTCAGTGGTGTGATGAAGTGTTTGCCCCCTTCCTGATTTCTCTTTTTTTTTGTATGTTTGTCACACTGAGGCTGCGTGTCCACCAAACGCGTTTTTTCAGCTCTGGGCGGCTATTTTCCAGTCATTCTCTATGTAGTCCAGCGTTTACAGTGCTGAGCACCCACGGCACTGAAACGCTCTTGACGGTGGCCGTTTTTTGTTGCAGCGCTCAGGGCTGAAAAAAGTTCAACTTTTCAGAGACTGCAGCTGAGCTCGTCAATGTCAGATTTAAGCAGCCAATCAGAACTGCTGCATGGGCGGGACATAGGATGCCGATACCCGTCTGTACTCAGACTCCTGTTTTCCGTGTCATCATATTTCACATCCAGAACTGCTAAAACATGTTTCCTGTCCATTGTTATTAAGAGACCGCTATTAAAAAATCAGAAGAAAGTTTGACAATAGGAAAGTGGAAGTGTTGAGCTGAGAGTGACAAGCTGTTGCTGGGATACAGGGCACAGACTTTTTTCCCCACAACGTCACACACAAACGCTGAAAAAAAAAAAAAAAAAAAAAAGCAGCTCAGGGCGGTTGGTTGACAAAAAACACGTTTTGTGGACACAAAGCCTTAAATGTTTCAGATCATCAAACAAATTTAAATATTAGACAAAGATAACACAAGTAAACACAAAATGCAGTTTTTAAATGTAAGTGTCTATTATTAAGGGGAAAAAAATCCAAACCTCCATGGCCCTGTGTGAAAAAGTGATTGCCCCCTAAACCTAATAACTGGTTGGGCCACCCTTGGCAGCAACAACTGCAATCAAGCGTTTGCGATAACTGGCATTGAGTCTTTTACGGCGCTGTAGAGGACTTTTGGCCCACTCCTCTTTGCAGAATTGTTGTAATTCAGCCACATTGGAGGGTTTTTGAGCATAAACCGCCTTTTTAAGGTCATGCCACAGCATCTCAATTGGATTAAGGTCAAGACTTTGATTAGGCCACTTCAAAGTCTACATTTTGTTTTTCTTAAGCCATTCAGAGGTGGACTTGCTGGTGTGTGTTGGATCATTGTCCTGCTGCAGAACCCAAGTGAGCTTCAGCTTGAGGTCACAAACAGATGGCCGGACATTCTCCTTCAGGATTTTTTGGTAGATAGCAGAATTCATGGTTACATTTACCTCAGCAAGTCTTCCAGGTCCTGAAGCAGCAAAACAGCCCCAGACCATCACACTACCACCACCATATTTTACTGTTGGTATGATGTTCCTTTTCTGAAATGCTGTGTTACTTTTACGCTGGATGTTATGGGACACATGCCTTCCAAAAAGGTATGTGCGCAGCACGGTGGTACAGTAGTTAGCACTGTTGCCTAACAGCTAGAAGGTTCCAGGTTTGAATCCCCAGGCTGGCAGGGGTAGGAACCTTTCTGTGTGGAGTTTGCATGTTCTCCCTGTGCTGCATGGATTTACTCCAGGGGCTCCGGTTTCCTCCCACAATCCAAAGACATGAATATTAGGTTAACTGGTTGTTCTAAATTGTCCCTAGATATCTGTCTCCTATAGCCCCTTAGAATAGAGGGTTAGTACTAGTGAAGCGCTTTGAGTGGTCTTTGAGACTAGTAAATCGCTATATACAGTAAGTACAGGTCCTTATCCCTTAATTTTCCCAAAAGTCTTGGCGATCATCAAGATGTTTTCTGGCAAAACTGAAATGAGCCTTTATGTTCTTTTGGCTCAGCAGTGGTTTTCATCTTGGAACTCTGCCATGCAGGCCATTTTTGCCCAGTCTCTTTCTTGTGGTGGAGTCATGAACACTGACCTTAACTAAGGCAAGTGAAGCCTGCAGTTCTTTGGATGTTGTTGTGGGGTTTTTTGTTGTGACCTGTTGGGGTAATTTTGGTTGGCCGATCACTCCTGAGAAGGTTCCCCACTGTTCCATGTTTTTGCCATTTGTGGATAATGGCTCTCACTGTGGTTCGCTGAAGTCCCAAAGCTTTAGAAATGGCTTTATAACCTTTTCCAGACTGATAGATCTCAATTACTTTGTTTCTCATTTGTTCGTGAATTTCTTTGGATCGCAGCATCATGTCTAACTTTTGAGGATCTTTTGGTCTACTTCACTTTGTCAGGCAGGTCCCATTTAAGTGATTTCTTGACTGAGAACAAGTGTGGCAGTAATCAGGCCTAGGTGTGGCTAGAGAAATTGAACTGAACTTTCCAAAGATGTGATAAACCACAGTTAATTTATGTTTCCGGAGGGGGGGGGGGGCAATCACTTTTTCACACAGGGTCATGTAGGTTTGGATTTTATTTACCCTTAATGACCGGCGGCGCAACACGAGTTGGCTGCCTGTTGCAACTGCCTTTTTCTTATCTTCCTTCTTCTTTCTACACCTTTCACTCTATATATACAGTGGGGTAAAAAAGTATTTAGTCAGCCACCAATTGTGCAAGTTCTCCCACTTAAAAGATGAGAGAGGTTTCCAATTTTCATCAAAGGTATACCTCAACTATGAGAGACAAAATAAGAAAAAAAAATCCAGAAAATCACATTGAAGGATTTTTAATGAATTAATTGGTAAATTCCTCGGTAAAATAAGTATTTGGCCAATAACAAAAGTTCATCTCAATACTCTGTTATATACCCTTTGTTGGCAATGACAGAGGTCAAACGTTTTCTGTAAGTTTTCACAAGGTTTTCACACACTGTTGCTGGTATTTTGGCCCATTCCTCCATGCAGATCTCCTCTAGAGCAGTGATGTTTTGGGGCTGTCGCTGGGCAAAACAGACTTTCAACTCCCTCCAAAGATTTTCTATGGGGTTGAGATCTGGAGACTGGCTAGGCCACTCCAGGACCTTGAAATGCTTCTTACGAAGCCACTCCTTCGTTGCCCGGGCAGTGTGTTTGGGATCATTGTCATGCTGAAAGACCCAGCCACGTTTCATCTTCAATGCCCTTGCTGATGGAAGGAGGTTTTCACTCAAAATCTCACGATACATGGCTCCATTCATTCTTTCCTTTATACGGATCAGTCGTCCTGGTCCCTTTGCAGAAAAACAGCCCCAAAGTATGATGTTTCCACCCCCATGCTTCACAGTAGGTATGGTGTTCTTTCTCCTCCAAACACGACAAGTTGAGTTTTTACCAAAAAGTTCTATTTTGCTTTCATCTGACCATATGACATTCTCCCAATCCTCTTCTGGATCATCCAAATGCTCTCTAGCAAACTTCAGACAGGCCTGGACATGTACTGGCTTAAGCAGGGGGACACGTCTGGCACTGCAGGATTTGAGTCCCTGGCGGCGTAGTGTGTTACTGATGTAGCCTTTGTTACTTTGGTCACAGCTCTCTGCAGGTCATTCACTAGGTCCCCCCATGTGGTTCTGGGATTTTTGCTCACCGTTCTCGTGATAATTTTGACCCCATGGGGTGAGATCTTGCGTGGAGCCCCAGATCGAGGGAGATTATCAGTGGTCTTGTATGTCTTCCATTTTCTAATAATTGCTCCCACAGTTGATTTCTTCACACCAAGCTGCTTACCTATTGCAGATTCAGTCTTCCCAGCCTGGTGCAGGTCTACAATTTTGTTTCTGGTGTCCTTTGACAGCTCTTTGGTCTTGGCCATAGTGGAGTTTGGAGTCTGACTGTTTGAGATTGTGGACAGGTGTCTTTTATACTGATAACGAGTTCAAACAGGTGCCATTAATACAGGTAACGAGTGGAGGACAGAGGAGCCTCTTAAAGCAGAAGTTACAGGTCTGTGAGAGCCAGAAATCTTGCTTGTTTGTAGGTGACCAAATATTTATTTTACTGAGGAATTTACCAATTAATTCATTAAAAATCCTTCAATGTGATTTTCTGGATTTTTTTTTTCTTATTTTGTCTCTCATAATTGAGGTATACCTATGATGAAAATTGGAGACCTCTCTCATCTTTTAAGTGGGAGAACCTGCACAATTGGTGGCTGACTAAATACTTTTTTGCCCCACTGTATATCACGGACACACAGATCACCTCAAGGGTCTCCCGAGTCGGCGGACGGAGCCACTGTTTGCAGCGGGGGACGATACAGCAGGGAAGCCACCGGGTGCTAACGGAGAAGCTCGACATGCCGAGGAACTGTGGCGAAAATGACGCGAGTGCCGGGCTGGAGTGTAGGCGGCGTGCAAGAAATATAAGACAGAATAATAAAGAGCGATGGCAAGAACCAAGCAGACTGCCCGTAAATCTACTGGAGGAAAAAGCCCCCCAGGAAGCAGCTGGCCACCAAGGCTGCTCGAAAAAAGCGCTCCGGCCACCGGCGGAGTGAAGAAGCCTCACCGTTACAGGCCCGGTACCGTGGCTCTGAGAGAGATCCGTCGCTACCAGAAATCCACGGAGCTGCTCATCCGTAGGCTGCCCTTCCAGCGCCTGGTGAGGGAGATCGCTCAGGACTTCTAGACCGACCTGTGCTCCCAGAGCTCCGCCATCATGGCTCTGCAGGAGGCCAGCGAGGCCTACCTGGTGGGTCTCTTCGTGGACTTCGTGAAGTCCTTTGAGCGCCTGGTCCTGTCTCACCTCAAGTCCATCACCACACCCCTCCTAGACCTGCTGCAGTTTGCCTACCGTGCTAACAGGTCTGTGGACGACGCAGTCAACCTGGCCCTCCACTCCATCCTGCAGCACCTGGACTCCCCGGGAACCTACGCCAGGATTCTGTTTGTGGACTTCAGCTCCGCATTCAACACCATCCGCCCCGATCTGCTCCAGGACAAGCTGTCCCTGCTCAACGTGCCTGACTCCCTCTGCAGGTGGATCACCGACTTCCTGACGGACCGGAGACAGCATGTGCGGCTGGGGAAGTCTGTCTCAGACTCTGTTAGCATCAGCATTGGATCACCCCAGGGCTGTGTACTTTCCCCCCTACTCTTCTCCCTTTATACCAACTCCTGCACCTCCTCTCACCAGTCTGTTAAGCTGATTAAGTTTGCGGACGACACCACCCTCATCGGGCTCATCTCCAACGGTGACGAGTCCGCCTACAGGGAAGAGGTGGCCCAGCTGGTGTCCTGGTGCAGCCACAACAACCTGCAGCTGAATGCTCTGAAGACAGCGGAGATGATTGTGGACTTCAGGAAAGTCACATCCCCCCTGCCCCCCCCCTCACCATCACAGGCTCTCCCATCACCTTTGCAGATTCCTTCCGCTTCTTGGGCACCACCATCACCCGAGACCTCAAATGGGAGCCAACCATCAGCTCCCTCATCAAAAAGGCCCAGCAGAGGATGTTCTTTCTGCGGCAGCTGAGGAAGCTCAAGCTACCCACCAAGATGTTAGTGCAGTTCTACACGGCCATCATCGAGTCCATCCTCACCTCCTCCATAACTGTGTGGTACGCAGGAGCCACTGCCAGGGACAGACTAAGGCTGCAGCGCGTCGTGCGCACTGCTGAGAAGGTGATAGGCTGCAAGCTCCCATCTCTCCAGGACCTGTACATCTCCAGGACCCGGAGGCGTGCTGGCCGGATCATAGCCGATCCTTCACATCCTGGTCACGTGCTGTTTGCCCCCCTCCCCTCAGGTAGAAGGCTTTGGTCCATTCAGACTAAAACCTCCCGGCACATGAACAGCTTTTTCCCCTCTGCCATCAGACTGCTGAACACTAAGTGACTTTTGACTCTCGTGCACTATGTACAGCAGCTCAACCAGACTCATGTCATTCATCACTGTTTTTCTGTTGCATTATTGACTGCACTATGTGGTACTTCACATTATCTGCTACATGCTAATTTTTTAAACTGCCTTGACTAGTACTACTCATTATTACTAGTATTATTATTATTATTACTTATTATTACTTATTTTTCTACACTTATTGCACGTTTCTAGTCCTTTAGTTTTTTAGTTTATCCCTTTTTCTCATTATGTTTTTAATGTTGCAGCATGGCACCGAGACAAATTCCTAGTTTGTGTATCACATGAACAATGGCAATAAACCTGATTCTGATTCTGATTCTGACACCAACCTGTGCGCCATCCACGCCAAGAGGGTCACCATCATGCCCAAAGACATCCAGCTGGCCCGCCGCATCCGCGGAGGGAGAGGGAGCTTAGACTTTCTGCTGCACATTCACCAACCATAATGCTCCGCACTGTGTGTGTGTATATATATATATATATATACTGTATATATATATACGTATATATATATATATATATATATATATATATATATATATATATATTTATTTATAGTAATATGTACACATGTATACTAGCTGTTCTTATTTTTTTCTTGCCTTCTGATTGTTGCTCTGAGTGTTGCTATCCCTGTGCTGTTGCAATCCTGGAATTTCCCCATTGTGGGACTAATAAAGGCTTATCTTATCTTATAATAAACACCTACATTTAAAAACTGCATTTTGTGTTTACTTGTGTTATCTTTGTCTAATATTTGAATTTGTTTGATGATGTGAAACATTTAAGTGTGACAAACATACAAAAAAATGAGAAATCAGGTAGGGGGCAAACACTTTTTCACACCACTGTCTGGTGGCGACTGTGAAGCAGTTGTAGTGTGGCTGACTACAGGGGTTAAAGCAAATAAAAATCCTGAACCTAAACTTTTTCCCGGGGCAGGGTCACGGGGTGGACACACACACACACACACACACACACACACACACAAATACACACACTACCCACAAAAAGTTAGGGATATTCGGCTTTTGGGTGAAGTTTCAGGATGCACCTAAACTGCACTATAACCTTTACAGGTCAACTTAATTTGACCTTCTCTAACCTTTTGAATGCACATGTCCAACTGTTCAGTGTTTCAGAACTTCTTGCGTAACTTGCTGTTCTCTAACAAGGTGCTTAAAGGAAAAATTCACAATAGGTGTTTGATCCATGAATCAACCAATAAATTTTCTGTTTCAATTAGAATTGGTATTGAAACAGTCCTCTTCATCATGCTGTTCACATTTTGACATCATGAGACCAAGACAACACCTAACAATTGATCAACAGCACCTCACCATTGCGAGGCTTCAAACAGGATGTTCTCAGAGGGAAGTGGCCACTGAGCTGAGAGTGTCACAGAGTGTCATCAGCAGGTTGCAACAGAGATACAGAGAGACTGGAAGAGTCACAGAAAGGCATAGAAATTAATGTTCTTTGGCTACAGCCCACGCTTAAGACCGCTTCATTGTGAACAGTGCCTGCAGAACCGGATGACGAATGCCACTCAACTCCAGGCACATTTATGGGAGGTGAGAGACACCCAAGTGTCACGTCAGACCATTCAAAACTGTTGACATCAGTGTGGTCTGTGTGCTAGACAACCTGCAAGGGTACTTGACCACACCATCAGGCACAGGCGTCATCATCTTGCATGAGCCAGGGAGCATTTATGCTGGACAAGGGACCAGTGGGCCTCAGTGCTGTTCTCTGATTAAAGTCGATTCATGATGAGCAGAAATGATGGCTGCCAACGATGTTGGAGATGTCAAGGAGAGCGCTATGCGTCAGCCACTGTTGTCACCAGACGAGCCTTTGGGAATGATGGTGTTACAGTGTGGGCAGGTGTGCTAGTCAATACAGAACTGCCCTACACCTTGTGAATGATACAATGACACTTTCACATCTTCCACATTTTATTATGTTACAGCCTTATTCCTAAATGGATTAAATTCATTTTTCTTCAATATTCTACACACAATACCCCATAATGACAATGTGAAAAATATTGAGATTTTTTTCAAAGTTATAAAAGTAAAAACTAAGAAGTCACATGTACATAAGTATTCACAGCCTTTACTCAGTACTTTGCTGATGCACCCTTGGCAACAATTACAACCTCAGGTCTTTTAGAATATGACGCCACACGCTTGGCACACTTATCTTTGGCCAGTTGGGCCCATTCCTCTTTGCAGCACCTCTCAAGCTCAATCAGGTTGGATGGGAAGCGTTGGTGCACAGACATTTTCAGATCTCCAGAGATGTTCAATTGGATTCAAGTCTGGGCTCTGGCTGGGCCACTCAAAGACATTCACAGAGTTGTCCTGAAGCCACTCCTTTGATATCTTGGCTGTGCGCTTAGGGTCATTGTCCTGATGAAAGATGAACCATTGCCTCAGTCTGAGGTCAAGAGCACTCTGGAGCAGGTTTTAATCCAGGATGTCTCTGTACATTGCTGCATTCTTTTTTCCCTCTATCGTGACTAGGAACTCAGGAGAGCTCCAGGACGTCACTTGTGGTAACGTATCGTCACTTCCTGTATTGCTGTCTGTCCATGTGGTTTGCTCTCCTCACTCTCCTGAGGTTTTTGCTTTTAATTCTATTTTAACCACTTTTTTCCAGCTACCGTTAGTTCTCATTTCTGTTTATCAAGCCTCTTGCACCTGTGTGCGCACTCCATGTCATCTAATCACCCACTTTAACCTTCTGTTCACCTTTCATCGGTGTTTTTTGCTAGCTTCGGGTTAGCCACTAGCTATGGCTACTAGCTCTCCTTCCTCTCCTCCTCTGGTGTGCACTCTGTGTCAGATGTTTAGCTACACCTCTGCCTCTTTTAGTGATAACGGTAAATGTAATAAATGTTATCTTTTTGAGCCACTCGAGGCGAGGTTGTCTGATTTGGAATCCCGGCTCCGCTGCACTGAAACACCATCTGCGCCAGTTACTCTTGACGGACGACCCTTAGCTGCAGCGGAGCTAGCTAGCATAAGCCCCGTTAGCGGTCCTCCGGCTCTCCTCAGCAGCGAGGAGACTGGGTGGGTAACGGTGAGAAGGAAGCCTAGTCACAAAGCCCGGGTACACCACCAACCTGTTCACGTTTCTAATCGTTTTTCCCCACTCAGCAACACACCCGCTGAGGAAAAAACTCTGATCATTGGCGACTCTATAGTCAGAAACGTGAACCTAGAGACTCCAGCGGCCATAGTCAAATGCATTCCTGGGGCCAGAGCAGGCGACATCGAGTCAAATTTGAAAATGCTGGCTAAAAGTAACTGTAAATACTCCACAATTGTTATCCACGCCGGCATTAGTGACATCCGTCTCCGGCAGTCGGAAGTCACGAAACTTAATGTAGAATCAGTGTGTGACTTTGCCAAAACAATGTCTGCCTCTGTAGTATTCTTTGGGCCCCTCCCCAATCTGACCAGTGATGACATATTTAGCCGCTCGTCATCCTTGAACTGCTGGCTGTCTGTGTGGTGTCCTGCAAACAACGTGGGCTACATTGACAATAGGAGCTCATTTTGGGGAAAACCTGGTCTTATGAGACGAGACAGCGTCCATCCCACTTTGGATGGTACATCTCATTTATCTAACAATTTGGCATCTTTTTTATCCAAATTTCCAAAATCTTGACAACTCAGAGTCGGGATCAGGAAGCAGAGTCGCAGTCTTACACGCCTCTCTGCAGCTCCTCTTCATCCGCCACCCCTCAACTTAGCCCCTGTCTTCCCCATCAGAGAATCATTGTCTGCTCCCTCCAAAGTAAATAAAAATATAATATATAAGCATCCCAAAGTGATTAAGCAAAAAGTTGGTAAAACTCAAATTAAACATGAAGCCTCTAAATTGAATGATTTGGCCTCTGTTTCTCCTCATAATTTAAAAATTAAATGTGGTTTGTTAAATATTAGGTCTCTAACTCCCAAGTCTCTGTTAGTCCATGATCTGTTAATTGATCATCAGATTGATTTAATTTCAAGAGGATTATGTTGGTTTAAATGAATCAACTCCCTCTGGTTATTTAAACTGTCAAAATCCCAGAAGTTCTGGTCGTGGAGGAGGAGTAGCAACAATCTACCATTCCAAATTACTAGTTAAAGTAAAGCAAAAAAACATGTTATAATTCCTTTGAGGGCCTGGTCCTCAGTATTGGGCATGTTAGCAATTTTAGGCTAAACCCAATTTTATTTGCCATAGTTTATCGTCCCCCATCAACCTACTCAGAATTTTTATCCAAATGTGCTGATTTCTTTGCTGATTTAGTGCTGAAATCAGATAGAATAATTATAGTAGGGGACTTTAATATACATGTAGATGTAGATAGTGACTGCATTAATGTGGCATTTAATTCAATATTTATTTTTATTTTACCTTTATTTAACCAGGAAAAAAACCCACTGAGATTAAAAACCTCTTTTTTAAGGGAGTCCTGGCCAAGAGGCAGCAAAAAAAAAAAAAAAAAAAATCACAAATACACTTAAAATGACATACAAATCATATAAAACAATTACAAATTAGTGAGGCCGTCTCAAGTGTTCTCAAACTGGATTTAAAGTCGTTCAATGAAACAAGTTCCGTTAATTTCCAGTCTTTTTGCAACATGTTCCATGTAGAGGGGGCTGAGAACATGAAAGCTCTTTTTCCCAGCTCAGTACGGGCAAATGGAACAGAAAGCAACAAATAATCATTAGAACGCAGACCATAAGAATCAACACTTCTCAGTGTGATCAAATTACAAATGTAAGGGGGCAACAGTCCAAGCATGGCCTTGTAAATAAAAATGTACCAGTGAGTCAACCTCCTGGTGGACAAAGAGGGCCATCCCACTCTAGAATACAGTTCACAGTGATGGGTCAAGGCTCTACAATTTGTAACAAACCTCAAAACAGCATGATATACAGAGTCAATCTTACTCAGACACTGAGCTGAAGCGTTCATATACAAGAGGTCTCCATAATCTAAAATAGATAAAAAAGTTGCAGTAACAAGATGCTTTTTAACCTCAAAAGAAAAACAACATTTATTTCGAAATAAAAAACCCAGTTTCAGTTTAAGTTTCTTCACAAGATTTTCAACATGGGGCTTAAAAGTCAGAGCGTCATCAAGCAAGATACCAAGATACTTGTACGAGTGAACCACCTCAATTTCATTTCCCTCAAAAGTGGACACTGTGGGAAAAATTTGTGGACTCTTCCGAGAATTTGAAAACCACATCAGTTTAGTTTTGTCAGCATTAAGGACTAGTTAGACTCGATTGGGTTTTCTCAGAAAGTAGGAAATTCTACCCATTATCTCCACCATACGTTGGACCTTGTTCTGACATACGGCATAGAAATAGAAAATCTTGTAGTGTCTCCTCATAACCCTGTACTGTCAGACCATTGTCTGTTAACCTTTGATTTTACTATTTCTGACTATTTGGCTCCTAAAGAAAAATATTACTACAGTAGATGCCTCTCAGATGATGCTGTTACCAAATTTATGCAGAATGTTTCCTCTATGCTATGTGTCAACACAATAGAAATAAGCTATAGACAGCTTGCTCCTTCTGTAATTGATAACATGGTGGATGGTGTTACAGCTTCTCTGCATCAGACACTAGACTTGGTGGCCCCCTTAAAAAAGAAAAAGTCTAATCAGAGATTTTTAACTCCTTGGTTCAACACAGAAACTCCTAGCTTAAAACAGAAGACTTGTCAATTTGAAAGAAAATGGCGCTCCACTAATTTAGATGAAATCTATTTAGCTTGGAGAAATCATCTTTTAATTTATAAAAAATCTCTTAGAAAAGCTAGAACGAGTTATTATTCTGCATTAATAGAAGAGAACAAGAATAATCCCAGGTTTCTTTTCAGTACTGTAGCCAGGTTGACAAAGAGTCAGGACTCTGTCAATCCTTGCATTCCCTTAGAGCTTACTAGTCAGGACTTTATGAACTTTTTCAATAATAAAATTTCATCCATCAGAGATAAAATCAATCAGATTCTTCCCACAGTTAACTTAAATACAGTAACTACGACAACTCCTTCAATTGATGTCTGTCTTGATGAGTTTACTCCAATCGACCTTTGTGAGTTAGACAAAATAGTTTCCTCATCCAAACCTTCAACTTGTCTTTTAGACCCTATTCCTACCAGGTTATTTAAAGAAGTCTTCCCACTTATTGGTAGCTTTATTCTTCATATAATCAAGTCTTCATTAACTTTAGGCCATGTACCTACCGCATGCTTTTAAAACGGCTGTAATTAAACCCTTACTCAAAAAGCCAACGCTAGATCCAGGAGCTTTAGCTAACTATAGACCAATCTGTAATCTCCCTTTCATTTCAAAAAATCTTAGAAAGAGTTGTTGCTACGCAATTATTTGACCACCTGCAGGGAAATGGTTTACTTGAAGAGTTTCAATCTGGGTTTAGAATCCATCATAGTACTGAAACAGACTTAATGAAGGTCACTAACGACCTCCTCATCACATCTGATAATGGACTGGTTTCTGTACTTGTCCTTTTAGACCTTAGTGCAGCTTTTGATACTATTGATCATAATATTCTACTTGAGAGATTAGAACACTATGTTGGACTTAATGGAACTTCGTTGCAGTGGTTTAGATCTTATTCATCTGATAGGTTCCAGTGTGTTCATGTCAATAATGAGTTTTCTTTCAACTCAAAGCTTGAATGAATGAATGAATCTTTATTTCGGATAGATTAAAAGTAAAGATTAAAAAAGAAACAGAATAATAAAACAAAGGGGAAAAAATCCAACAAAGTCAAATTAACAATAACTCCTCTGATTATACAGTTCATCATAAGTTATCCGAAATGGGTGATGGCTGAAGCCGCAGCTTATATTGCCCACCCATATTCCATCCAAGAATTCAAAAGAAAAACAAAACAAGAGTGATTACAATTCGGAACAAAGCTAAGACAAAATGTGCCAAAAAAAAAAATATGCAACAACACAACATAGACTGGATATGACAATCCTTATGTGATTTTACATGTCATCTTGTATATATGTTTGGAGTATTTCTTCCTTTAGTTTTTGTTTAAATTAGTCATGGAGTTCCACAGGGATCTGTGCTAAGCCCTACTCTTTTTAGTTTATATATGCTTCCGTTAGGCAACATTATGAGAAAGCACTTTATACATTTTCATTGTTATGCAGATGATACACAATTATACCTGTCAATGAAGCCAGATGATAGTAACCAATTAGCCAAGCTGGAAGCCTGTCTTAAGGAAATCAAAGCTTGGATGACTTGTAATTTCCTGCTATTAAATTCAGATAAGACTGAACTCATTCTTGTTGGTCCAAAAAACCTTAGAAATACCTTTCCAAATCAAACTTTCAGTTTGGATGCGGTTACTCTTTCTCTTAATAGCTCTGTGAGGAACCTTGGAATTATTTTTGATCAAGATCTGTCCTTCAATTCACATATTAAATTTGTTTCTAAGACTGCCTTCTATCATTTGCATAATATTGCCAAGATTAGGAGCATCTTGTCTCAGAGTGATGCCGAGAAACTGAGCCACGCTTTTGTTAGCTCGAGATTAGATTACTGTAATTCTTTATTATCTGGATGTCCTAAAACATCTTTAAAAAGTCTTCAGCTGATCCAAAATGCTGCAGCAAGAGTTTTAACAGGTACTAGAAAGAGAGATCATATCTCTCCGGTTCTGGCCTCCCTCATTGGCTTCCCATAGAGTTTAAAATTAAGTTTAAAATCCTTCTTCTTACTTACAAAGCTCTAAACAATCAGGCTCCTTTTTATTTAAAAGATCTGATACTACCGTATTATCCTAACAGAGCACTACGCTCCCAAAATGCAGGATTACTTACTGGGGCGGCAGTGGCTCAGGAGGTAGAGCAGGTCGTCTAATAACCCGATGGTTGGCGGTTCGAATCCCGCTCTCCCCAGATATCCTGCCGTTGTGTCCCTGGGCAAGACACTTCACCTGCATTGCCTCCAGTGCCCATAACACTGGGTATGAATGTGTATAAATGTATAAATGTTCAGTGGTGGCCGGAGAGGCCGTTGGCGCGGATTGGCAGCCACGTTTCCGTCAGCCTGTCCCAGGGCAGCTGTGGCTACAGTAGTAGCTTGCCACTACCATTGTCTGTCTGGAGTGAATGAATAATGTATCTACTTGTAAAGCGTCTTTGAGTGTCTATGATAAAGCGCTATATAAATCTGATGCATTATTATTATTATTATTATTATTATTTGTAATACCTCGAATCTCCAAAAGTACAATGGAAGGCAGAGCCTTCAGTTATCAAGCTCCTCTCTTGTGGAACCAGCTGCCAATCTGGATTCGGGAGTCAGACTCGATCTCTGTTTTTAAGAATAGGGTTAAAACCTACCTTTCAGATCTAGCCTACAATTATGGAGGGATCATGTGTTTCTGAACCCTCCCTTAGTTATGCTGCTAATAGGTTTAGTCAGCCGGGGGACCTCCAATAATGCACTGGGTCTCACTCCTTTCTTCACTCTCAATGAAATATTTTTTTTTTGTTGGTCATTAACATCTGTATGAGATGACTGTTGTTGTGAAATGGCGCTATATAAATAAAGTTGAATTGAATTGAATTGAATTGAATCTGTTTGTTCTCTCCCATAGATTGAGTCCCCATCGTGCTGTTTGCTCTCTACATGTCTGTTCTTTTCATCTTCTCTGTCCCCTCACCCCCCAGCCAGTCGCAGCAGATGACTGCCCCTCCCTGAGCCTGGTTCTAATGGAGGTTTCTTCCTGTTAAAAGGGAGTTTTTCCTCTCCACCGTCGCCAAGTGCTTGCTCACAGGGGATTGCCTGATTGATGGGGTCTTTCTGCAACTGTGGGGGTCCCCCCTACAGTTGAAAGTGCTATGAGATGACTGTTGTTGTGAAATGGCGCTATATAAATAAAGTTTAATTGAATAGTCTCCCAGTTCCTGCCGCTGAAAAACATCCCCACAGCATGATGCTGCCACCACCATACTTCACTATAGGGATGGTATTGGCCTGGTTAAGAGCAGTGCCTGGTTTCTTCCAAACATGACACCTGGTATTCACGACAAAGAGTTCAATCTTTGTCTCATCAGACAAGAATTTTGTTTCTCATGGTCTGAGAGTCCTTCAGGTCCCTTTTGGCAAACTCCAGGCGGGTTGCCATGTGCCTTTTACTAAGGAGTGGCTTCCGTCTGGCCACTCTACCATACAGAACTGACTGGTGGATTGCTGCATAGATGGTGGTCCTTCTGGAAGGTTCTCCTCTCTCCACAAAGGAACGCTGGAGCTCTGACAGAGTGACCATCATGTTCTTGGTCCCTGACGAAGGCCCTTCTCCTCGATTGCTCAGTTTAGATGGCCAGCCAGCTCTAGGAAGAGTTCTGGTGGTTCCGAACTTCTTCCATTTACAGATGATGGAGACCACTGTGCTCACTGGGACCTTCAAAGCAGCAGAACTTTTTCTGTACCCTTCCATTTGAGCCTCAAGACAATCCTTTCTCAGAGGTCTACAGACAATTACTTTGACTTCATGCTTGGATTGTGCTCTGACATGCACTGTCAACTGTGGGACCTTATATAGAAAGGTGTGTGCCTTTCCAAATCATGTCCAATCAACCGAATTTACCACAGGTGGACTCCAATTAAGCTGTAGAAACATGTCAAGGATGATCAGTGGAAACACGATGCACCTGAGCTCAATTTTGAGCTTCATGGCAAAGGCTGTGAATACTTACATACATGTGATTTCTTAGTTTTTTAATCATCCATCCATCCATCTTCTACCACTTTTCCGGAGGTCCAGGTCACGGAGGCAGCATTTCAAGCACAGAAGCCCAGACTTCCCTCTCCCCAGCCACCTGCTCCAGCTCTTCAGAGAGGATACCAGGGCGTTCCCAGACCAGCTGGGAGACATAGTCTCTCCAGCGAGTCCTAGGTCTGCCCCAGAGTCTCCTCCCAGTGGAACGTGCCCGAAACACCTCAAGTGGGATGCATCCAGGAGGCATCCTGATCAGATGCCCATACAACCTCAAATGACTCCTTTCAATGTGGAGGAGAAGAGGTTCTACTCTCAGCCTCTCCCGGATGACTGAGCTCCTCACCCTATCTCTGAGGGTTAGTCCAGTAATCCTACAATGAAAGCTCATTTCAGCTGCTTGTATCCGCAATCTCGTTCTATCAGTCATTACCCAAAGCTCATGATGATTGGTGAGGGTAGGAATATAGATTGACTGCTAAATTGACAGCTTTGCCTTAGAGCTCAGCTCCCTCTTCACCACAACAGACCGGTACAACGTCTGCATCACTGCAGATGCTGCTCCGATCTGTCTGTCAATCTCTCGCTCCATTCTCCCCTCACTCGTGAATAAGACCCTAAGATACTTAAATTCCTCCACTTGGGGCAGGAGCTTGTCCCCAACCCAGAGAGGACAATCCACCTTTTCATGGCTGAGGACCATGGACTCGGACTTGGAGGTGTTGATTCTTATCCCAGCCACTTCACACTCAGCGGCAAACCATCCCAGTAAGACCTGTTGGTCATTGATGGATGAAGCCAGCAGGAAAACATCATCTGCACACACCAGAGATGAGATCGTGTGGTCACCAAGCATGACACCCTCCGTTCCCTGGCTGCGCCTAGAAATCCTGTCCATAAAAATTATGAACAGGATCGTGACAAAGGACAGCCCTAGCAGAGTCCAACTCTCACTGGGAATGAGTCTGACCGAGTGTTGGCAATACAAACCAAACTCTCACAATGGTCGTACAGAGACTGAATAGCTCGTAACAACAAGCCCGATACCCCATACTCCCGAAGCACACCCCCCCCCCCCATAAAAAAACCATGAGGGACGCAGTCGAATGCCTTCTCCAAGTCCACAAAACACATGTAAACTGGTTGGGCAAACTCCCATGAACCCTCGAGGATTCTCAAGAGGGTAAAAAGATGGTCCGATGTGCCACGGCCAGGACGAAAACCACATTGCTCCTCCTGAATCCGAGGTTCGACCAACGGCCGGACTGTTCTCTCCAGTTCCTTGGCATAGAACTTCCTAGGGGGCTGAGGAGTGTGATCCCTCTAAAGTTGGAGCAAATCCTCCGGTCCCCTTTTTTGAAGAGAGGAACCACCACCCCGGTTTGCCATGCCAAAAGCACTGCCCCTGACCACCATGCAATGTTGCAGAGGCGTGTCAACCATGACAGCCCTACAACATTCACGGCCTTAAGGTATCCTGGGCGAATTTTGTCCATCCCCGGGGCCCAGCCACCAAAGAAATTTTTAACCACCTTGGTGACCTAAGCCCCTGTGATAGTCGAGTTGTCCCCCTCGTCCACAAGTCCTGCTTCCTCTGTGGAAAGCGTGTCAGTGGGACTGAGGAGATCTTCGAAGTATTCCTTCCAGCGCCCAACGATATCCCCAGTTGAAGTCAGAAGTGCCTCCTCCACACCATACACAGTGTGGATAGTGAGCTGCTTCCCCCTCCTGAGCCGCCGGACAGTTTGCCAGAATCTCTTCGAGGCCGACCGAAAGTCTTGTTCCATGGCCTCACCGAACTCCTCCCATACCCAGGTTTTTGCTTCAGCAACCACCTGAGCTGCGCTCCACTTGGCCTGCCAGTACACCTCAGCTGCTTCGGGAGTCCCACAAGCCAACCAAGCTTCATAGGACTCCTTCAGCTTAATGGCCCCCCTGACCACTGGTGTCCACCACTTGGTTCGGGGGTTGCCGCCACAAGATGCCCTGTTGACTTTGTGGCTGCAGCTCTGGGCAGCTGCTTCAACAATGGAGGTGGAGAACATGGCTTATTCAGACTCCATGTCTCCAGACTTCCTCGGAATGTGGTTGAAGTTCTTCTGGAGGTGGGAGTTGAAGACCTCCCGGACAGGGTCCTCAGCCAGACACTCCCAGCACACCCTCACTATATGTTTGGGTCTACCAGGTCTGAATGGCTTCCTCCCCTGCCATCGGATCCAACTCACCACCAGGTGGTGATCAGTTGACAGCTCTGCTCCTCTCTTTACCTGAGTGTCAAAGACATATTGTCGCAGGTCTGATGACACGATAACAAAATTGATCATCGACCTGTGACCTAGGGTGTCCTGGTGCCAGGTGCACATATAGACACCCTTATGCTTGAACATGGTGTTCGTTATGGACAAACTGTGGGCAGCACAGAAGTCCAATAACTGAACACCACTCGGGTTCAGATTGGGCAGGCCGTTCCTCCCAATCACCCCCCTCCAGGTTCCACTGTTGTTGCCCAAGTGCACATTGAAGTCCCCCAGTAGGACAATGGAGTCTCCAGCACCCCAGTGAGAAACTCCAAAAAGGGTGGGTACTCTGAACCATCATTTGGTGCATAGGCACAAATGATGGTCAGGACCTGTTTCCCAACCCGAAGGTGCAAGCAAGCAACCCTTTCATCCACCGGGGAAAACTCCAATATAGAGGCAACAAGGTGGGGGGATACAAGAATACACACCCCTGCTTGTTGCCTCTTGCCTGGTGCAACTTCAGAGCAGGCCAAGCTCCAGCCCCTCTCCAGGAGACTGGTTCTGGAACCGGAGCTGTGTGTTGAGGTGAGACCGACTATATCTAGCCGGTATCTCTCAACCTCATGCACCAGCTCAGGCTTCTTCTCCACTAGAGAGGTGACATTTCACGTCCCAAAAGCCAGTTTAGGAAATGTGAGATCAGACCACCAAGGTCTCCACCTTTGACCGCCACCTGATCCACATAGCACCGGACCCCCATGGTCCCTTCTGCAGGTGGTGAGCCCACTGGAGGGCAGACCCATGCCACTCCTTTGGGTTGAGCCCAGCCGGGTCCCATGGGTGGAAACCCGGCCACCAGACGCTAGCCATCGAGCCCCTTCCCCAGGCTTGGCTCCAGGGTGGGGCCCCGGTAACCCCATACTGGGCGAGGTACACTGAATCCTTGTTCTAGTATTCATCATGACAGTCTGTTGGATCGTTCTTAGTCTGGCCCTTCACCCAGGACCAGTTTGTCTTGGGTGACCCTACCAGAGGCAAACTGCCCCGGACAACATAGCTCCTGGGGTCACTAGGGCATGCAACCCCCCCCCCCCCCCACACACACACACACGATAAGGTGACGATCCGTGAGGGGTCTTAGTTTTTTTATTTTTAATAAATGCAAAAAAACAAACAAAAAAAACCAGCTTTTTTCACTTTGTCATTATGGGGTATTATGTGTAGAATTCTGAGGAAAAAATGAATTCAATCCAGTTTGCAATAAGGTTGTAACATAAAATGTGGAAGAGTGAAGCGCTGTGAATACTTTCCGAGAAAGAGAGAAGTTTCCTTCTCTATGCCACTGCCTACAGCTGTGGTGTGGGCCCTGGCTTGTCCTGGTTGAGGTGGCCTCTGTGGCATGCCCTGTGTTTATGGGCTGTGTGATCTCCCGGCTTGGGGGATTCCACAGGATGGTTGTTCTTTCGCATGGTGCCTCAGTGCCGAACAATGTCTCTTTTATTTTATATGTGTGTAAGAGAAGTAGGGGATGGTTGTATGTGCCTGTGCGTGCGTGCGTGTGTGTGTGTGTGTGTTTTGTGGGTATGTTTATGGGAGGGTTGGAAGGGGTGTGTTCTTCTGGGACATCTGTCACAAGGTCTGTGGTGGACTTTTGCCAGTCGGTGCATTGTGACATGCACTACACAAAGAGCAGAGGTAAACAAACCAATCATCTGGTCAGTCACTGCAACAGATATTGGAGTCAGTTTGTCTTGGCCTGTCCTTGCCACTAATAATACCTCGATCTGCTAGTCCAGCAAAAGCTAGCGGTATTCAAATACTTTGCAAGCAGTTTCATGAAATGGTCAGTCAGACAGCAACTCATATCGGCTTGGACGTCACCCAGGTTAACAAGGTCAGAAGTTCCTGGCAGTGGAAGGCGAATTACAGAGCTGCATGGAGGAATCTGATCAGACCTAAATCAAACAGTCACTGTCGCCCCTGACAGACTGCTCTGATATGATGATGGAAGGGGTGGGGATATATCAGTTAAATATACAGTGGGGTAAAAAAGAGTATTTAGTCAGCCACCAATTGTGCAAGTTCTCCCACTTAAAAGATGAGGTTTCCAATTTTCATCATTGGTATACCTCAACTATGAGAGACAAAATAAGAAAAAAAAATCCAGAAAATTACATTGAAGGATTTTTAATGAATTAATTGGTAAATTCCTCTGTAAAATAAGTATTTGGTCACCTACAACCAAGCAAGATTTCTGGCTCTCACAGACCTGTAACTTCTTCTTTAAGAGGCTCCTCTGTCCTCCACTCGTTACCTGTATTAATGGCACCTCTTTGAACTCGTTATCAGTATAAAAGACACCTGTCCACAACCTCAAACAGTCAGACTCCAAACTCCACTATGGCCAAGACCAAAGAGCTGTCAAAGGACACCAGAAAAAAAAATTAAATCCACTTACCCACTTCCAGTCTCTTCAGCTCATTATTGATGATGGCAGTCTTCGTGGTGTCGCTGATGTCCTGGAGGTTAGCAGCGAGTCCTGTCATCATAGTGCAGACGTTCCAAGTTTCCAGTTTTAGAGTTGTTCTCTTTTGTTGTCTTGCCTGGTGCGAAGGTTCTCAGCCTGCCGTTCGGACTTCACCTTATCCCCATGCACCCAATGAGGAAAGTAGGCTGTGGCGGGACAACACCTTATTGGCTGGGGGCTGCCCAGCTTGAGGCGGGCGGTAGCTGTCCAGTGAGATCAGATGATCCCTCCCACCGTCGGGAACAACCCCTGGCGCCATGCTCCACGCCAGTTGAGCGGTGGCTTATAACCAGTAACTGTCATTCCCCGTGTTTTGTCTACACCGAAGGCGAAGCTGGAGTGTTCTCTCCAGTGATCCGGTGTTCTACCTTCCAGCGTTGGGCATTGGTAGGATTCAAGCCTGGGCAGGAAGATATGGAAGACAAGATGTTGCCCATACAGCATGTCCCCCCTCTCCACGTCACTGATGAATCCAAAGCAACAGCAGGGCTGCTACAGTTTGGCACCAGCGCCGTCGCAGGAGCTGCCAGAATGATGTTGAGCACAACAGAGAACTGCCTTAGGGACTCTGACTCCGGATTTTTCCTCAGGGTTGACTCCCGAAGCCTTTCCCATGACCGGGTATGCCGCAAGGCAGTGGCGGTTTGAAATCAGGGTTTACCTTCCCCTAGATGGGCTACCTTCCCAGGTTAACGGGCCACCATCTACCCGAGGCATCTGGTTTTAAGGCGCCAGAAATCTGCCCTCGCCCCTTCTCCTATTAGTAAAAGCAGCTCTGCCGGGCTTAGAAACTAAACCACATGGGCAGGCTAGGAGTTGGACTTAGTTGTCAGAGGCTTTTTGAGACGCACGCCATAAGGAGCATTTTATAAGCACTGGTAGCTTAACCCCAGTGCCGCTCCTGGCTATGATCTGGCTATGATCCTGGCTATGCTCCTGGTATATGTGCCATACCCATTGATAAATTCAGACTAGATTGTGGTGGACTGTTTGAAACAGCAATACCATGGAAGGTCAGTAGGTGGCAATAGTACTCCATCTCACTCTAATATGGTGCAGACCTCTTACATTTAGGATGTTGTTACTATCAAGTTATATAATTATGTACAGAATCTATAACATGAAGTTTATGAATAAGTGTATGTGAAACTCAGTCAAATGAACTAATTCACTGGTGGAATAAGATTTGATTAGCAACCATTGAGTAAAGGCTACATGGAAAAGGCCATTGATGTACTATTTTGTAATGGAATGTGCAACATTTGCCCCATGTATTTTTAATAAATTGTAAACAACAGTGAACTGTATATAATACTCTAAATGGCTTTATTTCCATAATTGTTTTGTCCAAAAGAAATAATAGTAAATTAAATACTGTAGGAGCCTAAATTCACTTTAAGTTACTTGGTTGGTACAATAATTTAAGTTTTAGGTTTGAATGGTAATTGATGGATAAAAATGTTTGGTACAAATATAAAAGTACGTTTGTTGGAGGTTCATGTTTAGTTCATTGGAAAATACACTACCGTTCAAAAGTTTGGGGTCACCCAGACAATTATTTTGTGTTTTCCATGAAAAGTCACACTTATTTACCACCATGAGTTGTAAAATCAATAGAAAATATAGTCAAGACATTGACAAGGTTAGAAATAATGATTTGTATTTGAAATAATAATTTTTTCCTTCAAACTTTGCTTTCGTCAAAGAATCCTCCATTTGCAGCAATTACAGCATGGCAGACCTAACATGATTGCACAAGGGTTTTCTAATCATCCATTAGTCTTCTGACGCAATGAGCAAACACATTGTACCATTAGAACACTGGAGTGATAGTTGCTGGAAATGGGCCTCGACACACCTATCTAGATATTGCACCAAAAACCAGACATTTGCAGCTAGAATAGTCATTTACCACATTAGCAATGTATAGAGTGTATTTCTGATTAGTTTAAAGTTATCTTCATTGAAAAAAAGTGCTTTTCTTTCAAAAATAAGGAAATTTCTAAGTGACCCCAAACTTTTGAACGGTAGTGTATGTGAGGATGATTTAAAATTTTGAATGGTTTCATGTGTATTGCTTTGTGCAGTTAAGTACTGTGTTGTGACCTGTGGTAGTTCAGGTTCAGGTTACTTTATTTGTACCCGTAGGTAGATTTGTTTTGTAGTCTGGTGACATCAATATTTACAAGCCACAATTACATTCAACATAGACACAAACACAGGCACACATGAAGCTGACTATTAACATGATAAAAATACTCAAGGTATGCATGTTTAATTGCAGTTAAACATGTTTAACTGCAGTTGTGCATGTTTAATTGCTCATTAGTCTGGAGCTTTGTGGGGGAGAGGGGAGGAGCCATGAACAAGGACAGTCGGGCATCCGTGGAGTGGAGCCACAGAGTTTTCTGACCTCTCTCTCTCTCTTATTTATACATATACAGTGGGGCAAAAAAGTATTTAGTCAGCCACCAATTGTGCAAGTTCTCCCACTTAAAAGATGAGAGAGGTCTCCAATTTTCATCATAGGTATACCTCAACTATGAGAGACAAAATGAGGAAAAAAAATCCAGAAAATCACATTGAAGGATTTTTAATGAATTAATTGATAAATTCCTCGGTAAAATAAGTATTTGGTCAATAACAAAAGTTCATCTCAATACTTTGTTATATACCCTTTGTTGGCAATGACAGAGGTCAAACGTTTTCTGTAAGTTTTCACAAGGTTTTCACACACTGTTGCTGGTATTTTGGCCCATTCCTCCATGCAGATCTCCTCTAGAGCAGTGATGTTTTGGGGCTGTTGCTGGGCAACACGGACTTTCAACTCCCTCCAAAGATTTTCTATGGGGTTGAGATCTGGAGACTGGCTAGGCCACTCCAGGACCTTGAAATGCTTCTTACGTAGCCACTCCTTCGTTGCCCAGGCGGTGTGTTTGGGATCATTGTCATGCTGAAAGACCCAGCCACGTTTCATCTTCAATGCCCTTGCTGATGGAAGGAGGTTTTCACTCAAAATCTCATGATACATGGCCCCATTCATTCTTTCCTTTACATGGATCAGTCGTCCTGGTCCCTTTGCAGAAAAACAGCCCCAAAATATGATGTTTCCACCCCCATGCTTCACAGTAGGTATGGTGTTCTTTCTCCTCCAAACACGACAAGTTGAGTTTTTACCAAAAAGTTCTATTTTGGTTTCATCTGACCATATGACATTCTCCCAATCCTCTTCTGGATCATCCAAATGCTCTCTAGCAAACTTCAGATGGGCCTGGAAATGTACTGGCTTAAGCAGGGGGACACGTCTGGCACTGCAGGATTTGAGTCCCTGGCGGCGTAGTGTGTTACTGATGTAGCCTTTGTTACTTTGGTCACAGCTCTCTGCAGGTCATTCACTAGGTCCCCCCATGTGGTTCTGGGATTTTTGCTCACCGTTCTCGTGATAATTTTGACTCCATGGGGTGAGATCTTGTGTGGAGCCCCAGATGGAGGGGGATTATCAGTGGTCTTGTATGTCTTCCATTTTCTAATAATTGCTCCCACAGTTGATTTCTTCACACCAAGCTGCTTACCTATTGCAGATTCAGTCTTCCCAGCCTGGTGCAGGTCTACAATTTTGTTTCTGGTGTCCTTTGACAGCTCTTTGGTCTTGGCCATAGTGGAGTTTGGAGTCTGACTGTTTGAGGTTGTGGACAGGTGTCTTTTATACTGATAACGAGTTCAAACAGGTGCCATTAATACAGGTAACGAGTGGAGGACAGAGGAGCCTCTTAAAGAAGAAGTTACAGGTCTGTGAGAGCCAGAAATCTTGCTTGTTTGTAGGTGACCAAATATTTATTTTACTGAGGAATTTACCAACTAATTGATTAAAAATTCTTCAATGTGATTTTCTGGATTTTTTTTTCTCATTTTGTCTCTCATAGTTGAGGTATACCTATGATGAAAATTGGAGACCTCTCTCATCTTTTAAGTGGGAGAACTTGCACAATTGGTGGCTGACTAAATACTTTTTTGCCCCACTGTATATATATTTTTTTTTTTATAGTAATATGTACATATGTATTCTAGCTGTTTTTTTTTCTTGCCTTCTGATTGTTGCTCTGAGTGTTGCTATCCCTGTGCTGTTGCAATCCTGGAATTTCCCCATTGTGGGACTAATAAAGGCTTATCTTATCTTATCTCTATGGATACAAGGAAACTACAAATACTATCAAATAAAAAAAGAGAAATGCACAAAATCAGATTACTGCAGAAAACTACACTTTAATTCAGTTAACAAAAACGGAGAGCTGCTCTGTGGCCAGGATCCAGTTTGTGACGTGGTAACACTTTTTTTTTACCACTAGCTGCATGCAAGAACTTTTTCGAGCACAACATACAGAAACCAGGTCCTGGTTCTCTAATTTTTTACACCAGATACCAAAAACGTTGCTGTCTCTGCCCATTTCTTCGATCCACACCCAGCACCATTTGTTTTTAAGTCCTTTGTCAATTAGCACATCTTCCCCAGGCTTCAAAAACTTACTCTCCACCCTACAGAATGTACGAAAGGTTTTGTGTATGTTGAAGGATGAAACACTCGCATTTCCAGTCACTCACTCTCGCTGTATCTGATTAGGAGCGCACCACTGAGCTCTATAGAAAAACTGGATGGATCATTGGCTGCCAGAAGTGAAGCCACCTGGCCACCATATTAGTACTGAAAATACAAAATTGTTGGTACCCCTCTGTTAATGAAAGAAAACCCCACAATGGTCACAGAAATAACTTGAATCTGACAAAAGTGGTAATAAATAAAAATTCTATGAAAATTAACCAATGAAAATCAGCCGATGCTTTTGAATTGTGGTTCAGAATCAGAATCAGAATCAGAATCAGAATCAGCTTTATTGCCAAGTATATTTACAAGTAAACACACGAGGAATTTGACTTGACATTGGACGCGCATGTTAGGCACTTCCAATGACGCGTCGCCATACAAGGCGCCTGTCAACAGTGGAGGTAAAGAGGGGAGGGGAGGGGGAGGAAAACACAATAGGAGAGAGAAAAAACATAGTAATCAGAATAAACGCTCGTATATGAGCCAAATTTTGACTACACAGAAAAAAACCCTCATGCATTAGCAGACAATAGATACAATCACACAGCAGAGGGAGGGAGAGCAGTGTGTGTATATTTGCATGTCATTGTGTAGTGTGAGTGTAACAGTTGTTAGTGGGCAGCAGAGGGCGCCTCCAGGCAGTGGATAGATGTTATAATCATGTGACTTATAAACAAGACCAGAGATCAGAGTCTGTCTCTCTTTTCCTCTTCCTTGCAGAAGGCACATGGGCATTGTCCTCGAGAGACCAATCCGCTGACGACAACAACTGATTGTTGATGTATGGGTAGACATAAGCCACTTCTCTGGCGTTATCTTATCGAGGAGGAATGTAAACAAGGGTACCAAAACACAAGGTCAAATCTGCACAGTGCACTCAGAGAATAAAAAAATTTCTCTCTCTTCGATTCTGTGCTTCAATTTCATACAGGCTTGAATCATACTTTAGATCATTCTCTGGAGAGCACTCAGCGATCCACAGATGTTATCCACCTACCGAAACATAGGTAAAACATGTCCAGAGAGTTCGTTCTCTCTTCAATGCATGCCAGGTAGTAAATTCCATGTTAATCCTGCCGCTGACAGTCAGTGCTCCCCCCAGCTGGACGAATTGTTGAATTTGTTAAGGGAGCTACGCCGGGGTCCGCATTTGATTAGCTCACCCAGATAATTTCGATACACTAGGAAAACTCCAGGGGCCAAAACAGAAGATCCTGTGATCAGTTCAATCTCAGTCGAATCACACAGACACATGAGTTCCAATGCCATGAGTCTCCCTTGGGTTCCCCCTGACCCACTTCTTCTTTTAAAGGTGACAATCGCATATAAGCCGCTTTCCAGATCCATAATTTCCATTTGGATTAAGATTCAGCCAGGAGAAGAGTGACATTGCAAGCTGGGATCAGAAGGGAGAGGATTAGGAGGGAGAGGGAAGAAAAGCGTCTGCTCTCTCTCAGAAGCGGAAGTAGAAGAATTCAACAGTTCAACAGAATTATTTTAAAAAACAAACTCATGACACAGGCCTGGACAAAAATGATGGTACCCTTAACATTTTGTTGCACAACCTTTTGAGGCAATCACTGCATTCATTCATTCATTCATTCATCTTCTTCCGCTTGACCCTTTTTGGGTCGCGGGGGGGCGGGGGGTGGGGAGCCTATCCCAGCATCTTTGGGTGAGAGGCAGGGTCCACCCTGGACAGATCGCCAGTCCATCGCAGGGCCAACACAGAGAGACAGACAACCATTCACTCTCACAGTCATACCTAAGGACAATTAAGAATCCCCAGTTTGATGCCAATTAACCTAACTTGCATGTTTTTGGCATGTGGGAGGAAACCGGAGAAATCCCGGAGTAAACCCACGCAGACATGGGGAGAACATGCAAACTCCACACAGATCACTGTTGGTCGGGGGCTGGGATCGAACCCAGGATCCCTTGGCCAAGGGTGAGTTGCTGTGCTGCCGCAGTGCTAGCCCCTCTTCCACCGTGCCGCCCACAATCAAACGATTTCTGTAACTGTCAATGAGACTTCTGCACCTCTCAGCAGGTATTTTGGCCCACTCCTCATGAGCAAACTGCTCCAGTTGTCTCAGGTTTGAAGGGTGCCTTCTCCAGACGCCATGTTTCAGCTCCTTCCACAGATGTTCAATAAGATTTAGATCAGGGCTCATAGAAGGCCACTTTAGAATAGTCCAATGTTTCGCTCTTAGCCATTCTTGGGTGTTTTTAGCTGTGTGTTTTGGGTCATTATCCTGTTGCAAGACCCATGGCCTGCCACTGAGACCAAGCTGTCTGACACTGGGCAGCACATTTCTCTCTAGAATACCTTGATAGTCTTGAGATTTCATTGTACCCTGCACAGATTCAAGACACCCTGTGCCAAATGCAGCAAAGCAGCCCCAGAACATAACAGAACCTAAGCCATGTTTCACAGTACGGACAGTCTTCTTTTCTTGGTATGCTTCATTTTTGCGTCTGTGAACATAGAGCTGATGTGCCTTGCCAAAAAGTTCCACTTTTGTCTCGTCTGTCCATAGGACATTCTCCCAGAAGCTTTGTGGCTTGTCAACATGCAGTTTGGCAAATTCCAGTCTGGCTTTTTTATGATTTGTTTTCAACAGTGGTGTCCTCCTTGGTCGTCTCCCATGAAGTCTTTTGGCTCAAATGAAGACGGATGGTGCAATCTGACACTGATGTACCTTGACCTTGGAGTTCACCATGAATGTGTTTAGAGGTTGTTCTAGGCTCTTTTGTTACCATTCGTATTATCCGTCTCCTCCTGCGGCCACATCCAGGGAGGTTGGCTACAGTCCCATGGATCTTAAATTTCTGAATAATATGTGCAACTGTAGTCACAGGAACATCAAGCTGCTTGGAGATGGTCTTATAGCCTTTACCTTTAACATGCTTGTCTATAATTTTCTTTCTAATCTCCTGAGACAACTCTCTCCTTTGCTTCCTCTGGTCCATGTTTAGTGTGGTACACACCATGTCACCAAACAGCACAGTGACTACTTGTCACCCTTTAAATAGGCCGACTGACTGATTACAAGTTTGTAGACACCTGTGATGTTAATTAGAGGACACATCTTGGTTGAACATGTCCCTATGGTCACATTATTTTCAATCTTTTCCAGGCCTGTTTCATGAGTTTGTTTTTTAAAGTAATTCTGTTGAACCACAATTCAAAAGCATTGTCTGATTTTCATTGGTTAATTTTGACAGAATTTTTATTTATTACCACTTTTGTCAGATTCAACTTATTTCTGTGAACATTGTGGGTTTTTCTTTCATTAACAGAGGGGTACCAACAATTTTGTCCATGGCTGTATGTTTTGGTATACAGCTAAAATAACAAAACTTGTGTCAGTATTCAAATATATTTGGACCTAACTGTATTTCAAGAGTTTCACCTCCTTGGATATCTTCCTTTTTTACCTGTTTTGGGAAGTTTTAACCGGAGCGATTTTTAAATTTCTAACCAAGTGTGGATTATTAGATTTCCAGCAAGTTGTGAATTAAGTTGGCGATGAAGTTTCTGCTGGCACACACTGCTCAAAGGGGTACGGAAGCATGTGGACTTGCTTGAATTGTTGCTTTGAGACTGTTCATCTGGATTATAGGGAAGAAACACAGTCAAGGCCAAGCTTTTCTTTCTCTCCTCCTTGGAAAAAATATTCTATTCCCACCAGCTTCAGAATGATTCTGTCATGTCTCATTATCTGGCCAAAGACGTATTTTCTGATCTGCAGTTGCCTTCCTGAGCACCATTCTGGTTCCAATCCTATCTAGGACCCACCGGTTGGTCCTATCTCTCCATGAGACCCTGACTGGATTTAAACTGACTTCAGATGCAGTCCGTTGCAGATGCAGTGCGGACGGAGCCTTGTGGCAGTCCCCACCCACTCCGTTTGTGTATTGATCCGGCACGGCTCAGAGCAAGTTTCGAAATACAAGATCGCATGAGAATTATATAAAAAAAACATGAGATCTCGAGAAAGACATGAAGGAGGCCAAGATGAACCGATTGCGATCATGTGATAACAACAAAATGTAGCAGCTCTCCACCTGGATTTTTGTGCTCCAAATACTGCGTAAGTAGCCCATTAATTTTAAATCTATGAAGTGTTTGTATGTTATGTCATAGTTTTTATCTTCTCTGACACAGTGGTGGAGGAGTAGACCTCAAAAAACAACGAACGATCATTTTTAATGAACAAACAGCTATTAAGTACTGTGAACCGCAGCATTTCCTTGCAGATTGGATCCAGCATCAGTCAAAAACAGACTCATTGCGTTTCACGAATAATCCAAATCCGACGAGCCAGATTCATTTCGCAATGGCCCGGACCAGGTGGGGATTAGAACATGGACGAGAATGGGGACTATATGCTGCGGACTCTGGACCATAGTTGTAACGGACTGAATCTGGATTCAGTGTAAATCCAGGGTTAGAACTCTCCTATAGCACCACACCATGGCCCAAGACTGGCTCACATACAAGGCTATGGAGAACACCGGGGCATGAAGTTGTCTGACCTTCAGGGCCGTACTGACCCCTATACTCCTCCAGATGTTGAACGTCTTCTGTACAGCACTTCGCCCCATGGCCAGGCTTAATCTCCAGTGTGAAAGTGCCCTTGTTGTTCAGGAGCCTAGGTACCCAAACTCATCTACTTCCTCAGTTCTAGCTCCATCAAGGACAAAATCCTCCCCATTAGTCCTTCTTTCATCAACAACCATCACCTTTGTTTTTGCTGTATTTCCAAGGGGACCTTCGTCGCTGCTCGTATCCTTCACTTTCGTACTTTCTGACCTCTTACCTGAGAGTTTTCCAGTGCGACTGTAGTTCAGCAGAAAGCAGTGCCACTCCTCTCTCTCCTGGATTATTGTAGCTCACGTCCAGCTCACTCAGGCAGGAGTGGGAGGCCTTCAGAGCGGAGGCCAGGGTGGCGCAGCCTTCCTCACTGATCAGACACCCTGACAGTCTACAGAAACAAAAATATGACAAGAAAGGCCCAGATAACAGCGAGGTCACAAATATTACCTGAATGTTACACAAAATATGCCATTACATAAAATGTCAAAGGAACACCAATGTCATGGCGGAGAGGGCATCACCATAGAAGAAGATGTCTACACAAATCTAGCGAGCCTTTCTGCTACCTCAGCAACACACTAGACTGTGGTGTAGGAGTGGAGTCAGCTCTAACTGCAATAACTGATACCTGAGCACTAGAGCTGTGCAACATACTAAAAAGGTTAAAAACTGGCTGAAAAATAAACAAGAATGTACCCATGTATGAAATGATTGTCTGCAGGGTGAGAGTGAATGAAGGGAAGGAATGAATGTGTTTGTTTATAGTGAGTGACGAAGGGAGGGAGGCCTGAAATAGGCAAATGTGAGTCAGGTTGTTATATTGTGTATTTATAATATTTATAATCTTTATAATATTTATATTTGTGTATTTATAATGTATTTATAATCTTTTTTGCATTGATGTATGTGGTTATTATTTATTCTGTTTTCATTTTTTCTTTTCCTTATCCTTTTTTCTTTTTACTTGTTTCTCCTTTCTAAAGCCCATCCAGGGACAAGAGTTGCAAATTAGCTAATAGCTATACAGTGGTACCTCTCCTTACGAACGTCTCTACATACAGAATTTTCAGGTTACGAGACGCCTCAACGGGAAAATATTGCCTCTTGTTACGAAAGAAATTTCAGGGTACGAAAGGCAAAAAAGTATGCGCTCCTCGCAGCTCCCGTAGTTTACTGAACGTAAACATACCTGTAGCCGCTCTGCCATTGGCTATCGCCTAGCATCTTCCTGGTATCCCATTGGCCACGAGGTGTTCGGGCAGTTTTACGTGTGTGTACAGTACAGTATTAACATTTATTCACTATGGGCCCCAAGAAAGTGATGGAGATAAGTGGAAAAGGAGAAAAGAAGAAGAAGAGAGTTTTTTTGTCTATACAAAGAAAGAGATAATAGAAAGGTGTGAAAAGGGGATGCGTTTGGTTGATTTCACCAAAGAATATGGCCGTAATACATCTACGATCGGCACGGTATTAAAACAAAAGGAAGCCATAAAAGCAAACGTCCTTGGATCGGTTCTTCACAAAACGTCAGGCAAAAACCACTGATGAGAGAGAACATGAACCAAACAAGGCAAAAAGTGACGACGACGACGATAGCAGTTAAAAGGTAAATGAACATAATTTTTATTATTCTTTACTTTATACTTTATTCTTTATTTTTTTAAATTACAACTCTCATTTTATGTTTATTGTGCAGTAATCTAATTGTAACATGTATTTGTTACATGTTTTGATGCGTTTTTATGATTTATAAAAAATTTATGCCCGAATTTTGGGGGGCTTGGAACGGATTAGGGCATTTACATGTAAAACGCGCCTCTACTTACGAAATTTTCACGTTACGGAAATACTTCCGGAACGAATTAATTTTGTAAATAGAGGTACCACTGTACACTCTTTGTGCAACACAACTCATTTGATTAATTGTCTATGTTTATTGCACTGTCCCTGTCAAATAAACAAATAATCTAATCTAATCTATCGGATGATGATATAAAAACGTCTATTGTTTCATAGAATACCCAATTGTTTATATCGTGATTTAAAATGCACATACTCCCCTTTCTTGAACAAAGCTCCTCACCCACTACTAGTCAGCGCCCTGCCTCTCCCCCGCGGTGTGTGCAGTGGAACAGGTGTGTGGCGAGGCTTCAGTCCAGTGGTTGCTAACTCCAAACTACCAGTTTGATCAAATAGCTGCTACTCCTGTTTGCCAGGGATGTGGGACTGTTTTCCATCATGCTGCATCAGAGAGGATAGTCCGCTAATCTCAGCAACAGGTAGGACTAGGTGAATGTTAGGAGTTCATCAGAGTGATGGCTTGAGGAAAGAAACTGTTCCTGTGACGGGTGGTTTTGACCTTCAGTGATCTGTAACGACGACCAGAAGATAGAAGTTCAAACAGTTTGTGGCCGGGGTGTGACGGGTCAGCACAGATGTTTCCCGCCCGTTTCCTGGTAATGGACCGATATAAGTTCTCAATGGAGGGTAGGTCGGTACCAATGATCCTCTCCGCAGACTTAAAGCGTACCTGTGGTGGTCGTGAAAAAAAAGGTATTATATTGAGCCCCTGTCTCACGTTCTAGTTCAAGTTTGAGTTCAAGTTCAAAGCAATGTGATATAAATCCATTGCTGATGTGCTGGTTCAGCTATGTCAGCAAAACATGGGTGCAGCCATACTAGCGGCTACATGGCCTGCCAGGACGCTTCCTGTGACGTAGTATCGTGGCTACCGCGATCTGGATCAATATTGGCTGAGCCTGGAGTGCCCGGATGAGCAGTGGCTTTCGGGATATCCAAATTCAAATTCAAACGTTTATTTCAAACTCAGGGTTCATATTAAATGCAGAACTAAAACAAGTAGAAAATAAATAAATAAATGCTTAAATTCAGCGGGTCGTCTCGTCTGATCTGAGGTCGTAACGGCCGCCAGACGGCCGATGATACTATACACAGAGCAGCAGACACTCGGCGCTCTTGTGACAACAAAAACATACAATGTGATATGGATATCGCAACATGGCGGAATGTAAAACCTTTGGATGTCTCAATAATAAGCGAAAAAACAAAGATAAACACTTCTTTTGTGTACCCAAACCCAGCTCACCTTGTCAGAAGATCGTAGCGGAAAAGTGATTGCGCAATCTCGGAACAGGGCACAGACGAATCCTTTCAGACGAAATTGCGTTGTGTGTGAGGACCACTTCGTCACTTTCACCCTCAGAAGACCTTTCTGGCTCAAACCTGTAGCCATGTTGGACGAATTCTTCCTCAGAGTCCGACAATTCAGCCATAAAAGAATAAAAACACTCACAAAAGCACCCTATTCGCTCGTGCAGGCGGAGAATTGACTGTTCAGTAGCAACGTAATGACGTCACATCCGCATGTGTCATGGCTGCGCGCAGAGTTTTCATTGGCTGGCCATGCCTGCGGTCGTATTTGCATATTTCTCTGGTGGTATATGGCTGGCAATAATTATTTAACCAAATAATGAATACTTTGCCTAATGTTTTCAAGTTGAATGCGTTTAGACGACCACCACAGGTACCCTTTAATGATCCGCTGCAGTCTGGTCTTGTCCTGTTTAGTGGCAGATCCAAACCAGACAGTGATGGAGAAGCAGAGGACAGATTGGATGATGGCGGTGTAGAAGACAACCAGCAGCTCCTGAGGCAAATCAAACTTCTTGAGCTGACGCAGAAAAAACAACCTCTGCTGGGCCTTTTTCCAGACAGTGTCTATATGGGAGGACCACTTCAGGTTCCGGGAGAATGTGGTACCCAGAAACTTGAAGGAGTCCACAGTGGACACTGTGCTGTTGAGGATGGTGAGTGGGGGGAATGAAGGAGGGTGTCACCTGAAATCCACAGTCATCACCACCGTTTTGGCTGGGTTAAGTTCAAGATGGTTCTGGCCGCACCAGAGGATCAGCTGCTCCACCTCCCGCCTGTATGCAGACTCATCACCATCCCGGATCAAACCGATGACTGTGGTGTCGTCCGCAAACTTCAGGAGCTTCACCGAAGGGTCCTCTGAGGTGCAGTCGTTGGAGTAGAGGGAGAAGAGCAGTGGGGAAAGGACACATCCTTGGGGGGCGCCAGTACTAATTTTTCGGGAGCTGGATGTAAATCTCCCTAGCTTCACCTGTTGCCACCTGTCAGTCAGAAAGCTGGAGATCCACTGGCAGGTGGAGGGGGGCACCTTGAGCTGGAGGAGTTTCTGATGAAGAATGCCTGGGATGATGGTGTTGAACGCTGAGCTGAAGTCGACAAACGGGATCCTGGCGTACGTCCCTGGGGAGTCGAGGTGTTGAAGGATGTAGTGTAGTCCCATATTCACTGCATCATCCACTGACCTGTTTGACCGGTAGGCAAACTGCAGTGGGTCCATCAGGGGGCCTGACCATGTTACACTGAGAGACTGTGAGATTGAGTTCAGTAGGAACGCCAATTTTTCCTATACAACATCCACCCAAACAACAGCTTATTGTTGTTGTTTGGGGTCTTCTGATGCCCACGGACAGAGGACCCTGTTGTGTCTGAACTGCATGTGTATGACTAAAAGGATGTAGGAACATAATTTAAAATGTTAATTTGTACGGAAAACCTTAATGTTTTCCTTCTTTATTTGTATAACTCTACTGTTTTACCTTCATTTCTTATAAACCACTATGCTATTAACAATAGAACACAACAACAGAAAATGTTGGAAGTGACTCAGACTAGCTATACACAGAGACCCATCTTACCTAGGCTGATCTAGAAAAAGGACATTAAACCACAATGATGATGATGATGACAATATAACCTGGTAATCCACAAATGCAGAATAACACTGTAGATTATAATCAGAGAAACAAGTAAACTAACCTCAGTATTTCCAGTTTGCAATGTGGGCTGCCCAGTCCAACCGACAGCTGCTTCACTCCTGAATCCTGCAGGTCATTGTTACTCAGGTCCAGGACTCTTAAAGAAGATAACTGGGTGCTGAGAACTGAAGAAAGTGCTACACAGCTTCTTTCTGAAAGATTACAACCACTCATTCTAAGGGAAAAAACAGAAAGTTAATAGTTTTTACCTGCTGTTGAAGAATGAGCATTGAAAAGATTCATCCTTCAATTGACTTACGACGCTTGACTGGACGATTTGATCACTGGCAGCAGTCTCAAAAGAGCTTCATCAGATGCCGAGTATTTTTTCAGGTCAAATGCATCCAGAACCTTATCTGATGACAGTAAAATGAAGACCAGAGCTGACCACAGAGGAGGAGACAGTTTATTTGTGGAGAGACTTCCTGATTTCAGGGTCTGTTGGATCTTATCTACCAGAGAACGATCATTCAGTTCATTCAGACAGTGGAACAGGTTGATATTTTTCTCTGCAGGCAGATCTTCACTGATCTTCTCCTTTAGGTACCGTACAGTTATCTGATTTTTAATTTCACTTACTTCCAGGCTACTTCCTGTATGTTCCTGAAGACCCCTTAGGAGCTTCTGATTGGTCTGGAGCGAAAGACCCAGGAGGAAGCGAAGAAACAAGTCCAGGCGTCCATTTGGACTCTCTAAGGTCTTGTCCACAGCAGTCTGGTAGAAGTATGTCTCTGGATGTTCTCCTGCTTCATACTTCAGGGAGGTTGTTTGTTGGTCTTCCAGCAGGTTGATACCAGACTTGATAAAAGTCAGATGGACATGAAGAGCTGCCAAAAACTCCTGAACACTCAGATGGACAAAGCAGAACACCTGGTCCTGGTACAGACCTCTCTCCTCTCTAAAGATCTGTGTGAATACTCCTGAGTACACTGAGGCTGCTCTGATGTCGATGTCACACTCTGTCAGGTCTGATTCATAGAAGATCAGGTTTCCTTTCTGCAACTGCTCAAAAGCCAGTTTTGCCAGAGACTCAATCATCTTCCTGGTCTCTGGACTCCAGTGAGGATCTGTCACAGATCCTCCTTCATACTTGACCTTTTTCGTTTTGGCCTGAACAACCAGGAAGTGGATGTACATCTCAGTCAGAGTCCTGGGAAGCTCTCCCCACTCTCTGGTTTTCTGTGCATCTTCCAAAACTGTAGCAGTAATCCAGCAGAAGACTGGGATGTGACACATGATGTGGAGGCTTCGTGAGGTCTTGATGTGGGAGATGATCCTGCTAGCCTTCCCAGAGTCTACTGACCTCTTCCTGAAGTACTCCTCCTTCTGTGAGTCACTGAATCCCCTGATCTCTGTCATCATATCAACACACTCAAAAGGGATCTGATTGGCTGCTGCAGGTCATGTGGTTATCCAGATATGAGCAGAAGGAAGCAGGTTCCCCCTGATGAGGTTTGTCAGCAGCACATCCACTGAGGTGGACTCTCTAGGGTCAGTTATGATTCGAGTTTCTAGGAAGTCCAGAGGAGGTCGACACTCATCCAGACCATCAAAGATGAACAGAACCTGGAACTGATCAAAGCTGCAGATTCCTGCTTCTTTGGTTTCAGTAAAGAAGTGATGAACAAGTTCCACCAAACTGAACTTTTTCTCGTTCAGCACATTCAGCTCTCTGAAAGTGAATGGAAACATGAACTGGATGTCCTGGTTGGCTTTGTCTTCAGCCCAGTCCAGAGTGAACTTCTGTGTTAAGACTGTTTTCCCAATGCCAGCCACTCCCTTTGTCAGCGCTCTTCTGATTGGTTCATCCCTTCCAGGTGAGCCTGTAAAGATGTCTTCAGGTCTGATGGCTGTTTCTGGTCTGTCTGGTTTCCTGGATGCTGTTTCAATCTGTCTGACCTCATGTTCATCATTGAGCTCTGCAGTCCCTCCCTCTGTGATGTAGAGCTCTGTGTAGATCTGCTTCAGAAGGGTTGGGTTTCCTGCTTTAGCAATCCCCTCAAACACACACTGGAACTTCTTCTTTAGCCTAGATTTCAGACTAAGCTGACATGTAACAGGGAATTCTAAAAGAATAAGAATGAAGAATGATATTTTACTACATAATGTGGCTGTTATTTACCTACTAATTAATATGTTGTAACACAGTTTTGATAGAAATCTCCTTACTGCTTAGCAGACACTCAGCCAGCTTCTCTTGCTTCATTCTGTTCAGAAAATCCACTGTGATCATCATAAATGCATCTCTGCTGCTTCTCATCTGCTCTTCTTCACCACCTTCTACTACCTCCTCAACCTCCCTCTGTTTCTCTAAGTCTTCAAGGTAATCTGGAGTAAGAATCCTGTGGAGCTTCTTCAGCTCCGCCTTCACAAAAGTGACAATGTTGTCCTCCAAATGCTGGAACAGAACGCTATATAAATGAGCCAATCTGACTGAAATAATTAAAAAAAATATCAAATTCACACTGGACTCTGACAGTACAATGGTAAACAAAGTGTAACATGGAGAGGACTAAGCATAATAGATGTCGACGTATAAGTTTTACAGACCAGAAAAATGGAGTCCAGTTGTGTGGGATTCTGCTGGGCAGACTGACCACAGAGAACCTCTGAGCTCTCCTGGTCCGCTCTGTAGAAGAACCAACAACAAATATCCCATTGATGTGGAATTCTGAAGAGGGTACCATTGAATGTTAAAAGATAGATAGATAGATAGATAGATAGATAGATAGATAGATAGATAGATAGATAGATAGATAGATAGATAGATAGATAGATAGATAGATAGATAGATAGATAGATAGATAGATAGATAGATAGATAGATAGATAGATAGATAGATAGACAGACAGACAGACAGACAGACAGACAGACAGACAGATAGATGAATCTTTATTTCGTATAGTACAGGTTAAAAGAAACTGAATAATATAACAAAGGGGGAAAAAAAATCCAACAAGGTCAAATTAGACAATAACTCCTCTGATTATACAATTCAACGTAAGTTATCCGAAATGGGTGATGGCTGAAGCCGCAGCTTATACTGCCCACCCATATTCCATCCAAGAAGAAAGAGAAGAAAAGAGAAGAAAAAGAGAAGAAAAGAGAAGAAGAAAACAAAACAAAACAAGACAAGAGCGATTACAATTCAAAAACAAAGCTAAGACAAAATGTGACAGAAAATGTGACAGAAAAAAAAAAATCCTAAGCTACAACACAACACAGGCTGGATATGACAATCCTTATGTGATTTTACATGTCATCTTGTATATATGTTTGGAGTATTTCTTCCTTTAGTTTTTGTTTAAATTGTCCAAGCGTTGTACATGATTTTAATTCAGGTCCAAAATCGTTCCATAATCTGACTCCTTGCACTGAAACACAGTGTTGCTTGGTGGTAGTTCTCACTTAAGGATTTTGAAATATACATGTTCCTCTAAAATGGTACGGTATTCATTCTCCCTTATTTGGAACAACTTTTGGATATTTGCGGGCAGTGATAGATTCTTCACTTTAAACATTATTATTGCAGTTTTAAAGTCAACCAGATCTTTCAACTTGAGCGCTTTTAATTTAAGAAAAAGTGGGTTTGTTGGTTCCCTATAAGCTGCTTTGTTTATTATTCTAATAGCTCTCTTCTGAAGCATAAAGAGTGGATACATGTTTGTTTTATATGTATTTCCCCATACTTCATTACAATATGTCATGTATGGGAGTATTAATGAATGATACAAGGTATATAGTGTGGGTTGATTCAGCAAACATTTCACTCTGTGTAGTATTGCAATTGATTTGGATATTTTACCTTTAATATAATTAATATGTGACTTCCAACACAGTTTGTTATCAATTATTACTCCAAGAAATTTAGTTTCAGATACCCTTTCAATCTCTACACCATTTACACTGAGTTTAGATACTGAGTTGTTGTGATGGTTGTTAAAGACTATAAATTTTGTCTTACTTAAATTGAGCGTTAATTTGTTTGAATCAAACCACAGTTTAAGCTTTCCTAATTCCTTTCCGAGTGTATCCAGAAGTTGTTCCAGATTGCTTCCACTGCATAATAGATTAGTGTCATCAGCAAACAATATTAAGTCCATTTTTTTCTGAAACTTTACATATATCATTTATATACATATTGAATAATAATGGCCCCAAAACTGAACCCTGTGGGACTCCACAAGTAACCTTCAGTAACTGTGAGTTTTCGTTACCAACACATACATACTGATATCTATTCTTTAAGTAACTACTTAACCAGGACAGTGCTACTCCTCTAATACCACAATTTTGTAGTTTCTTTAATAATAAATTATGATCCACTGTATCAAATGCTTTTTTAAGATCCAGGAATACCCCAACTGAATACTCTTTATTTTCAATGGCAGTTGATATTTTTTCTATAAATTCCATTAGAGCAAATGCAGTTGTCCTCTTGTGTCTGAACTCATATTGCTGCTCACACAATAAATTATTCTTCAGTATGAAGTTGTCAATTCTCTCATAGAATATTTTGTCAAGTATCGTGGAAAATTGCGGCAATTGTGAAATTGGTCTATAGTTTGAGGATAGATAGATAGATAGATAGATGTACTTTATTGATCCCAAACTGGGAAATTACATTTATTACAAATTACAGTTACAAATATTATGAATATTTTACGATAACTTCAATAGTCTGAGATTGAAATGATACTGCTGAGTCACAAGATCTGAAATGCCCGTATATCATGTGTTTACCCAGGCTGTCAAACACTTAATCCATTGAATAACATGGGATAACAGATTCCAGATGTGGGGAGTGAGTGAGCGTGTGCTCAGTCTGATCAGGTTATAAGAGATAAGATAAACCTTTATTAGTCCCACAATGGGGAAATTACAGGATTACAGCAGCAAAGGGAAAGCAGCACTCATAGCAATAGTAAGTAAGATAATTAAAATGAAAAATACTGTAGAAAATACTGAGAGATTATGAGACTGAGCTCAGCAGAAACACCCACTTTGCTAGATGACTTCTGTACTGTCATTGGTCAGGGTATTCTGATGTCCATGGACAGGAGATCCTGTTGTATCCGAGCTGGCTGCTTTCCATCATCATAGAAATAAAGCTAAACAGTGGTGTGAAAAAGTGTTTGCCCCCTTCTTGATTTCTCATTTTTTTTTATGTTTGTCACACTTAAATGTTTCAGATCATCAAACAAATTTAAATATTAGACAAAGATAACACAAGTAAACACAAAATGCAGTTTTTAAATGGTGTTTATTAGTAAGGGAAAAAAATTCAAACCTACATGGTCCTGTGTGAAAAAGTGATTGCCCCCTAGACCTAATAACTGCTTGGGCCACCCTTAGCAGCAACAACTGCAATCAAGAGCTTGCGATAACTGGTAGTGAGTCTTTTACAATGCTGTGGAGGAAATTTGGCCCACTCATCTTTGCAGAATTGTTGTAATTCAGCCACATTGGAATGTTTGGAGCATGAACTGCCTTTTTAAGGTCATGCCACAGCATCTCAATCGGATTCAGGTCAGGACTTTGACTAGGCCACTCCAAAGTCTTCATTTTGTTGTTTTTAAGCCATTCAGAGGTGGACTTGCAGGTGTGTTTTGGATCATTGTCCTGCTGCAGAACCCAAGTGTCCTTCAGCTTGAGGTCACAAACAGATGGTCGGACATTCTTCTTCAGGATTTTTTGATAGACAGCAGAATTCATAGTTCCATTTACCACAGCAAGTCTTCCAGGTCCTGAAGCAACAAAACAGCCCCAGATCATCACACTACCACCATCATATTTTACTGTTGGCATGATGTTCCTTTTCTGAAATGCTGTGTTACTTTTACACCAGATGTAATGGGACACATACCTTCCCCAAAGTTCAACTTTTGTCTCGTCAGTCCACAGAGTATTTTTCCAAAAGTCTCAGTGATCATCAAGATGTTTTCTGCCAAAACTGAGACAAACCTTTATGTTCTTTTTGCTCAGTAGTGGTTTTTGTCTTGGAATACTGCCATGCAGGCCATTTTTGCCCAGTCTCTTTCTTATGGTGGAGTCATGAACACTGACCTTAACTGAGGCAAGTGAGGCCTGCAGTTCTTTGGATGTTGTTGTGGGGTCTTTTGTGACCTCTTGGATCAGTCGTCACTGTGCTCTTGGGGCTGGCCACTCCTGGGAAGTTTCACCACTGTTCCATGTTTTCTCCATTTGTGGATAATGGCTCTCACCGTGGTTTGCTGGAGTCCCAAAGCTTTAGAAATGACTTTATAACCTTTTCCAGACTGATAGATCCCAATTACTTTGTTTCTCATTTGTTCCTGAATTTTTTTGGATTGCAGCATGATGTCTAGCTTTTTAGGATCTTATTGGTCTACTTCACTTTGTCAGGCAGGTCCTATTTAAGTGATTTCTTGATTGAGAACAGGTGTGGCAGTAATCAGGCCTGGGTATGGCTACAGAAATTGAACTCAGCTTTCCAAAGATGTGAAAAAACACAATTAATTTATGCTTTAACAGGGGGGCAATCACTTTTTCACACAGGGCCATGTAGGTTTGAATTTTTTTTCCTCTTAATAATAAACTCCTTCATTTAAAAATGGCATTTTGTGTTTAATTGTGCTATCTCTATCTAATATTTAAATTTGTTTGATGATCTGAAACATTTAAGTGTGATAAACATACAAAAGGTTTAAGTGGAAGAAGATGAATGAATGAATCATACAAAAAATGAGAAATCAGGAAGGGGGCAAATACTATTTCACACAACTGTATTTGTATAAGAAGAATCTGCTGTACAGTTTTTCTTTGAGAAATTCTTTTAGCGGATCAGAGAAAACCCACCACATGTTATGCTTGTCCACAGTGAGATAAACAAGTTCAACGTCTTCTTAAAGCTTGTGGAAAGGTGGCAAATCATAACGTTCTGAGTGAACCACACCGCTCTATTTTGGCTTGTCTGGGGGCTTAAATCATACAGCTGAGCATTCTAATCCCACCATCACCATCAGCAATGAGTCATTAAAATCTGTGGACAGATTCTGCCATCTTGGTGGAACTGTTTCACAGAGTGCAAAGACTGGCGATGAAGTGACACTTTGCATTAGCAAAGCCAGCTAGTTATTCAACGCCTACATCATCGACTATGATCAGAATGTGGTGTGCAACTCAGCACCAAAATCGGGGTCTACCAGACTTCAGTCATGTCAACTCTACTTTTTGGGTGCGAGACATGGACAATTTATCGCTCACATCTGACGAAGTGAAAGCAGTTTAACATTGGCTGTCTCAGAAAGATCTGTGGTGTGATCAGGCAAGACAAGATCACCAATTCTGAGATCCTGCATCGATGCAGAACCACCAGCATCGAGTGTATGATGAAAAGAGCCCAGCTTTAATAAGCTGGTCATGTAACATGTATAAGCAAGGAGTGTATTACCAAAAAGTTTTGTATGGCCAGCTAGATAAGGGATATTCTTCTCGTGGTGGTCAGTGCAGACGATATAAGGTCAAACTACTTAAGCGACATGGAAGATACAGGTTGGCAACAGGAAGAGTTGCCATGATGAGAGATAACGAGGCCCATCAATCCACCCAACAGGAGGCATGCCATGCAGTTGCACAGCACGAACCACCACTATCGACCTTTCACCATTTCCGTTTTGACTGCAACAAGCCCTGAACTTCACAATACAAGCACCTTTCTTAAGCAGCCTGGGAGACAAGATATGTCGAGGATGACAACTCAGTCCATCGTTATCCTGTTCCATAGACAAAGAAAAATCTGAAGACAAGGTGAATGACTCAGCCATCACAAGGGCGAAGATTACTGAGGTAGGTAGAAAACCCTTCAGCGCCAATGGCCCGGTGTTTGACAAAATATGCCCTATTACAGAATAGAATAAGCTTTATTGTCATTGTAGAGTTGAAAAGTACAACAAAATAGTGGACAATTATTGCACAAATGCAGTCACAGACTAGTCTGTATCACTGGTGATACATCAGGTTCATTGCTATTTTCAGTTGGCGAGGACTCCCTTCTGCCAGGGTGTCCTATTTGTCCTATCAATCTGTCCCAGGGACAGAGGTGTGGCCCATTATCAGAAACACTGCATATGTTTTTGTTGTTATGCAGATGACACACATTTATATTTATCAATGAAACCTGAAGACAGCTACAACGAATTAGCTGAACTACAAGTATACCTTAGAGGTAGAATAAAAGCTTGAATGACATTTTTTTTGCTGCCAAACTCAGACAAAATGGACACTGTTGTCATCCCCACCCCCCCGCAAAAAAAACAAAACAAAACAAAAAAAAAACACTAGAAATATTACACTACCGTTCAAAAGTTTGGGGTCACCTAGAAATTTCCTTATTTTTGAAAGAAAAGCACTTTTTTTCAATGAAGATAACTTTAAACTAATCAGAAATACACTCTATACATTGCTAATGTGGTAAATGACTATTCTAGCTGCAAATGTCTGGTTTTTGGTGCAATATCTACATAGGTGTATAGAGGCCCATTTCCAGCAACTATCACTCCAGTGTTCTAATGGTACAATGTGTTTGCTCATTGCGTCAGAAGGCTAATGGATGATTAGAAAACCCTTGTGCAATCATGTTAGGTCTGCAATGCTGTAATTGCTGCAAATGGAGGATTCTTTGACGAAAGCAAAGTTTGAAGGAAAAAATTATTATTTCAAATACAAATCATTATTTCTAACCTTGTCAATGTCTTGACTATATTTTCTATTCATTTTACAACTCATGGTGGTAAATAAGTGTGACTTTTCATGGAAAACACAAAATAATTGTCTGGGTGACCCCAAACTTTTGAACGGTAGTGTATGTCTGATCAAACTCTCACTACAGTTGGCTTTATTCTTGATCCCTGTGCAACAGTAAAAAACCTTGGAGTCGTGTGGACCAAAATATGTCTTTTATCTGTATATCAAACAAATCTCCAAGACCATCCGCTTTCATTTGTGCAAAATCAGCAAGATCAGGAGCATCTCGTCTCAGAGTGACACTGAGAAAGTCGTTCAGGTTTTTGATACTTCTACATTAGACCACTCTACATTCCACACTGGATGATATATCTCGTTTCTAGGTGTTATTCTTGCTTATTTTGTTATACTTTGGCTGGGATAGCCGTGAAATCACACCAGCAGATATGCTAGCAGAGTTAGCATATCTTAGCTACTGCCTGTGGGTTCCCCTATCTGTCCTATTTTTTTTTTTTTTTTTTTTTTTTTGTTACTTATTTGTACCCGTAGGTAGACTTGGTTTGCAGTCTGGTGACAAGCCACCGGCTGCTGGTCGCTGCGTGCGCGAGCGCCCTAAACCTACATGTTTTTTTTTTTTTGGTATGCGGGAGGAAACCGGAGAAATCCCGAAGTAAACCCACGCAACACGGGGAGAACATGCAAACTCCACACAGCTCACTGTTGGTCGGGGGCTGGAATCGAACCCACGATCTCATGATCCCCGCGATCCCCCGGCCAAGGGTAAAACTGTGCTGCCACAGTGCTAAACCACTGCGCCACCGTGCAGCTATGACCATAAACCTCCCTGATGTTACTTGGGGTTTTTGACAATCTCACATTCAGCCAATTTTACATCAGTTAGCTCAGACTGTGACTCAACTAGAGCTAGCTAGCTGACGTTAGCATCAACCTCAAAGCTCAGAAGTGATGAACGAGGGAGGGTGGGCTGGGGGTTGTTAGCATTTCTGGCACTATTAGGATGCTCACCTTTCTGCAATAGAAAATTGGTTTCCTTTAAAATCAATGAAGCGGTCGAGTGAGTCGTCGCTCTTCAAGGACACGCAGCTGGGTTCTGGTTCAGGTCCAGGTTCCAGTCCAGCAGGGTCTGTGGTCTCCAGTTTCTCTGGGCTTCAACAGACCACACAGAGAACTGATTCCTGAGCCAGTTGAATATGGTGATGCAACAAGCCACGGTCAGATCTATTTATTTCAATTCTATGCTATGCTATGAATTTTTCTATGCAGATGATACAGTATGACATTAGAATGCTTTGCATAGCTGCACCTATTGATGTGAAATGTCCAGTAAATGCAGATAAAACAACATTTAGGTGAGGTCCACACAGCAATACGTTTATATTTTTTTCCTTTATTAAATAATTTTATTTGCTTATGAGAGAAAACATGATGGAGGGAACCATGAGTCAAATATCAAAGACTTAAAAGTTCACCTCTCTGAAGCAGAGCGCCGGCGTTTCTTAAAATCAATGAAGCGTTCAATCGAGGTTTCACTCTTTAAGGACACAATGCTCGGTTCTGGACCTGGATCAGGATCAGGATCTGGATCTGGGTCAGATTCTGGTCCAGGTTCGTGGCTGTGGATAAAGGTTTGTGATGTGGGTACAGAATTCTGACACGGAAGAAAGTTCTGGAAAGTTAAATTGTTCTTAAACTGCAAAGTAGCTGAGCCTTCTTATCAGAACTACAGTATCTGCAGAGGAACTCTACTAGGAACGATGAGGTTTGGGGCGTTTTTAAATGAAGAACAAAGTTATTAAATTGTTAGGAAAGATTTGTTAATTTACAAAGAAAAACTTGCTATTTGCCTAGGAACAAGTCTCTATTTTATGAGGAAAATAGACATATATGAAGGATAAAAGCTGCCAATTTACAAGAAAAAAGTTATAAATTTACCAGAAAAAGGTTGACAATTTACATGAGAAAAAACATTTCAAATCTATAAGAAAAACAGCTCCGCATTCAGAGGCAATTCAATTCAACTTTATTTATATAGCGTCATTTCACAACAACAGTCATCTCACAGCACTTTCAACTGTAGGGGGGACCCCCACAGACACAGTTCTGCCACAGGCAGAGCAAAGCTGGAAATTCACAAGAAAAGGAGTTGCAAATTTAAAAGAACAAAGTTGCCAATTTACAAAGAAAAAGCTTCTAATTTATGAGGAAAACTGCTAATTTACAAGGGAAATGTAGTTAATTTACATGGAAAAAGTGACACTTCATGAAGAAAAAATCACAAATTTACAAGAGAAAAAAATCACGAATTCACAAGAAAAAAGTGGCTATAATAGAGAGTAAAAAGTTGCTAATGAACAGGGAAACAGCACTAATTTGAGGGGAAAAACTGCTAGCTCACAAGGAAAACATGGTGGCTTCTTCATAGTGATTTTCAGGGACTAAAGCTCAAATTAGAACTCTGAGAAAGTTCCTGTAGTGGAAAGACGGCCTCAGGGATGTGTCCTCTGACCTCTGAGCTTTGGTCCACTTCTCCCAGCCCCCCCACATGGTTCTGGATCGTGGGCCTCTGTCCTCCGAGTCCATGATGACCTCAGCTCACACACATTCTACCATCATCTGGACAGGAAGATGTGAAACAGAAGTCGATTTAGACAAAATAAAGAGTTCCTTCGGTCGATGACAAAAACAACACCTGCCAACCTCCAACATCCAAACACACATTCTGACTTGTTTTTGTCCTTCTATTAAGGTAGCACAACTGAACCACAGGAAAAAAAAAGTCACAAATTTAGGAGAAAAATCT
>CM035845.1:343793453-343807593 GCA_020510985.1 Pholidichthys leucotaenia
AAAATTCTATGAAAATTAACCAATGAAAATCAGCCGATGCTTTTGAATTGTGGTTCAGAATCAGAATCAGAATCCAGAAATCAGCTTTATTGCCAAGTAATATTTACAAGTAAACACACGAGGAATTTGACTTGACATTGGACGCGCATGTTAGGCACTTCCAATGACGCGTCGCCATACAAGGCGCTGTCAACAGTGGAGGTAAAGAGGGGTGGGGGGGGGAGGAAAACACAATAGGAGAGAGAAAAAACATAGTAATCAGAATAAACGCTCGTATATGAGCCAAATTTTGACTACACAGAAAAAAACCCTCATGCATTAGCAGACAATAGATACAATCACACAGAGGGAGGGAGTGCAGTGTGTGTATATTTGCATGTCATTGTGTAGTGTGAGTGTAACAGTTGTTAGTGGGCAGCAGAGGGCGCCTCCAGGCAGTGGATAGATGTTATAATCATGTGACTTATAACAAGACCAGAGATCAGAGTCTGTCTCTCTTTTCCTCTTCCTTGCAGAAGGCACATGGGCATTGTCCTCGAGAGACCAATCCGCTGACGACAACAACTGATTGTTGATGTATGGGTAGACATAAGCCACTTCTCTGGCGTTATCTTATCGAGGAGGAATGTAAACAAGGGTACCAAAACACAAGGTCAAATCTGCACAGTGCACTCAGAGAATAAAAAAATTTCTCTCTCTTCGATTCTGTGCTTCAATTTCATACAGGCTTGAATCATACTTTAGATCATTCTCTGGAGAGCACTCAGCGATCCACAGATGTTATCCACCTACCGAAACATAGGTAAAACATGTCCAGAGAGTTCGTTCTCTCTTCAATGCATGCCAGGTAGTAAATTCCATGTTAATCCTGCCGCTGACAGTCAGTGCTCCCCCAGCTGGACGAATTGTTGAATTTGTTAAGGGAGCTACGCCGGGGTCCGCATTTGATTAGCTCACCCAGATAATTTCGATACACTAGGAAAACTCCAGGGGCCAAAACAGAAGATCCTGTGATCAGTTCAATCTCAGTCGAATCACACAGACACATGAGTTCCAATGCCATGAGTCTCCCTTGGGTTCCCCTGACCCACTTCTTCTTTTAAAGGTGACAATCGCATATAAGCCGCTTTCCAGATCCATAATTTCCATTTGGATTAAGATTCAGCCAGGAGAAGAGTGACATTGCAAGCTGGGATCAGAAGGGAGAGGATTAGGAGGGAGAGGGAAGAAAAGCGTCTGCTCTCTCTCAGAAGCGGAAGTAGAAGAATTCAACAGTTCAACAGAATTATTTTAAAAAACAAACTCATGACACAGGCCTGGACAAAAATGATGGTACCCTTAACATTTTGTTGCACAACCTTTTGAGGCAATCACTGCATTCATTCATTCATTCATTCATCTTCTTCCGCTTGACCCTTTTTGGGTCGCGGGGGGGCGGGGGGTGGGGAGCCTATCCCAGCATCTTTGGGTGAGAGGCAGGGTCCACCCTGGACAGATCGCCAGTCCATCGCAGGGCCAACACAGAGAGACAGACAACCATTCACTCTCACAGTCATACCTAAGGACAATTAAGAATCCCCAGTTTGATGCCAATTAACCTAACTTGCATGTTTTTGGCATGTGGGAGGAAACCGGAGAAATCCCGGAGTAAACACGCAGACATGGGGAGAACATGCAAACTCCACACAGATCACTGTTGGTCGGGGGCTGGGATCGAACCCAGGATCCCTTGGCCAAGGGTGAGTTGCTGTGCTGCCGCAGTGCTAGCCCCTCTTCCACCGTGCCGCCCACAATCAAACGATTTCTGTAACTGTCAATGAGACTTCTGCACCTCTCAGCAGGTATTTTGGCCCACTCCTCATGAGCAAACTGCTCCAGTTGTCTCAGGTTTGAAGGGTGCCTTCTCCAGACGCCATGTTTCAGCTCCTTCCACAGATGTTCAATAAGATTTAGATCAGGGCTCATAGAAGGCCACTTTAGAATAGTCCAATGTTTCGCTCTTAGCCATTCTTGGGTGTTTTTAGCTGTGTGTTTTGGGTCATTATCCTGTTGCAAGACCCATGGCCTGCCACTGAGACCAAGCTGTCTGACACTGGGCAGCACATTTCTCTCTAGAATACCTTGATAGTCTTGAGATTTCATTGTACCCTGCACAGATTCAAGACACCCTGTGCCAAATGCAGCAAAGCAGCCCCAGAACATAACAGAACCTAAGCCATGTTTCACAGTACGGACAGTCTTCTTTTCTTGGTATGCTTCATTTTTGCGTCTGTGAACATAGAGCTGATGTGCCTTGCCAAAAAGTTCCACTTTTGTCTCGTCTGTCCATAGGACATTCTCCCAGAAGCTTTGTGGCTTGTCAACATGCAGTTTGGCAAATTCCAGTCTGGCTTTTTTATGATTTGTTTTCAACAGTGGTGTCCTCCTTGGTCGTCTCCCATGAAGTCTTTTGGCTCAAATGAAGACGGATGGTGCAATCTGACACTGATGTACCTTGACCTTGGAGTTCACCATGAATGTGTTTAGAGGTTGTTCTAGGCTCTTTTGTTACCATTCGTATTATCCGTCTCCTCCTGCGGCCACATCCAGGGAGGTTGGCTACAGTCCCATGGATCTTAAATTTCTGAATAATATGTGCAACTGTAGTCACAGGAACATCAAGCTGCTTGGAGATGGTCTTATAGCCTTTACCTTTAACAGCTTGTCTATAATTTTCTTTCTAATCTCCTGAGACAACTCTCTCCTTTGCTTCCTCTGGTCCATGTTTAGTGTGGTACACACCATGTCACCAAACAGCACAGTGACTACTTGTCACCCTTTAAATAGGCCGACTGACTGATTACAAGTTTGTAGACACCTGTGATGTTAATTAGAGGACACATCTTGGTTGAACATGTCCCTATGGTCACATTATTTTCAATCTTTTCCAGGCCTGTTTCATGAGTTTGTTTTTTAAAGTAATTCTGTTGAACCACAATTCAAAAGCATTGTCTGATTTTCATTGGTTAATTTTGACAGAATTTTATTTATTACCACTTTTGTCAGATTCAACTTATTTCTGTGAACATTGTGGGTTTTTCTTTCATTAACAGAGGGGTACCAACAATTTTGTCCATGGCTGTATGTTTTGGTATACAGCTAAAATAACAAAACTTGTGTCAGTATTCAAATATATTTGGACCTAACTGTATTTCAAGAGTTTCACCTCCTTGGATATCTTCCTTTTTTACCTGTTTTGGGAAGTTTTAACCGGAGCGATTTTTAAATTTCTAACCAAGTGTGGATTATTAGATTTCCAGCAAGTTGTGAATTAAGTTGGCGATGAAGTTTCTGCTGGCACACACTGCTCAAAGGGGTACGGAAGCATGTGGACTTGCTTGAATTGTTGCTTTGAGACTGTTCATCTGGATTATAGGGAAGAAACACAGTCAAGGCCAAGCTTTTCTTTCTCTCCTCCTTGGAAAAAATATTCTATTCCCACCAGCTTCAGAATGATTCTGTCATGTCTCATTATCTGGCCAAAGACGTATTTTCTGATCTGCAGTTGCCTTCCTGAGCACCATTCTGGTTCCAATCCTATCTAGGACCCACCGGTTGGTCCTATCTCTCCATGAGACCCTGACTGGATTTAAACTGACTTCAGATGCAGTCCGTTGCAGATGCAGTGCGGACGGAGCCTTGTGGCAGTCCCCACCCACTCCGTTTGTGTATTGATCCGGCACGGCTCAGAGCAAGTTTCGAAATACAAGATCGCATGAGAATTATATAAAAAAAACATGAGATCTCGAGAAAGACATGAGGCCAAGATGAACCGATTGCGATCATGTGATAACAACAAAATGTAGCAGCTCTCCACCTGGATTTTTGTGCTCCAAATACTGCGTAAGTAGCCCATTAATTTTAAATCTATGAAGTGTTTGTATGTTATGTCATAGTTTTTATCTTCTCTGACACAGTGGTGGAGGAGTAGACCTCAAAAAACAACGAACGATCATTTTTAATGAACAAACAGCTATTAAGTACTGTGAACCGCAGCATTTCCTTGCAGATTGGATCCAGCATCAGTCAAAAACAGACTCATTGCGTTTCACGAATAATCCAAATCCGACGAGCCAGATTCATTTCGCAATGGCCCGGACCAGGTGGGGATTAGAACATGGACGAGAATGGGGACTATATGCTGCGGACTCTGGACCATAGTTGTAACGGACTGAATCTGGATTCAGTGTAAATCCAGGGTTAGAACTCTCCTATAGCACCACACCATGGCCCAAGACTGGCTCACATACAAGGCTATGGAGAACACCGGGGCATGAAGTTGTCTGACCTTCAGGGCCGTACTGACCCCTATACTCCTCCAGATGTTGAACGTCTTCTGTACAGCACTTCGCCCCATGGCCAGGCTTAATCTCCAGTGTGAAAGTGCCCTTGTTGTTCAGGAGCCTAGGTACCCAAACTCATCTACTTCCTCAGTTCTAGCTCCATCAAGGACAAAATCCTCCCCATTAGTCCTTCTTTCATCAACAACCATCACCTTTGTTTTTGCTGTATTTCCAAGGGGACCTTCGTCGCTGCTCGTATCCTTCACTTTCGTACTTTCTGACCTCTTACCTGAGAGTTTTCCAGTGCGACTGTAGTTCAGCAGAAAGCAGTGCCACTCCTCTCTCTCCTGGATTATTGTAGCTCACGTCCAGCTCACTCAGGCAGGAGTGGGAGGCCTTCAGAGCGGAGGCCAGGGTGGCGCAGCCTTCCTCACTGATCAGACACCCTGACAGTCTACAGAAACAAAAATATGACAAGAAAGGCCCAGATAACAGCGAGGTCACAAATATTACCTGAATGTTACACAAAATATGCCATTACATAAAATGTCAAAGGAACACCAATGTCATGGCGGAGAGGGCATCACCATAGAAGAAGATGTCTACACAAATCTAGCGAGCCTTTCTGCTACCTCAGCAACACACTAGACTGTGGTGTAGGAGTGGAGTCAGCTCTAACTGCAATAACTGATACCTGAGCACTAGAGCTGTGCAACATACTAAAAAGGTTAAAAACTGGCTGAAAAATAAACAAGAATGTACCCATGTATGAAATGATTGTCTGCAGGGTGAGAGTGAATGAAGGGAAGGAATGAATGTGTTTGTTTATAGTGAGTGACGAAGGGAGGGAGGCCTGAAATAGGCAAATGTGAGTCAGGTTGTTATATTGTGTATTTATAATATTTATAATCTTTATAATATTTATATTTGTGTATTTATAATGTATTTATAATCTTTTTTGCATTGATGTATGTGGTTATTATTTATTCTGTTTTCATTTTTTCTTTTCCTTATCCTTTTTTCTTTTTACTTGTTTCTCCTTTCTAAAGCCCATCCAGGGACAAGAGTTGCAAATTAGCTAATAGCTATACAGTGGTACCTCTCCTTACGAACGTCTCTACATACAGAATTTTCAGGTTACGAGACGCCTCAACGGGAAAATATTGCCTCTTGTTACGAAAGAAATTTCAGGGTACGAAAGGCAAAAAAGTATGCGCTCCTCGCAGCTCCCGTAGTTTACTGAACGTAAACATACCTGTAGCCGCTCTGCCATTGGCTATCGCCTAGCATCTTCCTGGTATCCCATTGGCCACGAGGTGTTCGGGCAGTTTTACGTGTGTGTACAGTACAGTATTAACATTTATTCACTATGGGCCCCAAGAAAGTGATGGAGATAAGTGGAAAAGGAGAAAAGAAGAAGAAGAGAGTTTTTTTGTCTATACAAAGAAAGAGATAATAGAAAGGTGTGAAAAGGGGATGCGTTTGGTTGATTTCACCAAAGAATATGGCCGTAATACATCTACGATCGGCACGGTATTAAAACAAAAGGAAGCCATAAAAGCAAACGTCCTTGGATCGGTTCTTCACAAAACGTCAGGCAAAAACCACTGATGAGAGAGAACATGAACCAAACAAGGCAAAAAGTGACGACGACGACGATAGCAGTTAAAAGGTAAATGAACATAATTTTTATTATTCTTTACTTTATACTTTATTCTTTATTTTTTTAAATTACAACTCTCATTTTATGTTTATTGTGCAGTAATCTAATTGTAACATGTATTTGTTACATGTTTTGATGCGTTTTTATGATTTATAAAAAATTTATGCCCGAATTTTGGGGGGCTTGGAACGGATTAGGGCATTTACATGTAAAACGCGCCTCTACTTACGAAATTTTCACGTTACGGAAATACTTCCGGAACGAATTAATTTTGTAAATAGAGGTACCACTGTACACTCTTTGTGCAACACAACTCATTTGATTAATTGTCTATGTTTATTGCACTGTCCCTGTCAAATAAACAAATAATCTAATCTAATCTATCGGATGATGATATAAAAACGTCTATTGTTTCATAGAATACCCAATTGTTTATATCGTGATTTAAAATGCACATACTCCCCTTTCTTGAACAAAGCTCCTCACCCACTACTAGTCAGCGCCCTGCCTCTCCCCCGCGGTGTGTGCAGTGGAACAGGTGTGTGGCGAGGCTTCAGTCCAGTGGTTGCTAACTCCAAACTACCAGTTTGATCAAATAGCTGCTACTCCTGTTTGCCAGGGATGTGGGACTGTTTTCCATCATGCTGCATCAGAGAGGATAGTCCGCTAATCTCAGCAACAGGTAGGACTAGGTGAATGTTAGGAGTTCATCAGAGTGATGGCTTGAGGAAAGAAACTGTTCCTGTGACGGGTGGTTTTGACCTTCAGTGATCTGTAACGACGACCAGAAGATAGAAGTTCAAACAGTTTGTGGCCGGGGTGTGACGGGTCAGCACAGATGTTTCCCGCCCGTTTCCTGGTAATGGACCGATATAAGTTCTCAATGGAGGGTAGGTCGGTACCAATGATCCTCTCCGCAGACTTAAAGCGTACCTGTGGTGGTCGTGAAAAAAAAGGTATTATATTGAGCCCCTGTCTCACGTTCTAGTTCAAGTTTGAGTTCAAGTTCAAAGCAATGTGATATAAATCCATTGCTGATGTGCTGGTTCAGCTATGTCAGCAAAACATGGGTGCAGCCATACTAGCGGCTACATGGCCTGCCAGGACGCTTCCTGTGACGTAGTATCGTGGCTACCGCGATCTGGATCAATATTGGCTGAGCCTGGAGTGCCCGGATGAGCAGTGGCTTTCGGGATATCCAAATTCAAATTCAAACGTTTATTTCAAACTCAGGGTTCATATTAAATGCAGAACTAAAACAAGTAGAAAATAAATAAATAAATGCTTAAATTCAGCGGGTCGTCTCGTCTGATCTGAGGTCGTAACGGCCGCCAGACGGCCGATGATACTATACACAGAGCAGCAGACACTCGGCGCTCTTGTGACAACAAAAACATACAATGTGATATGGATATCGCAACATGGCGGAATGTAAAACCTTTGGATGTCTCAATAATAAGCGAAAAAACAAAGATAAACACTTCTTTTGTGTACCCAAACCCAGCTCACCTTGTCAGAAGATCGTAGCGGAAAAGTGATTGCGCAATCTCGGAACAGGGCACAGACGAATCCTTTCAGACGAAATTGCGTTGTGTGTGAGGACCACTTCGTCACTTTCACCCTCAGAAGACCTTTCTGGCTCAAACCTGTAGCCATGTTGGACGAATTCTTCCTCAGAGTCCGACAATTCAGCCATAAAAGAATAAAAACACTCACAAAAGCACCCTATTCGCTCGTGCAGGCGGAGAATTGACTGTTCAGTAGCAACGTAATGACGTCACATCCGCATGTGTCATGGCTGCGCGCAGAGTTTTCATTGGCTGGCCATGCCTGCGGTCGTATTTGCATATTTCTCTGGTGGTATATGGCTGGCAATAATTATTTAACCAAATAATGAATACTTTGCCTAATGTTTTCAAGTTGAATGCGTTTAGACGACCACCACAGGTACCCTTTAATGATCCGCTGCAGTCTGGTCTTGTCCTGTTTAGTGGCAGATCCAAACCAGACAGTGATGGAGAAGCAGAGGACAGATTGGATGATGGCGGTGTAGTAGACAACCAGCAGCTCCTGAGGCAAATCAAACTTCTTGAGCTGACGCAGAAAAAACAACCTCTGCTGGGCCTTTTTCCAGACAGTGTCTATATGGGAGGACCACTTCAGGTTCCGGGAGAATGTGGTACCCAGAAACTTGAAGGAGTCCACAGTGGACACTGTGCTGTTGAGGATGGTGAGTGGGGGGAATGAAGGAGGGTGTCACCTGAAATCCACAGTCATCACCACCGTTTTGGCTGGGTTAAGTTCAAGATGGTTCTGGCCGCACCAGAGGATCAGCTGCTCCACCTCCCGCCTGTATGCAGACTCATCACCATCCCGGATCAAACCGATGACTGTGGTGTCGTCCGCAAACTTCAGGAGCTTCACCGAAGGGTCCTCTGAGGTGCAGTCGTTGGAGTAGAGGGAGAAGAGCAGTGGGGAAAGGACACATCCTTGGGGGGCGCCAGTACTAATTTTTCGGGAGCTGGATGTAAATCTCCCTAGCTTCACCTGTTGCCACCTGTCAGTCAGAAAGCTGGAGATCCACTGGCAGGTGGAGGGGGGCACCTTGAGCTGGAGGAGTTTCTGATGAAGAATGCCTGGGATGATGGTGTTGAACGCTGAGCTGAAGTCGACAAACGGGATCCTGGCGTACGTCCCTGGGGAGTCGAGGTGTTGAAGGATGTAGTGTAGTCCCATATTCACTGCATCATCCACTGACCTGTTTGACCGGTAGGCAAACTGCAGTGGGTCCATCAGGGGGCCTGACCATGTTACACTGAGAGACTGTGAGATTGAGTTCAGTAGGAACGCCAATTTTTCCTATACAACATCCACCCAAACAACAGCTTATTGTTGTTGTTTGGGGTCTTCTGATGCCCACGGACAGAGGACCCTGTTGTGTCTGAACTGCATGTGTATGACTAAAAGGATGTAGGAACATAATTTAAAATGTTAATTTGTACGGAAAACCTTAATGTTTTCCTTCTTTATTTGTATAACTCTACTGTTTTACCTTCATTTCTTATAAACCACTATGCTATTAACAATAGAACACAACAACAGAAAATGTTGGAAGTGACTCAGACTAGCTATACACAGAGACCCATCTTACCTAGGCTGATCTAGAAAAAGGACATTAAACCACAATGATGATGATGATGACAATATAACCTGGTAATCCACAAATGCAGAATAACACTGTAGATTATAATCAGAGAAACAAGTAAACTAACCTCAGTATTTCCAGTTTGCAATGTGGGCTGCCCAGTCCAACCGACAGCTGCTTCACTCCTGAATCCTGCAGGTCATTGTTACTCAGGTCCAGGACTCTTAAAGAAGATAACTGGGTGCTGAGAACTGAAGAAAGTGCTACACAGCTTCTTTCTGAAAGATTACAACCACTCATTCTAAGGGAAAAAACAGAAAGTTAATAGTTTTTACCTGCTGTTGAAGAATGAGCATTGAAAAGATTCATCCTTCAATTGACTTACGACGCTTGACTGGACGATTTGATCACTGGCAGCAGTCTCAAAAGAGCTTCATCAGATGCCGAGTATTTTTTCAGGTCAAATGCATCCAGAACCTTATCTGATGACAGTAAAATGAAGACCAGAGCTGACCACAGAGGAGGAGACAGTTTATTTGTGGAGAGACTTCCTGATTTCAGGGTCTGTTGGATCTTATCTACCAGAGAACGATCATTCAGTTCATTCAGACAGTGGAACAGGTTGATATTTTTCTCTGCAGGCAGATCTTCACTGATCTTCTCCTTTAGGTACCGTACAGTTATCTGATTTTTAATTTCACTTACTTCCAGGCTACTTCCTGTATGTTCCTGAAGACCCCTTAGGAGCTTCTGATTGGTCTGGAGCGAAAGACCCAGGAGGAAGCGAAGAAACAAGTCCAGGCGTCCATTTGGACTCTCTAAGGTCTTGTCCACAGCAGTCTGGTAGAAGTATGTCTCTGGATGTTCTCCTGCTTCATACTTCAGGGAGGTTGTTTGTTGGTCTTCCAGCAGGTTGATACCAGACTTGATAAAAGTCAGATGGACATGAAGAGCTGCCAAAAACTCCTGAACACTCAGATGGACAAAGCAGAACACCTGGTCCTGGTACAGACCTCTCTCCTCTCTAAAGATCTGTGTGAATACTCCTGAGTACACTGAGGCTGCTCTGATGTCGATGTCACACTCTGTCAGGTCTGATTCATAGAAGATCAGGTTTCCTTTCTGCAACTGCTCAAAAGCCAGTTTTGCCAGAGACTCAATCATCTTCCTGGTCTCTGGACTCCAGTGAGGATCTGTCACAGATCCTCCTTCATACTTGACCTTTTTCGTTTTGGCCTGAACAACCAGGAAGTGGATGTACATCTCAGTCAGAGTCCTGGGAAGCTCTCCCCACTCTCTGGTTTTCTGTGCATCTTCCAAAACTGTAGCAGTAATCCAGCAGAAGACTGGGATGTGACACATGATGTGGAGGCTTCGTGAGGTCTTGATGTGGGAGATGATCCTGCTAGCCTTCCCAGAGTCTACTGACCTCTTCCTGAAGTACTCCTCCTTCTGTGAGTCACTGAATCCCCTGATCTCTGTCATCATATCAACACACTCAAAAGGGATCTGATTGGCTGCTGCAGGTCATGTGGTTATCCAGATATGAGCAGAAGGAAGCAGGTTCCCCCTGATGAGGTTTGTCAGCAGCACATCCACTGAGGTGGACTCTCTAGGGTCAGTTATGATTCGAGTTTCTAGGAAGTCCAGAGGAGGTCGACACTCATCCAGACCATCAAAGATGAACAGAACCTGGAACTGATCAAAGCTGCAGATTCCTGCTTCTTTGGTTTCAGTAAAGAAGTGATGAACAAGTTCCACCAAACTGAACTTTTTCTCGTTCAGCACATTCAGCTCTCTGAAAGTGAATGGAAACATGAACTGGATGTCCTGGTTGGCTTTGTCTTCAGCCCAGTCCAGAGTGAACTTCTGTGTTAAGACTGTTTTCCCAATGCCAGCCACTCCCTTTGTCAGCGCTCTTCTGATTGGTTCATCCCTTCCAGGTGAGCCTGTAAAGATGTCTTCAGGTCTGATGGCTGTTTCTGGTCTGTCTGGTTTCCTGGATGCTGTTTCAATCTGTCTGACCTCATGTTCATCATTGAGCTCTGCAGTCCCTCCCTCTGTGATGTAGAGCTCTGTGTAGATCTGCTTCAGAAGGGTTGGGTTTCCTGCTTTAGCAATCCCCTCAAACACACACTGGAACTTCTTCTTTAGCCTAGATTTCAGACTAAGCCTGACATGTAATCAGGGAATTCTAAAAGAATAAGAATGAAGATGATATTTACTTACATATGTGGATGTTATTTACCTACTAATTAATATTTGTAACACAGTTCTGATAGAAAGCTCCTTACTGCTTAGCAGACACTCAGCAGCTTCTCTTGCTTCATTCTGTTCAGAAAATCCACTGTGATCATCATAAATGCATCTCTGCTGGCTTCGCATCATGTCTTCTTCTTCACCACTCTTCTACTACCATCCTGCAACCTCCCACTGTTTCGCTAAGTCTTCAAGGTAATCTGGAGTAAGAATCCTGGTGGAGCATTCTTCACTCGCCTTCACAAAAAGTGACAATTTGTCCTCCAAATGCTGGAACAGAACGCTAAATAAATGAGCCAATCTGACTGAAAATAATTAAAAAAAATATCAAATTCACACTGGACTCTGAACAGTACAATGGTAAACAAAGTGTAACATGGAGAGGACTAAGCATAATAGATGTCGACGTATAAGTTTTACAGACCAGAAAAATGGAGTCCAGTTGTGTGGGATTCTGCTGGGCAGACTGACCACAGAGAACCTCTGAGCTCTCCTGGTCCGCTCTGTAGAAGAACCAACAACAAATATCCCATTGATGTGGAATTCTGAAGAGGGTACCATTGAATGTTAAAAGATAGATAGATAGATAGATAGATAGATAGATAGATAGATAGATAGATAGATAGATAGATAGATAGATAGATAGATAGATAGATAGATAGATAGATAGATAGATAGATAGATAGATAGATAGATAGATAGATAGATAGACTGACAGACAGACAGACAGACAGACAGACAGACAGATAGATGAATCTTTATTTCGTATAGTACAGGTTAAAAGAAACTGAATAATATAACAAAGGGGGAAAAAAAATCCAACAAGGTCAAATTAGACAATAACTCCTCTGATTATACAATTCAACGTAAGTTATCCGAAATGGGTGATGGCTGAAGCCGCAGCTTATACTGCCCACCCATATTCCATCCAAGAAGAAAGAGAAGAAAAGAGAAGAAAAAGAGAAGAAAAGAGAAGAAGAAAACAAAACAAAACAAGACAAGAGCGATTACAATTCAAAAACAAAGCTAAGACAAAATGTGACAGAAAATGTGACAGAAAAAAAAAAATCCTAAGCTACAACACAACACAGGCTGGATATGACAATCCTTATGTGATTTTACATGTCATCTTGTATATATGTTTGGAGTATTTCTTCCTTTAGTTTTTGTTTAAATTGTCCAAGCGTTGTACATGATTTTAATTCAGGTCCAAAATCGTTCCATAATCTGACTCCTTGCACTGAAACACAGTGTTGCTTGGTGGTAGTTCTCACTTAAGGATTTTGAAATATACATGTTCCTCTAAAATGGTACGGTATTCATTCTCCCTTATTTGGAACAACTTTTGGATATTTGCGGGCAGTGATAGATTCTTCACTTTAAACATTATTATTGCAGTTTTAAAGTCAACCAGATCTTTCAACTTGAGCGCTTTTAATTTAAGAAAAAGTGGGTTTGTTGGTTCCCTATAAGCTGCTTTGTTTATTATTCTAATAGCTCTCTTCTGAAGCATAAAGAGTGGATACATGTTTGTTTTATATGTATTTCCCCATACTTCATTACAATATGTCATGTATGGGAGTATTAATGAATGATACAAGGTATATAGTGTGGGTTGATTCAGCAAACATTTCACTCTGTGTAGTATTGCAATTGATTTGGATATTTTACCTTTAATATAATTAATATGTGACTTCCAACACAGTTTGTTATCAATTATTACTCCAAGAAATTTAGTTTCAGATACCCTTTCAATCTCTACACCATTTACACTGAGTTTAGATACTGAGTTGTTGTGATGGTTGTTTAAGACTATAAATTTTGTCTTACTTAAATTGAGCGTTAATTTGTTTGAATCAAACCACAGTTTAAGCTTTCCTAATTCCTTTCCGAGTGTATCCAGAAGTTGTTCCAGATTGCTTCCACTGCATAATAGATTAGTGTCATCAGCAAACAATATTAAGTCCATTTTTTTCTGAAACTTTACATATATCATTTATATACATATTGAATAATAATGGCCCCAAAACTGAACCCTGTGGGACTCCACAAGTAACCTTCAGTAACTGTGAGTTTTCGTTACCAACACATACATACTGATATCTATTCTTTAAGTAACTACTTAACCAGGACAGTGCTACTCCTCTAATACCACAATTTTGTAGTTTCTTTAATAATAAATTATGATCCACTGTATCAAATGCTTTTTTAAGATCCAGGAATACCCCAACTGAATACTCTTTATTTTCAATGGCAGTTGATATTTTTTCTATAAATTCCATTAGAGCAAATGCAGTTGTCCTCTTGTGTCTGAACTCATATTGCTGCTCACACAATAAATTATTCTTCAGTATGAAGTTGTCAATTCTCTCATAGAATATTTTGTCAAGTATCGTGGAAAATTGCGGCAATTGTGAAATTGGTCTATAGTTTGAGGATAGATAGATAGATAGATAGATGTACTTTATTGATCCCAAACTGGGAAATTACATTTATTACAAATTACAGTTACAAATATTATGAATATTTTACGATAACTTCAATAGTCTGAGATTGAAATGATACTGCTGAGTCACAAGATCTGAAATGCCCGTATATCATGTGTTTACCCAGGCTGTCAAACACTTAATCCATTGAATAACATGGGATAACAGATTCCAGATGTGGGAGTGAGTGAGCGTGTGCTCAGTCTGATCAGGTTATAAGAGATAAGATAAACCTTTATTAGTCCCACAATGGGGAAATTACAGG
>CM035845.1:343807793-343857242 GCA_020510985.1 Pholidichthys leucotaenia
GATTACTATCATCTGGCTTCAATGACAGGTATAATTGTGTGTCATTTGCATAACAATGAAAATGTATACAGTGCTTTCTAATAATGTTGCCTAACGGAAGCATATATAAACTAAAAAGAGTAGGGCCTAGCACAGATCCCTGTGGAACTCCATGACTAAGCTTTGAGTTGAAAGAAAACTCATTATTTAGAATCAGAATCAGAATCAGAAAAAGATTTATTGCCAAGTACATTAACAGATCACTGATAACATACGAGAGAATTTGACTTGACACAGTAATGAACCTGCATTTCCGTGCCGCGGCGCATCTGCAACGCGCCTGTCAGCAGGAGGGTACAGGTCGCATAAAGATGATACAATAGGAAGGAGCAAAAAAATCATTGATTCAAAATACTGGTTACATACTTAATCAATATTAAGAGTTCAAGGGAAAAAAAAGCTCAATGCACATATATTCGCTACACACAGAATTCACAGGACACAAGAGAGCAGTGTTATCTTTATTCAGTTCATGGATCAATGTGTGTGCGGTGTTGAGCAGTGTTGATGATAATAAGAGAGACCCAAGGACCCTTGGCAGAAGATGTTTTGTCTGTCTGGCGCCAGTCTTATCTGGCGCTGCAGCTGGCTGTCCAAGGCCTTGTGCTCATGATTTTGAAAAAACACAGTCTGCAGACAGCCAGGAGGAATTTTCATGGGGAATAATAATGCCAAATAGGACTGATCACAGAGAAGACTTGTATTTCTTCTGTAGATTCAGTACATTAATCCTTCATTGCGCAGCTTTGAATTCGTCGTGGAAAGACCTGAGTGAACCCATGATGTAATCCACCTTACGAGACAGTTCTCCAGTAGTCGCTATCAGGGTCTTCTCCAGTTTTTCAATTTGATGGATGCACCTCGCCTGGTCAGCATTTTGATAGGTTGAATCCATCTACAGCAATTTGCAGTAAACCAGGACGATTCCAGTCCCAATCAGAAAAATCCCGATCACCAATATTACGAAGATAAACAAATCTTCAATATCTTCGATAGAGAGATTAGAGAGACACAGCATTTTCCAATTACCTGTGTCACGTAAATAGCCCGCTGGAGCCGTTCCAGCGGGGCAGACAGCTTCCCCCGGAGCACTTTTCCTTGTTGAAAAAATAGTGTCAATTGTGTTCAAAGCCCAGCTTATTAACTCCATAATTTCTTTTCGGCGGTCGCAGTTGGACGCAGACAGACAACAGCAAGCTGGGATCCAGTAGTTAGGAGGGGAGGAAAAGTCAGAGCAGGAGAGAAGAAAAAAGCATCTACTCTCTTGGGAGGGCGGAAGTGAAGTTCATTTACATGAACAAACTGGAACCTATCAGATAAATAAGATCTAAACCACTGCAACGAAGTTCCATTAAGTCCAACATAGTGTTCTAATCTATCAAGTAGAATATTATGATCGATAGTATCAAAAGCTGCACTAAGGTCTAAAAGGACAAGTACAGAAACTAGTCCATTATCAGATGCAATGAGGAGGTCGTTAGTGACCTTCGCTAAGGCTGTTTCAGTACTATGATGGATTCTAAACCCAGATTGAAACTCTTCAAGTAAACCATTTCCCTGCAGGTGGTCAAATAATTGCGTAGCAACAACTCTTTCTAAGATTTTTGAAATGAAAGGGAGATTAGAGATTGGTCTATAGTTAGCTAAAGCTCCTGGATCTAGCGTTGGCTTTTTGAGTAAGGGTTTAATTACAGCCATTTTAAAAGCCTGCGGTACATGGCCTAAAGTTAATGAAGAATTGATTATATGAAGAATAAAGCTACCAATAAGTGGGAAGACTTCTTTAAATAACCTGGTAGGAATAGGGTCTAAAAGACAAGTTGAAGGTTTGGATGAGGAAACTATTTTGTCTAACTCACAAAGGTCGATTGGAGTAAACTCATCAAGACAGACATCAAAAGAAGGAGTTGTAGTAGTTACAGTATTTAAGTTAACTGTGGAAAGAATCTGATTGATTTTATCTCTGATGGATGAAATTTTATTATTGAAAAAGTTCATAAAGTCCTGACTAGTAAGCTCTAAGGGAATGCTAGGATTGACAGAGTCCTGACTCTTTGTCAACCTGGCTACAGTACTGAAAAGGAACCTGGGATTATTCTTGTTCTCTTCTATTAATGCAGAGTAATAACTTGTTCAAGCTTTTCTAAGAGATTTTTTTATAAATTAAAAGATGATTTCTCCAAGCTAAATAGATTTCATCTAAATTAGTAGAGCGCCATTTTCTTTCTAATTGACGAGTCTTCTGTTTTAAGGTACGAGTTTCTGTGTTGAACCAAGGAGTTAGAAATCTCTGATTAGACTTTTTCTTTTTTAAGGGGGCCACCAAGTCTAGAGTCTGATGCAGAGAAGCTGAAACACTATCCACCATGTTATCAATTACAGAAGGAGCAAGCTGTCTATAGCTTATTTCCGTTGTGTTGACACATGGCATAAAGGAAACAATCTGCATAAATTTGGAAACAGCATCATCTGAGAGGCATCTACTGTAATAATATTTTTCTTTAGGAGCCAAATAGTCAGAAATGGTAAAATCAAAGGTTAACAGACAATGGTCTGACAGTACAGGGTTATGAGGAGACACTACAAGATTTTCTATTTCTATGCCATATGTCAGAACAAGGTCCAATGTATGGTGGAGGTAATGAGTAGAATTTCCTACTTTCTGAGAAAATCCAATCGAGTCTAATATTGAATTAAAAGCCACATTAAGGCAGTCACTATCTACATCCACATGTATATTAAAGTCCCCTACTATAATTATTCTATCAGATTTCAGCACTAAATCAGCTAAGAAATCAGCAAATTCGGATAAAAATTCTGAGTAGGTTGATGGGGGACGATAAACTATGGCAAATAAAATTAGGTTTAACCTAAAATTGCTAAAGTGCCCAATACTGAGGACCAGGCCCTCAAAGGAATTATAACATGTTTTTTGCTTTACATTAACTAGTAATTTGGAATGGTAAATTGTTGCTACTCCTCTTCCACGACCAGAACTTCTGGGATTTTGACAGTTTAAATAACCAGAGGGAGTTGATTCATTTAAACCAACATAATCCTCTTGTCCTAACCAAGTCTCTGTAAGGGAAATTAAATCAATCTGATGATCAATTAACAGATCATGGACTAACAGAGACTTGGGAGTTAGAGACCTAATATTTAATAAACCACATTTAATTTTTAAATTATGAGGAGGAACAGAGGCCAAATCATTCAATTTAGAGGCTTTATGTTTAATTTGAGTTTTACCAATATTTTGCTTTATCACTTTGGGATGCTTATACATTATATTTTTATTCACTTTGGAGGGAGCAGACAACGATTCTCTGATGGGGAAGTCAGGGGCTAAGCTGAGGGGTGGCGGATGAAGAGGAGCTGCAGAGAGGCGTGTAAGACTGCGACTCTGCTTCCTGGTCCCAACTCTGAGTAGTCATGGTTTTGGAAATTTGGATAAAAAAGATGCCAGATTGTTAGATAAATGAGAAGCACCATCCAAAGTGGGATGAATGCTGTCTCATCTCATAAGACCAGGTTTTCCCCAAAAAGAGCTCCAATTGTCAATGTAGCTCACGTCATTTTTAGGACACCACACAGACAGCCAGCGGTTCAAGGATGACGAGCGGCTAAGCATGTCATCACTGGTCAGATTGGGGAGGGGCCCAGAGAATACTACAGTGGCAGACATCGTTTTTGCAAAGTCACACACCGATTCTATATTAAGTTTCGTGACTTCCGACTGCCGGAGATGGATGTCATTAATGCCGGCGTGAATAACAATTGTGGAATATTTACAGTTACTTTTAGCCAGCATTTTCAAATTTGACTCGATGTCGCCTGCTCTGGCCCCAGGAATGCATTTGACTATGACCGCTGGAGTCTCTAGGTTCACGTTTCTGACTACAGAGTTGCCAGTGATCAGAGTTTTTTCCTCAGCGGGTGTGTCGCTGAGCGGGGAAAAACGATTAGAAACGTGAACAGGTTGGTGGTGTACCGGGGCTTTGCGACTAGGCTTCCTTCTCACCGTCACCCACCCAGTCTCCTCGCTGCTGAGGAGAGCCGAGGGACCGCTGACAGTGGGACCTAAGCTAGCTAGCTCCGCTGCAGCTAATGGGCGTCCGTCAAGATTAACTGGCGCAGACGGTGTTTCAATGCAGCGGAGCCGGGATTCCAAATCAGACAACCTCGCCTCGAGCGCCCCAAAAAGACAACATTTATTACATTTACGTTATCGCTAAAAGAGGCAGAGGTGTAGCTAAACATCTGACAGAGAGAGCACACCAGAGGAGGAGAGGAAGGAGAGCTAGTAGCCATAGCTAATGGCTAGAGAGCAAACCACAAAGCAAACCACACAGGCAGACAGCAAAACAGGAAGTGACGATACGTTACCACAAGGAAGTAACGATCCAAAAGACACTTCAATGACCTGAGATGAACCTCAATGACCTGAGAGCCACCCTTCAAGAATAATGGAATGCCATGCCTCAGCAAACAATAAGTCGACTTGTGAACAGCATGAGATGTTGTCAAGCTGTAACTGATGCTCAAGGGCACATGACAAGTTTCTGAGACATTGACATTTTTTGTTGTGGTATACCTACCACTGTTGGTAGCTTTTGGTTCAATAAATTGTTTGAGATGAGGAAATCACCATTTCATACTTGTGCTGAGATACCCAACTTTCATGATATTACAGTGCTGTGAAAAAGTATTTCCCCCCTTCCTGATTTCTCATTTTTTTGGATGTTTGTCACACTTAAATGTTTCAGATCATCAAACAAATTTAAATATTAGACAAAGATAACACAAGTAAACATAAAATGTAATTTTTAAATGAAGGTGTTTATTATTAAAGGTAAAAAAAAAAAAATCCAAACGTACATGGCCCTGTGTGAAAAAGTGATTACTGCCATGCCTGTTCTCAATCAAGTAATCACATAAATAGGACCTGCCTGACAAAGTGAAGTAGACCAAAAGATCCTCAAAAGCTAGCCATCATGGTGCAAACCTAAGAAATTCAGCAACAAATGAGAAACAAAGTAACTGAGATCTATCGTCTGGAAAAGGTTATAAAGCCATTTCTAAAGCTTTAGGACTCCAGTGAACCACAGTGAGAGCCATTATCCACAAATGGCGAAAACATGGAACATTTGTGAAACTTCCCAGGAGAGGCCAGCCGATCAAAATAACCCCAAGAGCACAGCAACAACTCATCCAAGAGGTCACAAAAGACCCCACAACAGCATCCAAAGAACTGCAGACATCACTTGCCTCAGTTAAGGTCAGTGTTCATGACTCCACCATAAGAGAGAGACTGGAGACTGGCAAAAATGGCTTGCATGGCAGACTTCCAAGAAGAAAACCACTGCTGAGAAAAAAGAACATAAAGGCTCGCTTCAGTTTTGCCAGAAAACATCATGATGATTCCCAAGACTTTTAGGAAAATGCTCTGTGGACTGACAAGACAGAAGTTGAACTTTTTGGAAAGTGCGTGTCCCTTTACATCCGCCGTAAAAGTAACACAGCATTTCAGAAAAGGAACCTCATACCAACAGTAAAATATGGTGGCGGTAGTGTGATGTTCTGGGGCTTTTTTGCTGCTTCAGGACCTGGAAGAATTGCTGTGGTAAATGGAACCATGAATTCTGCTATCTACCGAAAAATCCTGAAGGAGAATGTCCGACCATCTGTTTGTGACCTCAAGCTGAAGCGCATTTGGGTTCTGTAGCAGGACAATGTTCCAAAACACACCAGCAAGTCCACCTCTGAATGGCTAAAGAAAAACAAAATGAGGACTTTAGAGTTGCCTCGTCAAAGTCCTGATCTGAATCCCTTTGAGATGATGTGGCATGACATTAATTGGAGACTCTAAAGTGGCCCTAGGTGTGAATGTGTGTGTGAATGGTAACGGGATAGCGCCATACCATGGCTGCTTCATCCATCCAGGTGGATGCCCTCAATTTCCCCTGTGGGGATCAATAAAGCATACAAAATACAAAAAAAAAATAAAAAGGCGGTTCATGCTCAAAAACCCTCCAGTGTGGCTGAATTACAACAATTCTGCAAAGATGAGTGAACTAAAATTCCTCCACAGAGCTGTAAAAGACTCACTGCCAGTAATCGGAAATGCTTGATTGCAGTTGCTGCTAAGGGTGGCCCAACCTATCACAAACCTCCGTGCGTCATAACACGTCACGCAAGAGAGAGAATAAAAAACCCCATTGCAGGAGTAGAGAGTGTCATGTTTATTTTAGTTCACCAAAAATAACAAGTCCAGTAATCACCAAATGCACTTCAGTTAACCACACAATATATGGAGAGGTGTAATGACAGAGTTAGGCCATCAAACTTACGGGGCGCCAGCCGAATGCTCTCCAGCCTGGGCTAAAATGGAGCCTCGTGCTACAGTGCTGCGTAAAGTACAAAAAGGAAAGGCGAACAGCCTTGTGCTGCAGAGCTGCAATGCACAGGAGAAAAGGCGAAGAAAGACGTACAAGGCTGGGGCTGATCTGGGGTGCAACATGCAGTCTGGAGGATGAAGTGGAGAAGCAGGGCCAGCCAAAACACCAATGGATCAAACAGGTTAGCAGTGACAGGCTGGAGAATAACAAAGGGAGTGAAACCATATACGGGGAGAACTAGCTGCCGCGTATAGAGGCAAATGCCCCGACAATCTCTCTGGAGTGGCCAACAAATACTCATGAAGCTAACGAGGAAAAAGAATGCCGGTGTGAGAATGTGTGGGCAGAACTGATTGGCATCCGGTGTGTGAGAGAGCGCATGAATGAGAGTGAATGGAGCATGTGAATGTGTGTGTGTGCATGTGGGTGTGTGTTTGTGTGTGAGCACCCGTGACAGTGCAGCTGGCGGCACTTGATGGAATGGGGGGGGGGGGGGGGCGTGCCAGAGATGTCAGGAGGAAAACTAGGCCAAAGCATAACAATAAGTCAGAATCGGGTTTGGCCTCTAAACCCAGATTCATGACAGGGTCCCCCCCTCTATGGGTGGATACCACGTACTCCAGTACCATCAGCAAAAAAAAGAAAAGAAACAGCACCCCTCAAGGGAACCCCTCACTCCCAGCAACGAACACTTACCCAGGGTGGCAGGTAGGGGAAAACCGATTAGGAGGGAAGCAACCAGTGAAAACACAATTAGTACAAAAACAGAATAAAGAATGAACCCTTCCTAACGACCCCCAACCTGGAGCACTAACCCCCCTCTCCAGAAGTCCAAAAGTTTGGGGGGGTCGACCAGAGCCCAGGCCCCCAGCATGGTGAGGAGTGGCAGATTGGGTGGCCTGCCCAGGTCCCAAGTCCAGCAGGCGGCCCGTGGGATAGTGTCCGGCAGCCTGCCCGGGCGGATGGGCCACTCGACCCAAAAACCAAGTCCTTCAGGTGGCCGACTAATGTGGTGGAGCCACCAGGAACTGAGGGAAAGGTGTGGAGAGGCAGCCTCCATACTCGGGAACATCAGCGGCCAACCCAAAGAACAGGGCCCCCCCTGCCATTCGAGGCTTGAAGCGGGGGGATCGTAGCACCCGTGGTCCCGTTCTGGGACGTGGCTGTACCCGCGATGGTCCCGGTCTGGGACGTGGCTGCACCCGTGATGGTCCGGTCTGGGACGTGGCTGCGCTGGCGGTGGACTCCAACTGGGGCTCTGCTGCACCGGCGGTGGACTCCATTTGGGGCTCTGCTGCACCGGTGGTGGGCCCCTGCTGAGGCTCTGCTGCACCAGCGGTGGGATCCAGTTGGAGCACCATTACACCTGCGGTGACCCCCATTGGGGGCCTCATTGCTCCCACGGTGGCCTCCCCAGCGAGGGAGGTGATGCTCCTCAAGTCCTCAGGAGTTGAACCCGATCCTCGGTTGCCTCCAACAGCTCTCTGGCGACCCTGGCCGGAGGTTCCGAGCCCAAAGGGAGAAAAAGAGAAACTGGGTCAGGGTCGCCGACAGTGGCGGAGCCCAGTGTGGTGGTCCCAAGGGCTACTGTGAACTGCCCTGGGTCCACCTCACCATGAGTTGGGCAGTATGACATTTATATTGAAATTCCTGATATAATGGAGCACACTTGCCTGAACTCTGGCTCCACCGCTGTCCAGGACTCCGGCGATCTTGGGTCCGCGGGTTCCTCTGGTCTGTCGGGTGCCTCATCCCTGTTGGCCTCCTCTGAGAAGGCTGGACCCACCTCGTCGTCTTTGGGTGGCCCAGGTGGTGGCAGCTCCTCTTCAGCGACCCTAGGATGGAGCGGCTTCCTCCCTCTCCTCCGCTTGGGTGATGCGGAGATGAGGTAATCCGGGATGCGGAGCACCGTGCCGGGCAGCAGGTCACCCACTCAGAGAGACTCTGTCCTCTCTGGAGAGGGAGGCGGCATGGCCACGTAGAATTCAAGCGCTGAGGGATCCTCATCCAGATTCTCCTCATCCAGATTCTCCTCCATTCGGCAACCGAGCTGGGCCAGTCTCCGCTCCTCCTTCATCTGGCGATTTACCAGAGCGATCAGCGCCTGCCACTCCTTCTCAGTTGAGTCCATGGATTGGGAAGACACGGGGGCGAGAACCATCCCTGCTGGAGAAGCGTGTCCTCGTATCTCTCTCTCACAGCACTCCACCTCCGTCCTCACGTCTGAAGGTTGGGTGGGTGCTGGCCCGGGAGATGAAGAAGATCCAAAAAGGGAGGAAGTCTTCCTCCGACGGGAGCATTTCTTCTGGTGAGGGGCCGGCTCCGATCACGGAGAGGCATCCTCTGGCTCTGCGTCTGGAACGGGAAGGATGATGGAGAGGATGGTGTCTACCCTATGGATAACCCGGAGGTGAGGGTAACGCAGCCGCTGGGTTTTTTTTGTTTGCGGTCGGAGCATTCTGTTACAAATCTCCATGCGCCATAACACGGTGCACGAGAGAGAGAATAAAAAACCCATTGCAGGAGTAGAGAGTGTCATGCTTATTTTAGTTCACCAAAAATAACAAGTCCAATAATCACCAAATTCAGTTCAGTTAACCACACAATATATGGAGAGGTGTAATGACAGGGTTAGGCCACCAAACTTACCAGCTGAATGCTCTACAGCCTGGTCTAAAATGGAGCCTCGTGCTACAGTGCTGCGTAAAGCACAAAAAGGAAAGGCGAACAGCCTAGTGCTGCAGAGCTGCAATGCACAAGAGAAAAGGCGAAGAAAGACTTACAAGGCTGGGGCTGATCCGGGGATCAGTCTGGAGGATGAAGAGGAGAAGCAGGGCCAGCCAAAACACCAAACAGGTTAGCAGTGACAGGCTGGAGAATAACGAAGTGAGTGAAACCATATACAGTGTTAACCTTTCCTGTTTTGGTCTCCTAACTGTGGTTGGGGGACACAGGGGAGATCTGTCTTCTCCAGGGCCAGAGGCAGCTTTTCCTCCGGGATCAACTCCCGAGTAAATTTCACGCTTGTTAACAACAGTATGGTGGTACACAGAAGAACAGGCCGTTTTGCTGAAGAGTTGGGGCTTTATTAGCAGACTGCACTGTTAATAGCAGCAATTCTAGCTTGCTACCTGCTCCGGTCACCTCTCTCTCTACTCACCCGCACATTTCACACACACCGTCCACTCTGCGGGGCCATTCACATGGGGGGGGGAGGGCGCGCCTCAGCTGTGTGCACGCACTCATTCACTCACGTTCATGCACTGAGCTGCCCTATCTAAACACATGAGCTAGACACATCCTACAACAACGGGGAGAACTAGCTGCCGCGTATAGAGGCGAACGCCCCGATAATCTCTTCCCTCTGGAGCGGCCAACAAATACTCCTGAAGCTAACCAGGAAAGAGATTGCCGGTGTGAGAATGTGTGAGCAGAACTGATTGGCATCCAGTTTGTGAGAGAGCATGTGAATGAAAGTGAATGGAGCATGTGCATGTGTGTGTGTGTATGTGTGTGTGTGTATGTGTGTATGTGTGTGAGCACCCATGACAGTGCAGCTGGTGGCACTTGACGGAAGGAGGGGGGGGCGTGCCAATGCTGTCAGGAGGAAACTAGGACAACGCATAACAGTAAGTCAGAACTCATGACACAACCAATTATTAGGTTTAGGGGGCAATCACTTTGTCACACAGGGTCATGCAAGTTTGGATTTTTTTTCCATTAATAATAAACACCTTCATTTAAAAACTGCATTTTGCGTTTACTTGTGTTTTTCACACCACTGTATATCACTGTGTGTGAGTAATGTATGCTAACCTCTCAGTTTCCCCAAAACCTGCAAGACTTTAGACTTTATTGTCCCCAAGGGAAAACTCTTGTTCACAGACCTACGGTATCCACTGGAACGCCACATAACAGACGGCAATAACAACACATAACAAAGGTGACAAACACTTACAGGACAAAACAGAATAACACAGTGAACCAGGACACACTCAGTGTGGTCTGTTGCTTAGGGCAGCTATGACTGCTGGGATCAGGCTTTTCCCAAAGCAAGCCCATCTGTATCTTCATGTCCAGTACCTGTATCCTGAGGGCAATGGGGTGAGATATTCATGGAGTGGGGGTAGAGATATGTAGTTTTCATAATTCTTTTTCCAACCAAACCCTCACCTCTTCTCTCCTCTCCTTTGTTCCCAGATGGGATGAGTATGAAAAGGGAATTCCACACTGCGTGAAGGCTTCAAAGCACAGCTTACAGATTTATGCTCTCCCCCATGATGCTCGCTTCTCCTTCACCAAATATGTGGAACTTGTCAAAACCAAACTCAGAACGTAAGTCCAGTCAGACATCTGCCTGATTATTTATTCAGTTACCCACTGAACTAACAGAAATCATGTACAGTATATAAGATCCAGCTTTCCCCCCTAGTCCCACAGTCCTGAATTTTGCAGCTCTGACTGAGTCTACAAAAGAGTGGGAGTCTTTGGATGATATTCGGGACAGACTTCATGTCAAGCAGTCTCGTGTCACAGGTAATGAACCATCACCAAAGGCTCATAGAAGGTTGTGCTGTTGTTCATGTTTAACAACCATCTAAACAGACATCCTTTCCTGGTAAAATGATTCTTATGTAGAGGATGTGCTCGAATGATGAGGCTGAGTTTATTTCTCAGATTCAGCTTTATTGACAGAACACATCGTCTAGCATTCTCAAAGCAGGAAGAAGAGGAAGAATCATATCACATCACCCTTTTAGATGTTTCCAGCATCAGAACTCAAGTCACATGGTGCTTCAGTAAACATACAGTCACAAAGCATCCCTTTGAACCTTCACCATTGTCTCTCATTCCTTGATGAACCAGAAATCCCTCCGGGGCATCTTCTGTGGGACAAAAAGGCAAATCTCACACCTCGTCGTTATCTTCTGCAGATTTGAGTCCTTTGTCCTTCCAGACGTGAAACCCCCAATACGCATGCAGTCATATCTCTGTGGAAATGTGAGCCCACCATGTGTGTCACCCACACTTAGTGCTTTTCCAGGGTGGATGTAACAGATTAGGGTGACACCTAGAACTTTGTCTCATTTCTCTTCATGGTTGTTTGTGGCAGCGCCTTGCATGCCAGCGAACCCTCTGATTCTACATGTGATTAACATTGGAGATAGCAGAAATGTAATTTCCTTCTACTGTACATGATTGGCTGTATGGACTGAATGACAACTGATATGGCTTCTTCTTCTTCTTCTTCTTCTTCTTCTTCTTCTTCTTCTTCTTCTTCTTCTTCTTCTTCTTCTTCTTCTTCTTCTTCTTCTTCTTCTTCTTCTTCTTCTTCTTCTTCTTCTTCTTCTTCTTCTTCTTCTTCTTCTTCTTCTTCTTCTTCTTCTTCTTCTTCTTCTTCTTCTTCTTCTTCTTCTTCTTCTTCTTCTTCTTCTTCTTCTTCTTCTTCTTCTTCTTCTTCTTCTTCTTCTTCTTCTTCTTCTTCTTCTTCTTCTTCTTCTTCTTCTTCTTCTTCTTCTTCTTCTTCTTCTTCTTCTTCTTCTTCTTCTTCTTCTTCTTCTTCTTCTTCTTCTTCTTCTTCTTCTTCTTCTTCTTCATCATCAGTTATCAATGCTTTCTAATCACTGAATTGTCTTTTGGTTTTTACTTGCTTTATAAAATATGTAAAACTAGTAGCTGTCCAGATGATTCTGCAAGATCTGTGATAAAACTTAAAAGTGGTCCCAGTCTTTGTGTCTGGTTTTGAGTCCAAGCTTTCTTCTTTTGTCATCTGTGTGGATGGTAGAGACTATGAAATAACTCCTCACAACACTAAGTGCCATATTATGACAGTGCTTAGTGGGCATTTGAGCCACGCTTTGCGCCTTGCATAGATGCTTTCATTTCTGTCATATACTTTTTCTGCTGTGCATCCTTGCGACCTAATTAGCAGCAGACAGCATGCGGCTTGCGTTAGTATTAGGGGACTACTTTAAAGTGGGTGAGAGTAGATGCAAGTTTTTCACATTAGTATAAAGGTGCATTTTATTCTAATGTGCGTTTGAAGAAGAAGACATCTCTATTGTCATTCAGTCCATACAGCCAATGGTGTACAGTAGAAGCAAATTATGTTTCTCCTATCTACAATGTTAATCAGAGGGGTCGTTGCCATGTAAGGCGCCACCACAAACAACTTCTCCTTCTGGGGTTTAGGTCAGGAGAGTTTGCTGGCCAATCAAACACAGTCACGCCATGGTCATTAAACCAGGTTTTGATACTTTTGGCAGTATGGCGGGGTACCAAGTCCTGCTGGAAAATGAAATCTGTCATGGGCAGCCCTCACGGACCGCTAATGAGACGCTATAGGCGACCAGCGAGTTTGCGTATTTATTAGATAAGGGCAAAGGTACAAAATAATGAGTCACGAGGAGCAAAACACAAATAAGGACGAAGGGTAGAACACAATGATGATAAACACTAATTAAGGAATAAACTTACAGAAAGCAGAGAGGAGTCAGAGGATGACTGGAGCCGAGATGTAGGGACTCCAGCCTAACGTTGAGACCAGTGTTATCCATAAACGAGGTCGCAGCCCCGAGCAAACAGAGCTGCTCTCTTAAATAGGGCTTTGATGGATTAATCAGCTGATGAAAGGTCATCAGCTGATTGGAATCTCGTCGTTCAGCGGAGCTCCACTCCGACAGCCGGAAACCCCGCTGAGACGCTGTCAGAATAAAAGCCCAGGGACCTAGTGGTGCGCCTGAGGAGAGAACGGAGAACAACCAGACAATCCGAGTGCCGACAAAGTCAGCACACGGACCATGACAGTTGCCCCCATTCACGAAGCGGATTGCAGACGCAACATAACATCGAGCCCCCCCCCCCCCAACTGGAAGGTCAACATGACCGCCCCAGGGAGGGAGGAGGGGGAAAAAGGCCGAGGAGGGTCAGAACCTGGAGACAAAGGCAAACACAGAAAATAAACCATGGAGCAATTACAGAGCATAGAAAAAAAAAAACACAAAACACTCCATAATGCACAGATGGCAGCCAGTCAGGACAATAAATACAAATAACAGAATATTAAACCTATAGGCCACAAACAGAAATACCAGGTAAGTCGGCGGTGGCGGCCTCCGTCAGTCTATGATGACCATGGAAGAGAATCCTGAACGTCTACTCTGCTCGGACAGCACCGCCTGTGGCTGAACAGGCCGATGCGCGAATGGCAGTCCCTGTCACACAGGTCGCACTTGTGGGTGGTCTCCGTGCTGCTGGAGCTGTGGCAGTTCTTCCTGTGGGTCCTTTTTTCATCTGCTGCAGCAGTCAGTCTCTCTTCACCCACCTTGAGCTGTCTGGTCAGGGTGCCTTTCCATTTGGAGCGGTCCGTTGCAAGGTCCTCCCAGCGCTCTGTGTTGATCTCCAGGGCCTTCATGTCTCTCTTGCAGACATCTCTAAAGCGCAGCTGTGGGTGGCCAACGTCTCTCCTGCCAGTCGACAGTTCTCCGTAGAGGACGTCTTTTGGGATTCTGCCATCCTCCATACGGTGAACATGGCCTAGCCAGCGGAGCCTTCACTGCCTGAGTAGAGTGAACATGGAGGGAAGGCCGGCATGGGACAGAACTTCTGTGTTGGGCACTTTGTCCTGCCAGGATATGTCCAGGATATGACAAATGCAGCGCAAGTGGAAGGAGTTCAGTCTCTTTTCCTGCCGGGCGTATGTTGTCCATGTCTCACTCCCATAGAGCAGTGTGCTGATGACGCAGGCGTTGTACACTGCCATCATCGTCTTGACAGAGAGTTTAGGATTCTCCCACACTCGTGTGGTGAGGCGAGTGAGTGTGGAGGCTGACTTTCCAGTCCTCTTGTCGATCTCTGTATCAAGGGAGAGGTTGCTGCTGATCTTGGACCCCAGGTACGTGAACTGATTCACGACCTCCAGCTCGTAGTTGTCGATGGTGATGGATGGTGGTGCTTTCATACCGTTGATCGCTCAGCGCGGAAGCCACACTGAGACTCGGGGTAGACACGTTCGGCAAGCTTCTGTAGACGAACGAGAACAACTCGTGCGTAGACTTTGCCAACAACGCTGAGGAGGGAGATGCCCCTGTAGTTGTTGCAGTCGCTTCTCTCCCCTTTGTTTTTGTAGAGGGTGATGATCTTGGGGTCCCTCATGTCCTGTGGCACAGCACCTTCCTTCCAGCACTGGCAGAGGACGTCATGCAATGGCAGCAGTAGGGCGGTCTTGCAGTGCTTGATCAGGTCGGGGGGTATGCCGTCATTGCCGGGTGCCTTGCCAGCGGCCAAGCTATCAATGGCCTTGCTGAGTTTGTCGATGGTTGGCTCGGTGTCAAGTTTGTCCATGAATGGCAGGCAATTGATGGCATCAAGGGCTGACGGTGTCACGGTGTTCTGTCTGGAGTAGAGGTCGGAGTAGTGCTCCACCCATCTCTCCATCTGCTTGTTCTTTTCTGTGATCATCTCCCCAGTGGAGGATTTGAGTGGGGCCGTCTTGCTCTGAGCCGGACCAAGTGCTTTCTTGATGCCATCGTACATACCACGGATGTTCCCTGTTATGGCAGCGGTTTGAATGTCTTGACTGAGCTGAGTCCAGTACTCGTTGGCACAGCGCCGAGCAGTCTGCTGAACTTTGCTTCTCGCAGCCCTGAGAATCTCGAGATTCTTCTCATTTGGGTACTTCTTGTACTCAGCAAGTGCTGAGCGCTTGGCTTCAATGACGGGGGTCATCTCGGTCAACTTGGCATCAAACCAGTCCTGTGACTTCAAGGTCTTCCTCCCAAAGGTAGCCAAGGCTGTGCGGTGGATGGTGTTTCACAGCTCTTCCCACTTCTGCTTTGCAGATTCTCCTTCTTGAGGAACACCAAGTTCCTTCTCAAAGGTGGAGGCAAACCATTCAACAAGTTCTGGTTGGGCCATCTTGCTGGTGTCAATCCATGCCTTTCCAGGCTGTCCAGCATGATGGAATTTCTTCAGCTGCAGCTTGACCTTGCAACACACCAATGAATGGTCTGTGTCGCAATCTGCACTCTGGAACGAACGGGTGATTAGCACGTTCTTCAGTGAGGTGTGCCTGGTCAGGATCAAGTCCAGCTGGTGCCAGTGCTTTGAGCGCTGATGTCGCCAGGAAACCTTGTGTTGGGGCTTGGTCTTGAAGAACGAGTTTGTGATGCACAGATCGTGATAAGTGCAGAACTCGAGCAGCTGCTGTCCGTTGTCGTTCATTCTGCCCACACCAAATGGTCCAAGACAGGAGGGCCAGGAGTCGTGGTCAGCACCCACTCTGGCATTGAAGTCTCCAAGAGAATGAGTTGTTCAGAGTTGGGGATGATCCTGACAGTTGTTGCGAGATTCTCGTAGAACTCGTCTTTTTCCTCTGGTGTGGCTGTCAGTGTTGGGGCATACACACTGATGAGGGTGACTGGGCCTTGAGTGGTGTTGAGGCGGAGGGTGAGGAGTCGTGCAGAGCCATTGCTGCCCGGTTCCACCATCTTCAGCAAGGTGTTCTTCACTGCGAAGCCCACTCCGTGTTCCCTGTGTTCATCACTGCTCTTTCCCTGCCAGTAGAACATGTAGTCCTTCTCTCTCAGTGTGCCTACGTCAGCCAACAGTGTTTCCTGGAGAGTGGCGATATCCACTTCCAGTCTCTTCCGCTCATTATTCATGATGGCAGTCTTCCTGGTGTCGTTGATGTCCTTGAGGTTAGCAGCGAGTCCTGTCATCATAGTGCGGACGTTCCAAGTTCCCAGTTTTAGAGTTGGTCTCTTTTGTTTTTTTGTCTTGCTTGGTGCGAAAGTTCTCAGCCTGCCGTTCGGACTTCTCCTCATCCCCATGCACCCAATGAGGAAAACAGGCTGTGGCGGGACAACACTTTATTGGCTGGAGGCTGCCCAGCATGAGGCGGGCAGTAGCGGTCCAGTGAGATCCGATGATCCCTCCCACCGTCGGGAACAACCCCTGGCGCCGCGCTCTACGCCAATTGAGCGGTGGTTTATAACCGGTAACTGTCATTCCCCGTGTTTTGTCAACGCCAAAGGCGAAGCTGGAGTGTCCTCTCCAGTGATCCGGTGTTCTACCTTCCAGCGTTGGGCGTTGGTAGGATTCAAGCCTGGGCAGGAAGATATGGAGGACAAGATGTTGGCCATGCAGCATGTCCCCCCTCTCCACGTCACTGATGAATCCAAAGGAACAGCAGGGCTGCTACAGTTTGGCACCAGCGCCGTCGCAGGAGCTGCCAGAACGATGTTGAGCACAACAGAGAACTGCCTTCGGGACTCCAACTCCGGATTTTTCCTCAAGGTTGACTCCCGAAGCCTTTCCCGTGACCGGGTGTGCCGCAAGGCAGCAGAGGTTTGAAATCAAGGTTTACCTTCCTCTAGACGGGCTACCTTCCCAGGTTGACGAGCCAATATCTACCCGAAGCATCTGCTTTTAAGGCGCCAGAGATCCGCCCTCGCCCCTTCTCCTATTAGTAAAAGCAGTTCCGCCGGGCTTAGAGACTAAACCACACAGGCAGGCTAGGAGTTGGACTTAGTTTTCAGAGGCTTTTCGAGATGCACGCCATAAGGAGCATTTTATAAGCACTGGGAGCTTAACCTCAGTGCCGCTCCTGGCTATGACAACCTTGGAACCAATACCAGGTAAAAAAAAAAAATACCAGGTAAAAAACCCAAAATATACAGGCACAGAAGAAATAAACGGCAACATAATCATCCTTCAAACAGAGGAAGGAAGAGGAGAGAGAGAGAAAAAAAAACTCACTAACTCGCGGCAAATACATACAGTACAATGAGAAACAAGAACTGGCAGAGACCATCTCAGACTATCGAGGAAGGAAAAAAAAACACACGCAAAAGAGCGGCGATAAACATTTCAATACAGTTCAAGACTTTATACAAAAACATCCCTACTCACTCAGAGGAGGGAGGGGGGGAACAGGAATGACGACAGGTAGCGCGCAATGGAGAAAAGAAAAGAAAAAAACAACAAGTTTAGGTGGCCTGCCTGCCTCTAGCATCCAGATCACAAATAAGGGGAAAAAGGAAGAGTTCGGGTGGCCTACCCCAATCCCAGGCGCGGAGAGATGGAACCTCCGGCGGCCGAACCAGGCCGCCAAGTAGAAAGTTCAAATCGTCGTGTGGCCGACCCAGAACACCAAACCGGCGAAAAAGTTTCCCAGGCGGCCGACCTACATCATCAGGCCAACAGGTCCACAGGGGAAAATTCGGAGACGGCCTCCTTATGGCGAGGAGCAGTGAGGGAGAGCCGAGCCGATCACAGGAAATCCCAGCAGCACCCGATGGAGGGAAAGAGGAAATGGGGAAACTTCACCAGAACGGGCGCTGTCCTCCTGTCGGACCCCAGGTGAGCCCGAGCTGCACCCACGATGGACCCCGATCGGATTGCGGCTGCACCCATGATGGACCCCTACTGGATCAGAACAGCACCAAGGACGACCTCCAACCCCGAACCCGGAACCTCCAGAGCAGCGACCAGGACCGACTCATCACCAGCGACCCTGGGAGAAGGCTCAGGAGAGGGAACAGAACCGGAATCAGGATCACCGGTAGCGACAGATCCCGGTGAGACAAGCTCGGATGCAGCGGACAGCTGCACCCAGCTCGTCTCCCCGAGAGACAGGCAAAAATGCTCCAGAGTAGAACGAAGGAAGACAAAGTTGAGCACTTGCCTGATCTCGAGTTCTGTCGCCATCCAGGACTTCGGCGATCCGGGCTCAGGACGAAGAAGGACCTCCTCCGGCTCCCACTCAGCTATGGCGGGCTCCGCAGCTGGCATGATGGACACCACAGTCTGAGAACCCTCCAACGCTGACGACCACGCCAACAACCTGCACGGTGTGGTAGCAGGAGATCCACGACCTGCTGGGTCGAACCGCTCCTCAATGGAGACCCGGGGATGCTTCATCGGCGGCGCAGGCTCCAACTTGCAGTCCGCCCTCCTCCTCTGCCCGTGTCGGGGCTGTGGGGCTGGAACCAGGCTCTCCAGGCCTGCAGGCTCCCTCCTCGTCCAGGTGTAGGCCTGGCGCCACGGAACGCTCAGGGGAAACGGACACAAAGGTAGCAGGTTCATAATTAGTTTCTGCAGGAGGTGAAGGGAGCTCAGGGGACTATGAACCCCGAACTCAACCCCCAGGAATCAAACAAGGCAATTCACCCCGTGAAGAAAAGGAATGAAGAGACACTTGCCTGATTCGCTGAGGACCGATGGGACCCGACATAGTGGACTTGGATCTTCCCTTCCCCTGCTGGATGGTGACGGAGGGCCCCCCAGGAAGATGAGGAGGAACCGCTCGCGACAGATCGATGACGGGCCTCGCCGAAGTAGGACTCGTGGCACTCACAGCAGCCGGGGAAGGCGTCGAGGAGGAGGAAGTGACAGCCGAGGCGATCCGGACATGAGAAGCTGACGGGACAGCAGGGACAGATGGCCCGGAGGGAGACGCTGCAGGAATTTCCTCCTGATGTGAGGCAGAAGAAGCAGCTGACTGGGAGGCAGAGTTCCTCCGACAACCCGGAACTGGATCCGGACGGGGTTCTCACAGAGGCTTACTGGTGTCTGTGTGATGACGTTTACCAGCAGAGGGCGAGGTGAAGCCAGGGAAATGCTGCACCTGGGCTGGAGGAGCGACAGGAGTTGACTCCCGAGGCAAGGAATGGAGATGTCCCACCATTGGCCTCCTGCCGGGATTTCCTTCCAGTCCAGGGATCTCCCTCCTCGTCGGGGATGCCGTTCTCGGGGAAGGAGGTGAGGGTTCCTTGGCTGCCCTCTTGAGCACTCTCTCTATCCATCCACGTTGTAACACTATCCATGCCACTCGCTCCTTTCCCTCCGGAAAGGAGGTGAGATGATATTTTAATAAAGCTTTCTGAGCGAGACCCAGGGGCTCGTATGTTGCATAGGTGGGCATGAGGAGACGGGCTTCTGCCAGGTGGCTGTCTAGCTCCTGAAACCACTTGGGACAAAACCCACGCTCGAGAGTGGACATACCGAGTCATACGAGCTCCCCGGAGAAGGGAAAAAACTCAAGTCCAAAAGCAAACTCACAGTCACCGGCGTCTCTCTTGGCTGCAACCTACTGTCATGGGCGGCCCTCACAGACCGCTAATGAGACGCTATAGGCGACCAGTGAGTTTGTGTATTTATTAGATAAGGGCAAAGGTGCAAAATAATGAGCCACGAGGGGCAAAACACAAATAAGGACGAAGGCTAGAACACACTGACGATAAACACTGATTAAGGAATAAACTTACAGAAAGCAGAGAGGAGTCAGAGGATGACTGGAGCCTGGACGTAGGGACTCCAACCTAACATTGGGGAGACCAGCGTTACCCATAAACGAGGTTGCAGCCCCGAGCAAACAGAGCTGCTCCCTTAAATAGATCTTTGGCAGATTAATCAGCTGATGAAAGGTCATCAGCTGATTGGAATCTCGCCGTTCAGCGGAGCTCCGCTCCAACAGCCAGAAGCCCTGCTGATTCACTGTCAGAATAAAAGCCCAGAGGCCTAATGGTGCGCCTGAGGAGAGAACGGAGAACAACCGGACAATCCGAGTGCCGACAAAGTCAACACACAGACTGTGACAAAATCAGCTTCTCCATAAATCTTGTCAGCAGAAGAAAGCATGAAGTGCTCTAAAATTTCCTGGTAGACGACTGCGCTGACTTTGGTCTTGATAAAACACAGTGGACAAACATCAGCAGATGATATGGTTCCTCAAATCATCACTGACTGTGGAAACTTCACATTAAACCTCAAGCAACTTAGATTCTGTGCCTCTCCACTCTTTCTCCAGACTCTGGGACTTTGATTTCCAAATGAAATGCAAAATTTACTTTTACCTGAACAGAGGTCATCTGCTGGTGTTGGTCCACTGTATTTTATCAAGACCAAAGTCAGCACAGTTTTCTACCAGGAAATTTCAGAGCACTTCATGCTTCCCTCTGCTGACAAGCTTTATGGAGAAGCTGATTTCATTTTCCAGCAGGACTTGGTACCCCCCCCCCCGCCACACACACACACACACACACACACACACACACACACACACACACACACTGCCAAAAGTATCCAAACCTGGTTTAATGACCATGGTATCACTGTGTTTGATTGGCCAGCAAACTCTCCTGACCTAAACCCCATAGACAATCTATGGGGGATTGTCAAGGGGAAGATGAGCGACACCAGACCCAACAATACAGACGAGGTGAAGGTCACTATCAAAGCAACCTGGACCTTCATAACACCTCACCTCCATGCCACGCCACATTGATACAGTAATTAAACCAAAAGGAGCCCTGGCCAAGTATTGAGTGGTACATGGACATACTTTTCAGTCGGCCAACATTTCTATTAAAAAAAATATTTTTTAATTAATTTTATGTAATATTCTAATTTTTTGAGAAAGTGAATTTGGGGTTTTCATGGGCTGTAAGCCATAATCATCAAAATTAAAATAAACACTTGAAAAATATCACTGTGTAATGAATCTATATAATACTGTATATGGGTTTCACTTTCTGAAATGAGTGACAAAAAATATTGAATTTTTTTCATGATATTCTAATTTTTAGCAATGTACTTGTACAGTATATCCATCATATCCATTTATAACAGTTTCATTACTTCTCTAGTCTAACTGGAGGATCATCAGTCCAGATCCCTGGACCGGCAGGATCAGATCTGGGTGGGACAGATAACAGAGCAGTGTTTGCCCCACCCTCCTTAACCACACTGTGGTGCCCTTGAGCAAGACCCTTCACCCCAACTGCTCCAGTGGAGCTGCTCAGTGGCCACAGGTCAGTCTGTGGTTGGACTGGGCAGCTTCCTGGTGTGACTGTGAACAGGGCGTCCTTGAAAAAGAGAGGTTGCCTCTCACTGGACCTCTCCTGAATAAATAAGATTTAAATTTACAAAATGGTCATAATAGGGCCCTTTATGTTTAGCTTTGAAGAGAAGTGTCTTCTGTTTTTGATAGGGAAATGAGAATTGAAAGCTCTGTAAGAAAACCAAGTATACCATGGATACAGAGAAGCCCTGAGCAGTAAGCAGCTCTCTGCAGAAGAAAAGCAAGTGTGTGTTTAAAAAAAACATTATGCCAAGGGAACAGCGTACATCAAAAAATGGTTATTTTTCCCTTTTGTTAAAATCCTCTCCGCCCCTATGTAGCGTCAGCTTTGCATGGTCTAGCTGTAGTGTCAGATTAATTCAAGGTGAGGTGGGAGTCTCGGGGGCCAACAGCGCACAGGGGCATAGTGTGCCAAATGTTGACAGGCCCCTTCTGTCTTCAGGCATCATGGTTGGATTGTGTGTTTTTCAAAGGAGCACAGAAAACGTATTTGTTTGTTTTTCCCAGAATACGTCAAAAATCACTGGAAGGAGGATGCTTTCTTTGGCTACCAGTATCTGAATGGTACCAACCCCATACTTATCAGACGTTGTAAAAAACTGCCTAAAGACTTTCCTGTTGATGAAAAGTCCCTTAAGGGTGTGGTCAGTCTGGCAGATGAAATGGAGGTAAATATGAAAAACTGACATCTATCTATCTATCTATCTATCTATCTATCTATCTATCTATCTATCTATCTATCTATCTATCTATCTATCCATGCATCCGTCCGTCCGTCCGTCTATCTATCTGTCTATCTGTCTATCTATCTGACTATGCTTTGGTGTTGGAGCAATGTTTTTTTAGACTGGGGAGGCGATAAATTTTACACACATATGCACCCCCCCCAAAAAAAGGCCACCTCCCAATCAAAATATTGCATCAGATTTATATAACGCTTTTTCATAGACACTCAAAGATGCTTTACAACAGATACATTATTCATTCACTCCATAGACCAGAATCAGAATCAGAATCAGGTTTATTGCCATTGTTCATGTAGTACACAAACTAGGAATTTGTCTCGGTACAATGCTGCAACATTAAACATGATAAGATAAGAGAAATAAACTATACATGTAATAAAGTGTAGGATAAGATTAAGTGATACTGGTCAACAGTTAAAATATATATTAGCCAGCAGCAGATACTGTGGAGAACTATATAGTGCAGTCGGTAATGCAGGAAGAAAACAGTGATGATTGACATGAGTCTGGTTGAGCTGCTGTACATGGTGCACGAGAGTCAATAAGTCACTTAGTGTCCAGCAGTCTGATGGCAGAGGGGAAGAAGCTGTTCATGTGACGGGAGGTTTTAGTCTGGATGGACCGAAGTCTTCTACCAGAGGGGAGGGGGGCAAACAGTACGTGACCAGGGTGTGAGGGATCGGCTATGATCCGGCCAGCACGCCTCCGGGTCCTGGAGATGTACAGATCCAGGAGAGATGGGAGCTTGCAGCCGATCACCTTCTCAGCAGTGCGCACGACGCGCTGCAGCCTTAGTCTGTCCCTGGCAGTCGCTCCTGCGTACCACACGGTTATGGAGGTGGTGAGGATGGACTCGATGATGGCTGTGTAGAACTGCACTAACATCTTGGTGGGTAGCTTGAGCTTCCTCAGCTGCCGCAGGAAGAACATCCTCTGCTGGGCTTTTTTGATGAGTGAGCTGATGGTCGGCTCCCATTTGAGGTCCCTGGTGATGGTGGTGCCTAGGAAGCGGAAGGAATCAGCAGTGGTGATGGGAGAGCCTGAGAGGGTGAGGGGGGGCAGAGGAGTAGTGACTTTCCTGAAGTCTACAATCATCTCCACTGTCTTCAGAGCGTTCAGCTGCAGGTTGTTATTGCTGCACCAGGACGCCAGCTGGGCCACCTCTCTCCTGTAGGCGGACTCGTCGCCGTTGGAGATGAGCCCGATGAGGGTGGTGTCGTCCGCAAACTTGATCAACTAGACAATGACAGTGGTAAGCTACTTCTGTAGCACAGTTGCCCTGGGGCAGACTGACAGAAATGCGGCCCCCAATCTGCACCAACACTTAACACTATCTACCATGTTATCAATTACAGAAGGAGCAAGCTGTCTATAGCTTATTTCCATTGTGTTGACACATGGTATAGAGGAAACAATCTGCATAAATTTGGTAACAGCATCATTTGAGAGGCATCTACTGTAATAATATTTTTCTTTAGGAGCCAAATAGTCAGAAATAGTAAAATCAAAGGTTAACAGACAATGGTCTGACAGTACAGGGTTATGAGGAGACACTACAAGATTTCCTGTTTCTATGCCATATGTCAGAACAAGGTCCAACGTATGGTGGAGATAATGAGTAGAATTTCCTATTTTCTGAGAAAATCCCATCAACTCTAATATTGAATTAAATGCCACATTAAGGCAGTCACTATCTGCAGCTACATGTATATTAAAGTCCCCTCCTATAATTATTCTATCTGATTTCAGCAGTAAATCAGCTAAGAAGTGAGAAAATTTGGCTAAAAATTCTGAGTAGGTTGATGGAGGACAATAAACTATGGCAAATAAAATTGGGTTTAGCCTTAAATTGCTAAAAATGCAAGATACTGAGGACCAGGCCCTCAAAGGAATTATAACATGTTTTTTGCTTTACATTAACTAGTAATTTGGAATGGTAAATTGTTGCTACTCCTCCTCCATGACCAGAACTTCTGGGATTTTGACAGTTTAAATAACCAGAGGGAGTTGATTCATTTAAACCAACATAATCCTCTTGCCCTAACCAAGTCTCTGTAAGGGAAATTAAATCAATCTGATGATCAGGGGCGGCTGTGGTGCAGGTGTAGTGTGACCAACTGCTGATCGGAGGGTCACGGGTTCGATTCCCACTCTGTCTGCTTGTCGAAGTGTCCTTGAGCAAGGTACTGAACTCCCAGTTGCTCCTGGTGGCCTGGTTAGTGCCTGTGTGTATGGCAGCTCTGCCGCCATCAGTGTGTGAATGGTCGGATTGCAGGATCTGTATAGCGCTTTGGTCATCCTAGATGAGAAGATAAGCGCTATAAAGTGAATGGCATTTACCATCAATGAACAGATCATGGACTAACAGAGACTTGGGAGTTAGAGACCTAATATTTAACAAACCGCATTTAATTTTTATATTATGAGGAGGAACAGAGGCCAAGTCATTCAATTTAGAGGCTTCATGTTTAATTTGAGTTTTACCAACTTTTTGTTTAACCACTTTGGGATGCTTATATATTATATTTTTATTTACTTTAGAGGGAGCAGACAATGATTCTCTGATGGGGAAGACAGGGGCTAAGTTGAGGGGTGGCGGATGAAGAGGAGCTGCAGAGAGGTGTGTAAGACTGCGACTCTGCTTCCTGGTCCCAACTCTGAGTTGTCAGGGTTTTGGAAATTTGGATAAAAAAGATGCCAGATTGTTAGATAAATGAGAAGCACCATCCAAAGTGGGATGGACGCCGTCTCGTCTAATAAGACCAGGTTTTCCCCAAAATGAGCTCCAGTTGTCAATGTAGCCCACGTTGTTTGCAGGACACCACACAGACAGCCAGCGGTTCAAGGATGACGAGCGGCTAAACATGTCATCACTGGTCAGATTGGGGAGGGGCCCAGAGAATACTACAGTGGCAGACATCGTTTTGGCAAAGTCACACACCGATTCTAAGTTTTGAGACTTCCGACTGCCGGAGTTGGACGCCATTAGTGCCAGCGTGGATAACAATTGTGGAGTATTTACAATTACTTTTAGCCAGCATTTTCAAATTTGACTCGATGTCGCCTGCTCTGGCCCCAGGAATGCATTTGACTATGACCGCTGGAGTCTCTAGGTTCATGTTTCTGACTACAGAGTCACCAATGATCAGTTTTTTCCTCAGCAGGTGTGTCGCTGAGCGGGGAAAAATGATTAGAAAGATGAACAGGCTGGTGGTGAACCAGGGGCTTATGATTATGCTTCCTTCTCACCGTCACCCACTCGTTGTCTCCTGGCTGTTCAGGAGAGGTGGAAGCTGGGGGACAGTTAACAGGATCTATGCTAGGGTGCTCCACTGCAGCTAAGGGAGTCCGTCATTATTAACTGGCGCAGACGGTGTTTCAATGCAGCGGAGCCAGGATTCTAAATCACAAAACCTCGCCTCAAGCGCCTCAAAAAGACAACATTTATTGCATTTATGGTCATTCCTGAAAAAGGCAGAGGTGTAGCTAAACATCTGACAGAGAGAGCACACCAGATGAGGAGGGGAAGGTGAGCTAGTAGCCATAGCTAGTGGATAACCTGAAGCTAACACAAACACCGATGAAAAATGAACAGAAGGATAAAGAGGGTGATTATGTGACACTGAGTGGGCACACAGGTGCAGGAGGCTTGTTAAACAGAAGTGAGACGCGACTGTAGATGGAAATAAAAGGGATTAAAATACAATTAAAGACAATAATCCTCAGGAGAGTGAGGAGAGCTAACCACAGAACAAACCACACCGACAGCCTGCAAAACAGGAAGTGTTTTTAGCTGCTGTTTACATCTGTTCGCAAAGCAACTACACTGTAGTGCTAGAGAAACTCCATGATGTCATCAACGCATTTGAGACGAAGCATCCAATGCTGTTTTTATTACTGCTGACGACTCATCAGCATATGGACATTCCCACCCGCAATAAAAGCGCATTGGATCATGTTTACTCCAATATACATGACCCTGACAGAGCTGCACCCCGCCCCCCCTTGGGACAGTCAGATCACATCTCACTGTTCATGTACCCAGCCTACAGACAAAAGCTGAAACAAACCCTGTTATTAAGCAACTTAAGCGCTGGACTCCAGAGGCTGAGAGCACCCTGCAAGACTGTTTTACCTGCACAGACTGGGATGTATTTAAAGCTGCAGCCATCCGAGAGGACTCTTCTGTTAACATACAGGAATATGCTGAATATGTGACTGGGTACATCAGCACATGCATTGATACCATTGTACCCACCATACTGGTCAGGAAGTTCCCCAACCAGAAGCCCTGGATCCACAGTCAGGTATGTCAGATGCGGCATGCTCGCTCTCATGCATTTAAATCAGGCAGTGAGGTTGAGTACAAAGCTGCAAAGTATGGACTGAGAAAGGCTATAACAACAGCAGTACAGAGAAAAGCTGGACAGCCTCTACTCCACTCCTAACCCAGGGGTGCATGTGGCAAGGCCTGCAACACATCAGACTACAAGAGGACCAACAGCAGCACCACTAGCTCCACAGACAGCCTGCTGGACGATCGCAACATCTTTTACACCTGCTTTGAGACCACCAGCTACAGGGCTGAGAAGAGACACACACTACCCCCCCCCCCCACACACACACACACACACTGAAAGTCTCACCAGGCCATGTAAACAAAGCACTGAGAAATATCAACCCCCACAAGGCAGAAGGACCAGATAACATACTTGGGTGGGCCCTCAGAGCATGAGGTGCAGAGCTGACTGACGTTCTCAAATCCATCTTCAACCTCTCCCTCAACCAGAACATAGTCCCCTCCTGCTTCAAAATGACAACCATCATCCCTCTCCCCAAAAGGAGCCCACAGACATGTCTGAATGATTACAGATCTGTAGCACTCACTCCAATCAGCATGAAGTGCTTTGAGAGAGTGGTGCTGCCCCTCATTCAGGACAGCATACCGGGCACCCTGGACCCCCTGCAGTTCACCTACCGGCCCAACAGGTCCACCTCAGATGACATTGCTGCAGCACTCCATTATTCTCTCTCCCACCTGGAAGATAAAGACTCCTACATTAGGATGCTCTTTGTTAAGATAAGATAAGATAAGATAAGCCTTTATTAGTCCCACAATGAGGAAATTCCAGGATTGCAACAGCACAGTGATAGCAACACTCAGAGCAACAATCAGAAGGCAAGAGAAAAAAACAAGAGCAGCAAGTATACATATGTACATATAAATATAAATATATATATATATACACTACCATTCAAAAGTTTGGGGTCACTTAGAAATTTCCTTATTTTGAAAGAAAAGCACTTTTTTTCAATGAAGATAACTTTAAACTAATCAGAAATACACTCTATACATTGCTAATGTGGTAAATGACTATTCTAGCTGCAAATGTCTGGTTTTTGGTGCAATATCTACATAGGTGTATAGAGGCCCATTTCCAGCAACTATCACTCCAGTGTTCTAATGGTACAATGTGTTTGCTCGTTGCGTCAGAAGGCTAATGGATGATTAGAAAACCCTTGTGCAATCATGTTAGGTCTGCAATGCTGTAATTGCTGCAAATGGAGGATTCTTTGACGAAAGCAAAGTTTGAAGGAAAAAATTATTATTTCAAATACAAATCATTATTTCTAACCTTGTCAATGTCTTGACTATATTTTCTATTCATTTTACAACTCATGGTGGTAAATAAGTGTGACTTTTCATGGAAAACACAAAATAATTGTCTGGGTGACCCCAAACTTTTGAACGGTAGTGTATATATATATATATATATATATATATATACATATATACACACAGTGGGGTAAAAAAGTATTTAGTCAGCCACCAATTGTTTAAGTTCTCCCACTTAAAAGATGAGAGGTCTCCAATTTTCATCATAGGTATACCTCAACTATGAGAGACAAAATGAAAAAAAAAAATCCAGAAAATCACATTGTCTGATTTTTAAAGAATTTATTTGCAAATTATGGTGGAAAATAAGTATTTGGTCAATAACAAAAGTTCATCTCAATACTTTGTTATATATCCTTTGTTGGCAATGACAGAGGTCAAACGTTTTCTGTAAGTCTTCACAAGGTTTTCACACACTGTTGCTGGTGCTTTGGCCCATTCCTCCATGCAGATCTCCTCTAGAGCAGTGATGTTTTGGGGCTGTCGCTGGACAACATGGACTTTCAACTCCCTCCAAAGATTTTCTATGGGGTTGAGATCTGGAGAGTGGCTAGGCCACTCCAGGACCTTGAAATGCTTCTTACGAAGCCACTCCTTCGTTGCCCGGGCGGTGTGTTTGGGATCATTGTCACGCTGAAAGACCCAGCCACGTTTCATCTTCAATGCCCTTGCTGATGGAAGGGGGTTTTCACTCAAAATCTCACGATACATGGCCCCATTCATTCTTTCCTTTACACGGATCAGTCGTCCTGGTCCCTTTGCAGAAAAACAGCCCCAAAGCATGATGTTTCCACACCCATGCTTCACAGTAGGTATGGTGTTCTTTGGATGCAACTCAGCATTCTTTCTCCTCCAAACACGACAAGTTGAGTTTTTACCAAAAAGTTCTATTTTGGTTTCATCTGACCATATGACATTCTCCCAATCCTCTTCTGGATCATCCAAATGCTCTCTAGCAAACTTCAGACGGGCCTGGACATGTACTGACTTAAGCAGGGGGACACGTCTGGCACTGAAGGATTTGAATCCCTGGCAGCGTAGTGTGTTACTGATGGTAGCCTTTGTTACTTTGGTCCCAGCTCTCTGCAGGTCATTCACTAGGTCCCCCAGTGTGGTTCTGGGATTTTTGCTCACCGTTCTCGTGATCATTTTGACCCCATGGGGTGAGATCTTGCATGGAGCCCCAGATCAAGGGAGATTATCAGTGGTCTTGTATGTCTTCCATTTTCTAATAATTGCTCCCACAGCTGATTTCTTCACACCAAGCTGCTTACCTATTGCAGATTCAGTCTTCCCAGCCTGGTGCAGGTCTACAATTTTGTTTCTGGTGTCCTTTGACAGCTCTTTGGTCTTGGCCATAGTGGAGTTTGGAGTCTGACTGTTTGAGGTTGTGGACAGGTGTCTTTTATACTGATAACGAGTTCAAACAGGTGCCATTAACACAGGTAATGAGTGGAGGACAGAGGAGCCTCTTAAAGAAGAAGTTACAGGCCTGTGAGAGCCAGAAATCTTGCTTGTTTGTAGGTGACCAAACACTTATTTTCCACCATAATTTGCAAATTAATTCTTTAAAAATCAGACAATGTGATTTTCTGGATTTTTTTTTCTCATTTTGTCTCTCATAGTTGAGGTATACCTATGATGAAAATTGGAGACCTCTCTCATCTTTTAAGTGGGAGAACTTGCACAACTGGTGGCTGACTAAATACTTTTTTTGCCTCACTGTATATATATATATATAGTGGAAATGTGAAAATGACGAGGCAGAGTTTATCTCACGAGTCAGGTTTATTCACATCTTCCAACATCAGCAAAAACAGAAAGAGGAAAAACACAGATATTCGTCCTTTATATATCCAGGATCTTCAAAGCTCACAGTCACATTGCATTTAATCCCAAGTAACAATGCATCTTCTCTTAGATCTTATCACCTCCACCCACAGTCTCTGGCAGCCAGGAAATCCCCCAAGGCCGTCTCTTTGCATACCAAAAACTAAACTTTCACATCCTCCTGTTATCTCCAAGGAGACTCAGTCCTTTGTTCAATCTGAGATGTGAAGCATAAAGTGATATACATATGTGCATATGTGTCCCACATGACCCCCCCCCCCCAAACGTCTAAGATGGAACAACAGAATAACAGTCTGCATGTCATGATAAAACCATTACACATCAGCCCACGTGCTGCTTGGGCCTCAGTCTCCTCCCGTATCTGCTGTAAGCGGGCTTCACCACTTCCGCGGCGCCATCATGCTGGGGAGCTGCTGTCTGGGGGTGAGAACTGTTTGTCAATCCCTGTGGGTGTTCTGGGGAATGTCCCCTAGGGGGTCTGCCCCGCCGAGGAGCCCTGGCCAACAGCACATTCTCATCTGCCACCACAAAGGCGGGTTTGAGCCGGTTTATGCCAGTCTTTTCCTTCCTGCCCCCCAAATCTAGCAAAAAATGCTTATCCCCTGTTTCCAGCAGTCTAAATGGTCCATCATAAGGTGGTCGCAGCGGCAGGCGATGGGCATCGTGTCTGACAAAAACAAACTCCGCGTTTTTTAAAGCCATAGGCACAAAAACGAGCGGAAAACTGTGGTGAACGGGGCAAGGCAGTGTGCCCGATTCTGTGCCACGCTGCAACCACTGAGCCGGGGAGCATTCAGGCGCAGGATTATCTGGGAGAAATTCCCCGGGCAGCTGAAGTGGCTGCGCAAAAACTAGCTAAGCTGGGGAGGCTTCTAAATCCTCTTTAGGTGCAGAACGCAAACCCCAATAAAACCCACGGTAGCCTGTCTACCCAATTTGCATCCGTAAGCGACGCTCTGAGAGCCGCTTTCAATGACCTATGAAAACGTTTGCATAACCCATTAGCCTGCGGATTGTACGCGGTTGTGCGGTGGATCGCTACCCCCAGGCTGCGAGCCATTACTGACCAAAGTTCGGAAACAAATTGAGGGCCTCTGTCGGATGTAATATCCGATGGGACTCCAAAGCGCGCTACCCATGCTGTTAAAAATGCGCGCGCCACCTCCTCGGCTGTGGTTGACGCCAGTGGGACCACTTCCGGCCAGCGCGTGGTGCGGTCTACCATTGTCAGAAGGTGTTTGCACCCCTGTGATGGCGGGAGGGGGCCTACGAGGTCCACGTGAACATGATCGAACCTCTTAGCCGGGATGTGAAACGGCTCAAAGGGAGCTCTCCTGTGTCTGTGTACCTTGGCTCGTTGACAAGCCATGCAGGCTGCTGCCCACTCCTTAACTTGTTTGCGCAGGCTCGGCCATACAAATTTCTCTCCCACCATTTTGACCGACGCGCGCACTCCCGGGTGCGCCAGAGAATGAATCGAGTCAAAAACGCGGCGGCGCCACGCGGCTGGTACCACAGGACGCGGTCGCCCAGTGGAGACATCACAGATTAGGGGGGCATACCGTCTTGCAGCACACTGTTCTCCAGCCTTAACCCTGTTGGTCAAGACTGGAGTGCGCGCACGTCCACGTCGCTACCCTGATCCGCGGCCATGGCTGCATAATCTATCCCTACGCGGACTGGGGCCGCCACGGCGTGCGAGAGACAGTCTGCCACTACATTCAGTTTACCCGCCACATGCTGAATATCGGTAGTAAACTCTGAGATGGCGGCCAGCTGCCTCTGCTGCCGGCCTGACCACGGTTCTGAAACCTTGGCCATCGCGAATGTCAGTGGCTTGTGGTCAACGAACACGGTGAAATGGCGTCCCTCCAGCCAGAACTGGAAGTTGCGAACGGCCAAGTGGAGAGCTAACAACTCCCTGTCGAATGCGCTGTATTTTCGTTCACTATCGCGCAAAGTCCTGCTGAAAAAGGCAAGCGGCTGCCATGCCCCGGCTACATGCTGCTCCATGACCACCCCTATGGCCACATCTGATGCGTCAGTAGTGAGTGCTATGCGGGCCGTTGGGTCTGGATGTGCTAACAACGCAGCGTTTGCCAGGGCTGTTTTGACCTCCGAGAATGCTCGCTCTCGCTCCGGAGACCATACGATCTTATTTGTGGGTTTTTGTTTTTTTTAGTGCGGCATACAATGGTTGCATGAGCTGTGCTGCGCGGGGGAGGAAACGGTTATAAAAATTCACCATTCCCAAAAACTCCTGTAACGCCTTGACCGTTTGTGGCTGGGGAAAATTTTCTACCGCACGCACTTTGTCAGGCAGCGGAACCGCTCCTTCTGGGGAGACGCGATGCCCCAAAAAATCAATCTGCGTCACCCCGAACTGACACTTCGCTGGGTTGATTATTAACCCGTGCTCTCCCAACCTCCGGAAAACTGCCGTGAGGTGGTTTTTGTGTTCATCTTCGGATGCGCTGGCTACTAAGATGTCGTCCAGGTAGACGAATACGAAGGGGAGATCGCGCAACACCGCGTCCATCATGTGTTGGAACGTCTGCGCAGCGCCTTTAAGCCCAAACGGCATGCGCAAAAACTCGAATAGACCAAACTGAGTTATTACCACTGTTTTGGGTATGTCCTCAGCGCACACTGGGACTTGGTGGTAACCGCGGACCAAGTCTATCTTAGAAAAAACGCGCGCCCCCGCCAAATGAACGGAAAAATCTTGGATATGCGGGATTGGGTAGCGGTCCTGCGCTGTGGCGTTGTTCAACCTGCGGAAATCTCCGCAAGGTCGCCACGAGCCATCAGCTTTCGGGACCATGTGAAGCGGGGAAGCCCATGGGCTGTTCAAACGCCTGATGATGCCCAACTTTTCCAGGTTGGCAAACTCCTCGCGCGCTATGGTAAGTTTAGCTGAATCCAAGCACCGAGCTTTTGCAAAAACGGGCGGTCTGGTGGTAGTAATAAAATGTTCCACCCCGTGTTTAGCGACGGCCGCCGAAAATGTGGGAACCGTGAGTGCTGGAAACTGAGTGAGGAGTGTGTGGAACTTTCCACCTGCAGCTGTGATGTTGGCTTGTGCTGTTGGCGGGGCCACTCGGGCTGTACAGGGAATAGAATAAAAAGAAAGTGCATTAACCAGGTGCCTGTTAGCAAGATCAACCAACAAACCATGTGAGCACAGAAAATCAGCCCCCAGCATATTGAAATTCACTGCAGCTATGACAAAAGTCCACTCAAATGTACGGCTGTGTATGGACAGAAGCAGAGTCCTCTCACCAAAGGTCTTAATCTCGAAGCCGTTCGCTGCTGACACCCGGGGACCTCTGGAAACTGCCAGCCGGTCAGCGGAGGAAGGTGTGATGAAACTCAACTGGGAGCCTGTGTCCACAAGGATATATATATATATATATATATATATATATATATATATATAGACACAGTGCGGAGCATTGTAGCTAGATGGGATAGATATATAATATATACAGTCTTTGCATAGGGCCATTAAGGTCACTTGACTTGCGGGGGGTAAACATAAACACGCCGTAGGTGCCGCCATCTTGGATGGCAAAAGCAGCAGGTGCACTGTGACAACCCAGGCGTAACTTGCACTGTTTAGCGATCAGAATGAGTGAGGAGAAGTTGTTCTTTGTAAAGCATTTTCTCACGTCGCAGGGTTTGGATTTCTATATCTAGAGATGCCAAATCATCTAGGTACAAGTCAGTCTGAGTTCCTGCATTACACATGAATGGGACAACATCACAGTCTGACATAATAACATCCCTATCATCCTCTTCAACAACTGACACTGTGGCCTCTGACACTGTGTCTGCGATGTCTGTCAGATTCAGTGGAGTCATTGTCAGCAGTCATAACAGCAGACAAGTCCAGTAGTCCTGCTGCAGCTTCTTTCCGTCTTTCCTGCTCCCTTCATTTTCTTTTCATGGACTGCCGTCTTTCAAAATTCTCGAGGTCCGCTTCACTACGCCTCTTTGCTGGTGAAGGTGTGAAGTCAAAAATCGTTGGGTTGTAGTTAGGTGCCAGTGGATTTTCACTCTTGGTACCTGCAAACATAATCAATTAATGACCATCTGTATATTGCAAAAATATAATTTTGATTATCCATACATGTAATGGCTCATGTAACAGTATGACAGCTGCATATGTATGCTGATCTATGCTCAAAATAGCATACATCTATGCTCAAAATAGCAATACATGGACACACATGTCGATGTCAACATTGACAATGTTTACTTGGCATTTGCTTTGGAATACCATGATTAAAAAGAACACCGACATCTTTCCAATACCCAGATGCTATTAAGTAAGCTACTGCAACATGTTTCTTAAATTAGAAAGCCAGGGCAAAACATATCTGATACAAAATGCAGGCTGCACAAACGTGAGTACTCAGTTGGTACAAAGTTCTTTCTCTGCATGTTTCCAAGCCAATCATTTCTGCGATTTTCATCTGCTGGGAACCTGTAGAATGACACATTTTCCAGTCCTGGTTGGCCGTATCTGTTGGTACATCCATGGGCAGCACAGGAGTACACCATTTTGCCGAGTTTGTAGGTACACGTGAGCTATGTTGTTTGTTTCACCCTGCTGCTGCTGTTGTTTCTTGCCATCCAATATGGCGGCACCCTCTGGCTGGGCAAGTGCTGCACGCCCCCTTACGTCATACGCAAGAACCTAATAGATATATAAATATATAAACACGTGTTAACTAAAAACTAAAAACTATAAACAGGTGTTGACTACACCGCCGCCTTCAACACGGTCATCCCTCACAAACTCACCAACAAACTGTCTTCACTTGGCCTGCACCCCACCCTCTGCGACTGGCTATTGGACTTTCTAACTGGCAGGCCCCAGTCTGTCTGTCAATCAATCAGTCAATCAACCTTTACTGTCATGATGCTATGCATACAACTGTAGTGTAAGCAAGATGAAATTGCGTTTCTCTAAGCATCCGTATTGTAAAAAGAACATAATTTAAAAACACACTCACACACCCCCTCACCCCCCACCCCGACAGCCATTCACTCATCCCTGAGACACATTTGGATATTACAGTAATGTTAACTTATTACAGTTGCAGTTAAAATGATAATAACTGCCTATGTATATATAAAACAATTAAAATGGCTAAGTGAATCTAAGTAGCTAACAGAAATAAATACTTAAAACTGACTAAAACTATAATATACATATAATATACATAATGTCCATAAAGTGCAGTAATATGTGTTAAGGGATCCGGATCAACTGTTCAGCATCCTAACAGCTTGTGGAAGGAAGCTGTTAATCAGTCTGGTGGTTCTGCCTCTGATGCTCCGGAATCGTTTGCCAGATGGCAGCAGTTCAAAGTGTTTATGCAGAGGGTGAGAGTGGTCCTTGACAATGTTCAGTGTCCTGCTCCTACAACGGTTCTGAAAAACTTCTTGAACAGAGGGGAGGGAAACTCCAATTACCCTCTCAGCTCCCTTAACTATCCTCTGCAGGGCTTTTTTTGTCTGACATACTGCAGCTGGAGTACCATGTAGCAATGCAGTACGTCAGAACGCTCTCCACCACACCTCTGTAGAAGGTCCTGAGGATGCAAATGGGGAGAGAGGCCTGTTTGAGTTTCCCCAAGAAATGCAGTCTCTGCTGGGCCCGCTTCCTGATCCCCAAGGAATTCTTGCTCCAGGTCAGGTCCTGCAAGATCTGCATGCAGATGAATGGATTTACACGCAGCTTTGACCTACTTTCTGTGATCGCATGCTGACATCTCACTGGTCCGGCCACATCCCCTCTATCATTATCATCAGCTGATTCAAACTCCCTCTGATCATGTTTCCCGGTCCTCGCCCAGGTGCTTCTCATCACACCATCACCAGCAGTGTGTGTACTTTGTGGCCATTTGCCAGTCACGCACTGCTGGTCCATGGTATTGTCATCTGTGCTGTTAGTCTGCCAGTATTTTCAGCACTCTCACAGCGTGGTAGTAACTCCATGTTTGCCGTGGTTCTTGTGCGTCCTTGAAGTGATGTCGGCTCTGGGGCGCACCTGTGGCCAACATGTCTCCTCTCATTCATTCTCTGGGCGATGCTGGCCCCCGAACACCATCTGTAAGTGTGTTTGTGATTTTTGTACGTCTTCACCTTTTAGAGAATTGCCTGTCTTTCTGTATTACATGTGATGTGGTGAACCCTGCACGTAAATCTTCATTATTTCATCCTCCCTCTCCATGCCCTGCGTAACAGCGCACGGAGGGTCATGATGAATGGATTTACGCACAGAATTCACCACAGCACATGTATTGAACATAAGAATGATGACAATTCTTATGGTTGGAGTCAGCAGTAGAGCTTTTCACTTGGAGCTGGTGTACTTGGTGACAGCCTTGGTGCCCTCAGACACAGCGTGCTTGGCCAGCTCACCAGGCAGCAGAAGGCGGACGGCGGTCTGGATCTCTCTGGAGGAGGTGGTGGAGCGTTTGTTGTAGTGGGCCAGACGGGAGGCCTCACCTGCGATCCGCTCGAAGATGTCGTTCCCGAAGGAGTTCATGATGTTCATGGCCTTGGAGGAGATGCCGGTGTCGGGGTGGACCTGCTTCAGCACCTTGTAGACATAGATGGCGTAGCTCTCCCTCCTGCCCTTTCTCCTCTTCCTTTTGCCGTCTTTACCAGTTGTTTTTCTGATGGCTTTCTTTGAGCCCTTCTTACCTGCTTTTGGTTGCGCCGGGTCAGGCATGATGGGCTGCACAGTGGCGCAGTGGTTAGCACCGCGGCAGCACAGTTTTACCCTCGGCCGGGGGATCGCTGGGATCATGAGATCGTGGGTTCGATCCCTGCCCCCGGCCAATAGTGATCTGTGTGGAGTTTGCATGTTCTCCCCATGTTTGCGTGGGTTTACTCCGGTATTTCTCCGATTTCCTCCCACATGCCAAAACATGCAGGTTAGGGAGTTAAGGGGCGCTTGCGCACGCAGCGACCGGCAGCTGGTGGCTTGTCACCGAACTGCAGAACAAATCTACCTACGGGTACAAAATAAGTAAAAAAAAAATAGTTCCCAAAAAGGTGAAGACTTACAAAAATAAACAGAAACACTTACAGTTGGTGTTCGGGGCTGACATCGCCCAGTGAACATGGAGAGGAGACGTGTTAACCATGGTTGCGCCCCAGGGCTGACATCGCATCAAGGGGTGCAACAGCACCATGGCTGCGTGGAGTGGCTAACACGTTGTGATAGTGTTGGCAATACTGACTGTCTGACAACACGGCAGATGATGCACACAAACCATGAACAGCTGACTGTCAAAGAGAGAGGGCGTGTGTGTTCGGACAGGCGAATCTTGGACAGTGGCCACCTGAAAGTGGCTCAAAATGCACATAAAACACATGTACAAAACAAAAACAACAAGAACTCAAAATATAATCCATAATAAACGTGATGCCTGAGCCACAGAGAATACACTGCTATTGTCATAAACTCTCCGTGTGCTCTGCCATTGTGCACGGAGAAGGAGAAAGGATGGAAGGATTTAAATGCAGGACTTCACCAAACACACATTTATTGACAAACAGTTCACAATACAGATGAACAAGTTGGTAATAACACAATATTCAAATCTCATGTATGAATTGATTGTCTGCAAAGTGAGAGTGATTGAAGGGAAGGAATGAATGTGTTTGTTTATAATGAGTGACGAAGGGAGGGAGGCCTGAAATAGGCAAATGTGAATCAGGTTGTTATATTTGTGTATTTATAATATTTATAATATTTATAATATTTATAATTGTGTATTTATAATCTTTTTGCATTGATGTATGTGGTTATTGTGTATTTTTTTTCTTTACTTGATTCTCTTTTCTAAAGCCCATCCAGGGACAAGAGTTGCAAATTAGCTAATAGCTACTGTATACACTCTATGTGCAACACATCAGATTGATTGTCATTGATTAATTGTCTATGTTTATTGCACTGTCCCTGTCAAATAAACTAATCTATCTATCTAATATGAATGTGCTTGGAGAGCGGGGAAGACTACGGGAAGCTCAGCTAACTCAGGGGAATGCAAACTGGGCACAGCCTAAGTGTAGCAGTTATGCTGCGGGAAGAAACGCCACCAGAAGCATAGCAGGATTACTGCAAAGGGGGAAACACTTCTGGTCCAGTATAGCAGCTGACCGCGCAGAGAAACAATAACGATTTACTCACAAATAGGAGCAATCGCAAAAAGTCCAGTTTTCTCGGCCAGCATAAACAATAGTCCTTCCTGACGTGACAGTCACACCCTGGAGAACAAGAGTGACTCGTACAATGACCCAGCGGAGTTTGTCTAGCAAAGAGCTGCTTAAATCCAAATGCCGCTGGCCACACAAATTGGGAACATCTGGGCGAGGTGCGGGAAAGATCATTACTGGGTTTGGAAACAGCTGATTGAACTAGGGAGAGCGAGGAGGCGTGGTTGGACCGACAGACTGTCAGCAGCGTGGGACAAAGATCACAGGAGCTGACTTACAGCTGCCGGTCAGGCAGTGGCTATGGTAGTAGGATAAGTACAGAAATACACATCATGCACATGTACAGCAGAACCAAAACCCACAGAGAGATCAGGGCCGAGCCGGGGAAAGCCAAGCCGGCTCGACTCATGACAGCTATGATTTTATTGAACAATCAGGTTTAACTAAATTAAAGTTATGAACAAATAATTTGTTGCAGTATCTGTAACAAAAGAATAACACTCAGTGTTCCCCTGCCGTGTGTTTGTCACTGCTGCTGCAGCGAACATGTGTGCCTCTCCACTGTCACTCTCTGAGTCTGACTCATTAGGCACCATGCCCGCTTGCCACGGCTCAAACCTATAAGGTCTGATGCCCCCAGATTCTTTATTGTCATCCCATTCTTCGGAACTATAATCGTCTGAAGATTGGACAACACAAACCAATTCCAGACTACATGTGCTGGAACCATCGTCGATGTTTTCAACGGTTTCCATCCTGTGTGTACAATGGGCAGCCAAGTGCTGTGTTCTGTCGATGACGTTACAACATGGCCGGGGGGGTTTCCAACCACTGACGCAATTGATGATGTGGCGCTCATGAAAACATTGGATATTCGCGTGAAAAAAAGCCTGTTTGACTTAGAACTGCACAGACCAACCTATTTCGTCATATTGTATTATGTGTTGCAAAATTAGAGGAAGTCAAAAACGTGTCATCAGCGCTTTAAGTTTCTATTTAGGAAGAACACAGAAATCTGCATTTGTGGAACAACTCTGGCTATTATTCACAATTTTCATGTTTCCTACCATTCTTAGATGAACTCCTAATCAGACCTCCTTGAGTCAACTGAGGAGTCCTTGTGTTGGAGTTCAACAGATATTCAAACTGAATGGCTGCCATATATGTAGAGTTTCCTATAGATCATTTAGGAAAGAGTTTGCAGTGGTCTCTTATTTTTCCCCAGAGCTGTATATACCAACCAAAATAAATGTTCACATGACAAAAGTAAATTTAGCTAACAATAACATATACAAAGCTACAGAAGACTTTACCCACTAAAGGCGAAGTGCACCTCTCAGTCCACCATAGGAACATCTTATTCCAGTTTGGCATGTGTCATTTGTTTAAATACAATTGGTAATTCTGGTTCCAGGATAGGAGTTGAATCATTGTCTTTCTTTATAAATTTTCAATCAGAAAGGAAACATTTTCCTGTGTGACTACAAGAATCTGGATGAAGTGCCTACAAACACCATCAATGGAAAGAAGCAGTACATGGCAGCTCCCCTTGTCCTGCTCTGGAAGAATCCCAAACATGAGCTTGTTCCAGTTGCCATTCAGGTGAGTTTAATGTTTAAGCAAAATTAATTCTAAAGTTTCAAAGTTACTTTTATGGACAGCTTAAAACAGGAAGAGACATCTCATAAGATAACTCTTTGAGCTGGATGTTGGTGGTAACATCAGCCAGTCAGGAATTCTCTTAAATAGGGTGCAGTCCTGTTGCTGCATCCAAGTCTTACGTTAGAGGAAACTATAATTTAATGGAAGCTAGAAAATAATGACAAGCTGACATGTGTCTATGCTGTGGTACTGTATGTAATATAAATCATTAACATGACAAGGTTATCAGTCTCATATACAGTACTCTCTCTCTCTCTGGTAGTCCATCGATTCGATGATGACCATCTTCTTTATTTGTGAGTCTGCTGGTGTTTGAATAGTCCGATCCTGGATCTGCAGATTCGGTTACAGACCGGGCATGTGAAGGAGGTGCTGGGGGAAGCAGGGGGGACTTGGCGAGCATGCCTCTTTGCACGCTTTGCTGTCCGGTGTTGTGTGCGCTGTTCCTCCATATAATCCACTCCCTGTGAGGAGTGGAAGCGCCAGATGTCTCGGCAGGAAGCGAGTTCCTCCAGTGAAGAGGGGTTGATCTGACATCTCTTCAGGATGGACTTCATTTGATCTTTGAAGCGCTTCTTCTGCCCACCAGCGCTGCGTTGGCCACGGTGTAACTGACCATACAGGATTCTGCGTGGGAGTCTGTGGCTGGGCATCCGGATGACATGCCCCAACCACCTGAGTTGATGCTGGGCCATGATGGACTCCACGCTACAGCTGCCAGCTCTCTCCAGCACTTCTGTGTGCGGCACTCTGTCCTTCCAAGTGATGCCAAGGATCTTCTGGAGACATCTTATATGGAAGGTCTCCAAGCTTCTCAGATGGCGGCTGTAAATAGTCCATGCCTCACATCCATATAGTAAGGTGGTGATACATACAGCTCTGTAGACCAGCACTTTGGTGTGGAGTTTGAGATTGCTGTTCTGAAGAACCCTTCTCTTTAGACGACCAAAAGATGCTGATGCTTGCTTGAGGCGGTTCTGGATCTTGTCATCCATTGAGCAGGTGTCAGACATTATGCTCCCCAGGTATTTGAATGTGGGCACTGTTAGCAGCTGTTGCCCTGCTGCTGTGAGGGTTATTGGGTTTTGTGGGGGGTCGGTACTGGACTGACAGAGTACCTTTGTCTTCTGGGTGTTGATTGTCAGTCCCATTCTGGTGTATGCAGTTACAGCTGCCGAGAGGATGTTTTGTAGAGCGTCTGGTGTATGAACAACCAGGGCACAGTCATCGGCGTACTGTAGCTCAATGATGATCTCTGATGTCAGTTTGGAAGTTGCCTGTAGCCTCCTGATGTTAAACAGGTTACCATCAAGCCTGAAGTCAATGGTAACTCCAGCTTGTTTCTCCACCCTCCTACGTAGCAGAGTTGTTACACAGACAAGGAAGATGTTGAAGAGAACTGGGGCCAGCACACAGCCTTGCCTCACTCCAGTTTGCACTCCAAAAGGTTCTGAGCTGTGCCTTCCCACTACCACTCGGGCCATCATCCCAGAATGGAACTGCGCAAGGATTGTGAGAAACTTGGGTGGACACCCAAATCTCTTTAGGACTTGCCACAGTAGTTCCCTGTTCACTGTGTCAAATGCCTTTGACAGGTCGACAAAGGCAATGAACAGGTCCTTATGCTGCTCCCGACATTTCTCTTGGAGCTGACGCGTCAAAAAGATCATGTCAACTGTTCCCCTGTCCTTCCGAAAACCACACTGTGACTCTGGGGTGACTCGCTCTGATACTGCAGAGATGAGTCTGCGGAGCATGACCTTGGCAAGGACCTTTCCAGCAGTAGCCAACAGAGAGATACCCCTACTATTGGAGCAGATGGCTTTGTCTCCTTTGTTCTTGTAGATGGTCACAATGTTGCTGTCTTTCCACTGTTGTGGGACACACTCTCGTCTCCACACCTCTGAGATATAGAGATACAATGTCCGAGTACAGAGGTAGCCTCCTTCCTTGAGAAGTTCAGCTGGGATGCCATCAGGTCCAGGGGATTTATTGTTTTTCAGGGTTTTTACTGCTTGCAGGATTTCTTTGAAGGTTGGGGGGAGGTCGAGATCTGGCATGGTAGGATGTTCAGGGAGCTCTGCAATGACAGTTGGGTCCACTGAGGTGGGCTGGTTAAGCACGGTGTTAAAATGCTCAGCCCACCGCTCCACTATCATGGCCTGATCCTTGATTAAAGAAGAGCCATCAACAGATCTCACAGGTGCCAGGGAGCAGTTTCTGGGGCCGTAGATGGTTTTGACTGCATCATAGAAACTGTGCATATCGTTTCTATCAGCATGAGTGTGGATTTCGTTGGCCTTTGAGATCCACCACTCATCTTGCAGTTTCCTGAGAGTTGTTTGGACCTCAAAACGAAGGGCTTGCCATTGCTTCTTATGGAATTGGGATTGTGGGTTGTTCAAGGTGGCTCTGTGTGCCCTGTGCCTCGATGGGATCACCACCTTATCGTGGTGGGGCACTTTGAGCGTCTCCATGACCCCTAGAGCTGTGTCGGCCGGAGTCTCGTACTCCTGGCAGGGTCACCCAAGCCGAACAGGTTGAAGGGTAGAGGCCAGACTAAGAGTGATCCCGAAGACGAAGATGAAGACCTCAACGGTAGAGCAGGCAGAAGCTGGTAGTAACGATAAACACCACAATGGCTGTAATAGCGGACGAAGGCTAAGGGAGCATACCCTGACAAAAAGCAAGCTGGTGGTGGCACGCTTTGAGGCGGTTTCCCAAAAATCTGGATTCTGGCAGCCTCTTGCAGTTGTGAGAAGATGCCTGTTGTCTAGGGTCTCCCTTGCCACTGGAACCATCTTCTCTACAATCAAGGTAGTGGCATCGGGAAAAGCGCACCCTCCCATGCCACTCTAAAAACCATCACTGCGCAGGTATCTTCTTTACCTGAGTTTCCGACCTCTAAAGTCTGGCGGCGATGGAGCATCCAGTAACGGGGGCAGGTTTGAATGAGCTGGAAGCTTCTAGCTGGAACTCTGCACGTCAGCGGCACAGGACAACGGTCGTTAGCAGTTGGGATTGAGTGGCAGCTGCTTCCGGCAGACTCCTGTGCGTCTGAGCAGCCCTATTTAGGGACCGCACTGCTCACCCCAACTGGGGAAAGGCCTAGAAAAGGTGGCCTAAACATTGCCCACTCAGCACAGCACCCGGATAGGAAACCGCACCTGTGGGGACATTCCATTATGTGGTCAAAAAATAAAAACAATACCATTTAGAATTGCAGCATGGAACATAAGGACACTCCTGGATGCCAGTCCGGACAGACCACAGCGCAGAACAGCACTCGTTGCCAGCGAGCTGAAGCGTTACAATGTGGATGTGGCAGCACTCAGTGAGACACGACTCCTCGAGGAAGGCTCACTCAATGAAGTAGGAGAGGGTTATACATTCTTTTGGAAAGGATACCCCATTGGCGGTCAACTCCTTCATGGAGTTGGTTTTGCAATCAAGAACAGCCTCCTGCACAAGCTCACAGAATCACCAGTGGGTGTCAGTGAAAGGCTCATGACTCTTCGTATCCCCCTTGCAAAACGCAGGTATGTCACTTTGGTAAGTGCCTATGCACCAACTCTGTCATCGAACGCTGAAGAGAAGGACCGCTTCTACCAGGCACTCGATGACATCCTCAGTCACATCCCGAAGGGTGACAAAATCATGCTGCTTGGTGATTTCAACGCAAGAGTCGGAAAGAACTTGCAAAACTGGAATGGTGTGATCGGTGCCCATGGCATTGGAAAAGTCAACCCCAATGGCATGAGACTTCTTAGTCTCTGTGCAGAACATGATCTTACCATCACTAACACAATCTTCCAACAAAAGAACAAATATAAGGCATCCTGGATGCATCCCAGGTCCAAACATTGGCACCTGATCGACTATGTGATCGTGAGGAGGGCTGACCTCAAGGACGTGCTCATCACAAGAGCTATGCGAGGGGCAGACTGCTGGACCGACCACCGCATGATTCTGTCAAAGGTCAGAATGCATGTTAGGCCCCTAGCTCGCCACGGTGGCCCAAAGAGGAAAACACTCCACTGTACCAGACTCTCCAGCAGCGACATCTGTGACAACTTCCGTCGCTCCCTAGCTGAGAGGCTGGAAGGTATTGAACAACTGATCATCTCAGAGTTTGGGATGGATGAGAAGTGGACTGCTCTATTTACCATTCTCTTTGACACTGCAGCCCAAGCCATCGGTTTCAAAACCAAGAAACATCAGGACTGGTTTGACCAGAATGCTGGAGAGATCTCCACCCTCCTGGCCAGAATGCACAGGGCACACAGAGCCACCTTGAACAACCCACAATCCCAATTCCATAAGATACATACAGTACTACATCCACACATACCTACAGCTAAGTGACCAACAAGCGTTGCCTTAAATTAGTCTTCAAAGATTCAAAGATTTTATTTGTCAGTACTACTATACATACAGGACATACAGGAGAATTGAAATGGCGTTTCTTTCTCTCTTCAGTGGTGTGCACAATATAAAAAAACAAAAACGAATAAGGCTGGAGAAAACAGCAACAGCAGCCTATGTACAGTAATGCTACCCGTAGTGCGAATGGCGACAAAAGATAGACTCAGACCTCCCATAGTGCAAATAGAGATAAATGATTAACAGTGATGAAACCCAGGAATCCTATATACAGAAAACTAGAGATCTACAGTTAGGCCCAAAAATATTTGGACAGTGACACAAGTTTTGTTATTTTAGCTGTTTACGAAAACATATTCAGGATACAATTATATAATCAATATGGTCTTAAAGTGCAGACTCTCAGCTGTAATTTGAGAGTATTCACATCCAATTTGGAGCAAGGTTTTAGGAATTACAGCTCTTTAATACGTAGCCGCCTCTTTTTCAAGGGACCAAAAGTAATTGGACAATTGACTCAGAAGGTTGCAAAAAAAAATAACAAGGCTGCATGGGCTCTTCCCTCATTAACCTGTCATCAATTAAGCAGTTAAAAGGTCTGGAGTTGATTCCAGGTGTGGCGTTTGCATTTGGAAGCTGTTGCTGTGAACACACAACATGCGGTCAAAGGAGTTCTCAATGGAGGTGAAACAGACCATCCTGAGGCTGAAAAAAAAAGAAGAAATCCTTCAGAGAGGTAGCAGAAATGTTAGGAGTGGCCAAATCAACAGTTTGGTACATTCTGAGAAAAAAAGAGTGCACTGGTGAGCTTGGGAACTCAAAAGGTCTGGACGTCCACGGAAGACAACAGTGGTGGATGATCGTGGAATCCTTTCCATGGTGAAGAACAACCCCTTCACAACATCCAATCAAGTGAAGAACATTCTCCAGGAAGTAGGTGTATCGGTATCTAAGTCTACCATAAAGAGAAGACTTCATGAGAGTAAATACAAAGGATTCACCACAAGGTGCAAACCATTAATCAGCTTCAAAAATAGAAAGGCCAGAATTGACTTTGCCAAAAAACACCTGAAGAAGCCAGCCCAGTTCTGGAACAGCATTCTTTGGACAGATGAGACTAAGATCAACCTGTACCAGAATGATGGGAAGAAGAAAGTTTGGAGAAGAATTGGAACAGCTCATGATCCAAAGCACACCACATCTTTTGTAAAACATGGTGGAGGCAGTGTGATGGCATGGGCATGCATGGCTTCTAATGGCACTGGGTCACTTGTGTTTATTACCTCCGCCAGGCCGAAGGCCAGGAGGTTATGTTTTTGCCAGCGTTTGTCTGTCTGTCTGTCTGTCTGTCTGTCTGTCTGTCTGTCTGTTTGTCTGTTGGTTAGCAAGATAACTCAAAAAGTTTTGGACGGATTTCGATGAAACTTTCAGGCCTTGTTGGAAATGGTACAAGGAAGAAATGATTAAATTTTGGGGATGATCCGGATCACTGTCTGGATACAGGAATTTTTTAAAGGATTCTTTAACATTGTGAGATACGGCCATTTTCAACATGTGTGCAGGGGCGATAGAGGGCGCTGGTCGTCGTGTCTGACGAACACAAACTCCGCGTTCTTCAAAGTTTTAGGCACAAAAGCACGCGGAAAACTGTGGTGGGCAGGGCCCGCCAGCGTGCCTGTGTTTGCACTACGCTGCAAAAACTGAGACGGGCAGCTGTCCGGCGCCGGATTATTTGGCAGAAATTCCCCGGGCAGCCATAGGGGCTGCGCAAAAACCAGCTCTCTGCCGGGGAAGCTTCCAAATCCTCTTTTTTTCCGCGGAGCACAACCCCAATAAAACCCACGGCAACCATTATCGCACCTTCTTTTGTCCTGCGGCTCCGGAACAGAGAGGAATCCCGGCGCCAGTAATGCTGCTCCTGATATGTGTGACTCTAATGCTAAAAGTGACTGCATCAGGGATTTTCGACCTGAAGTCGCACTTTGCTACACGGGGCCACAAAAACTGTGTAGTCAAATTCGATCGATGGATGAACATTTTCAGCCAGTGAGAGAACCGACGCCTTCCAAATCCAATGCATCACTAGCAGAGGTGATGTTTTGTCATTTTGTGGCAGATCACTTCGGTGATTTGGTGCCAACATTGTTTCCTGACAGCAAGAGCACTCAATTTTTTTGTGCTACTTGGCTTATTATTTTCACATTACCAAAAAGTTATGGCTCAAGATTGTGTCCATATAAGTGTACATTTCAATAAATATGTTTGAAATAGTTCATGTTGCAGTTGCTGTTTGTTTATTTTTTGTTTGTTTGTTTGTTTGTCTTTGCTTCAGTTTTCTTTCATCTGCTGATAAATACAGTTTTTAAGTACTCAGTACAGGTGTGAAAGCCCCCCAATAAGGGAGGCATGAGGTATGCCTTGACAGGTCGCAGCCTGGCACTTTGCAGATGGAGGAGATGGACACAACAGCAACACTTCAGTTTATTACCTCCGCCAAGGAGGTAATGCTTTTACTACTGAACCACTAATCCTATCATTGTGAATCCAATTGCTAGTCATATGTTTTCATGGTCAAGGAATCTGAAAACGTACACACAAACACTGTATGGGTAGGGAAATGTGGCGCTTGGCGGAGGTCTGCGCTCTCCGAGTGCTTTTCTATTTGATGATGTGACAAAAGACAGAAGCAGCCGAATGAATTCTGAAGTGTATAGGGATATACTGTACTTTCTGCTCAGATTCAGCCAAATGCAGCAAAGTTGATTGGACGGCGCTTCACAGTACAGATGGACAATGATCCAAAACATACTGCAAAAGCAACCCAGGAGATTTTTAAAGCAACGAAGTGGAATATTTTGCAATGGCCGAGTCAATCACCAGATCTTAACCCAATTGAGCATGCATTTCACTTGCTCAAGACAAAACTTAAGGCAGAAAGACCCACAAACAAGCAACAACTGAAGACAGCTGCAGTAAAGGCCTGGCAAAGCATCACAAAGGAGGAAACCCAGCGTTTGGTGATGTCCATGGGTTCCAGACTTCAGGCAGTCATTGCCTGCAAAGAATTCTCAACAAAATATTGAAAAGTAACATTTTACTTAGGGTTATGTTTATTTGTCCAATTACTTTTGAGCCCCTGAAATGAGGAGCATTTATATAAAAATAACTAGAATTCCTACATGTTTAATCATATATTTCAACCCCTTGAATTAAACCTTGAAGTCTGCACTTCAATTCCGTTGTAGTTGTTTCATTTCAAATCCAATGTGGTGGCATGCAGAGCCCAAATCATGAAGATTGTGTCACTGTCCAAATATTTCTGGGCCTAACTGTAATTCCCGTAGTTGCAGTTCAATGCAGTAGTGAAGGTGCAGGTAGTAACAGATAGAACTGTGCACGATCAGTATTGCAATGACAGACAGCAACAGATATGGCATTTGTGGAAATGGTTGCAGTTAAAGTACAGAGACATACAGCAGCAAATGTATTACTGTCGGTGTGCTGTCTGTGCCAACAGCTGAGGTAGTTATTGTGCGGATGAGTGCCTAACGGTCGGGGGGGGTGGGGGTGGACAGAGTTCAGGGTCCTGATGGCCTGAAGAACAACACTGTTTAGCAGTCTTGTGGAGTGGGCCCGTAGGCTATGGTACCTTTTCCCCGAATGCAGGGGCCTTAAGGCGGAGTGTGTTTGTGGGGGGGGGGGGGGGGGGGGGTGATGTCGCCTGCGATGTTGATGGCTCTGCGGGTGAGACGGGTGAGGTAGATCTCCGAGGGAGGGGGGCAGAGGGGCACCAATGATCTTGCTGTCTGCTTTCACTGTGCGTTGTCGTGTCTTGTGACAGGGGGTGGTGCAGCTTCCATACCACACCATGATGCAGCTGGTAAGGATGCTCTCAATCGTGCCCCGGTAGAATGAGCACATGTTGGGGGGGGTGGGACTCATGCTCTCCTCAGTTTGTGGAGGAAATGGAGGCGAGTTTGAGGCTTGTTGGCCATTAATATGGTGTTGTGGGACCAGAAGAGGTCCTCAGAGATGTGCACCCCCAGGGACATGGTGCTGCTCACCCTCTCCACAGCTGCACCATTGATGACCAGAGGGGGTGTTGTGTGTGACCCCTCCTCAAGTCAACCACAATCTCCTTGGTTCTTCCCACATTCAGGAAGAGACTCTTGTCTTTGCACCACTGGACCAGTTGACTCACCTCATTTCTGTAGTTGGCCTCCTCATTGTTAGTGATGAGGCCCACCACCGTCACGTCGTCTGCAAACTTGATGATGTGGTTGGTGTTGTAGGCTGGTACACAGTCATGGGTGAGCAGGGTGAAGAGCAGCAGCCTGAACATGCACCCTTGTGGCGCCCCTGTGGTCAGTGTGGTGGTCTGCGAGGTGTTGCTGCCAACCGACACGCTCTGTGGCCTCCCTGTGAGAAATGCATAACTGCAAATATTAAGTCTATATGTAGGATCTTTAATCCTACATAGACCTAATATTTACCATAGTGGCGGCCTAGTGGTAGAGCATTTGCCCCATAGCTGGGAGGTTGTGGGTTCAAGCCCCAGCCGGGTCATACCAGAGACTGTAAAAATGATACTTCCTAACAGCTAAATTAACCACTACATCATTTGCACTACTCACCATTGTCTTGCCTTCTTTTATCCACTTCCTCTTTTTCTTCTTTTTGTCACTGCCAGATGGATAATGTCATTTCATTTTGATTCACCTGCTCTCACTTGTTTGTTTACATAAGATGTGCATCAGGACTTGCCAGAGTGAGAGATGGGGGCGGGGCCTCTTTAAGGCGTTCTGCTCCAGCTTCCCACGGTCAGTGCAAACTCTTCACATTGTCACTGCTGTAGTGATTCAAAGTTGGTCAGCCCTCAGGAGCCCCCTTCTGGCCTGGGGCTCCAAGCATTTATCTGTTGGCACCATACAGTCTATGGCTGGCACACAGAACTTCTGAGCCCCCACCCCCTTCCAGCATGTGGCTCTTATGTGACTGCCTATGTGGCCTATGCAAAGAGCCGGACCTGCTGAAACGTCACCGTTACTGTTGTACTCCACGCACATGCAGTGGAAAAAAAGTGCCAATAAAACCTTTCCAGTCTGGAGGCCGGTTTCAAATCTTTACACTCTCACACCTGTGAAAACCCGGTGTCATATGCACAGAGAGCCAAACTGTGAAAGAAGTTTGCCAGTTTTCGGTTAAAACGTCCTGTACAAAGCCCCTGATACTGCTGGATCTGTTTGATGTCGAAAAAATGCAGAGTGACACAAAATAACTCCTCAAATGTCTCAGAAACAAAAGTAACAAGCCTGTGTGATGTAAGAAGTAAAAAGCAGGTACAGGTGCTTGTGTAAAAATGTTGGGAGCAAACGTAAAAAAAGTACTCAGTAAAAGATAAATAATGGCCAAGATATATAGAGTGATGATATAGAGTGAAGTATGTAGCAGTAATGCACCTTTAAGCTGGTTGCCAACCACCAATCAAATCTAAAAGAAGAAGAAGATACAGTACAAAGACAGATACCTGAAACATCTACTTAAAGTAACAAAGTGTTTGTGCTTTGTTACTTCCCACCTCCAGCAGGC
>CM035845.1:343857264-343963588 GCA_020510985.1 Pholidichthys leucotaenia
ATCCAGTCTCTATATGACCAATGTGAGAGTTTTGTTCATATTGCCAACACTCAATCGGACTCATTTCAGGTGAGAGTTGGACTCTGCCTGGGCTGCTCTTTGTCACCGATCCTGTTCATAATTTTTATTTATTTATTTATTTTTTTTGATTTTGTATGCTTTATTGATCCCCAGAGGGGAAATTGAGGGCATCCACCTGGATGGATGAAGCAGCCACGGTACGGCGCTATCCCTTAGCTATTCACACACACATCCACACCAAGGGCCACTTTAGAGTCTCCAATTAACCTAACCTGCATGTTTTTGGCCTGTGGGACGAAACCGGAGAAATCCCGGCGTAAACCCACGCAGATACGGGGAGAGCATGCTAACTCCACACAGATCACTGTTGGTCAGGGGCTGGAATCTAACCAGGGATCCCATGGCCAAGGGTGAGTTGCTGTGCTGGTGGTGTGGTGGCGCAGTGGTTTTATGGTCAGGATTTCTAAATGAAGCCAAGGAATGGAGGGTGTCATGCTCGGTGACCACAGGATCTCATCTCTGCAATTTGCAGATGGTGTTGTCCTGCTGGCTTCATCCAGCAATGACCTACAGGCCTTGCTGGGACACTTTGCAGTTGAGTGTGAAGCAGCTGGGATGAGAATCAACACCTCCAAGTCAGAGACCATTGTCCTCCGCCGAAAAAAGTTGGATTGTCCACTCCGGGTTGGGGACAAGCTCGTGCCCCAAGTGGAGGAGTTTAATTATCTCAGGATCTTATTCACAAGTGAGGGGAGAATGGGGCGAGAGATTGACAGATGGATCGGAGCAGCCTCTGCAGTGATGTGGATGTTTTACCGGCCTGTTATGGTGAAGAGGGAGCTGAGCTTTAAGGCAAAGCTGTCGATTTACCAGTCAATCGACAGAGGATGTAAAACGTCTACACACCCCTGTTCAAATGCCAGGTTTTTGTGATGGAAAAAAAATGAGACCAAGATAAATCATTTCAAAGCTTTTTTCACCATTAATGTGACCTATAACCTGTTCAACCCAATTGAAAAACAAACTGAAATCTTTGAAGGGGAAAAATTGCAATAACTTGGTTGGAATTATAGACTAAATGCACCATTGCTTGAATGCACCACTACCTGAATGCACCAACCCCTAGTCTGAACGCACCACATGTCTGGACTGAATGCACCACTTTCCTGGACTGAATGCACCACTACTTAGTCTGAATGCTCCACTCCCTATAGACTGAATGCACCACCCCAAATATGTTTTCCTATGTTAGTTTTTCAGTTAAATAGGTGGCTCAGTTGGTAGAGGTAGGGGTTCAAATCCCGGCTGGGTCATGCCGAAGACCATATAAAAGTGGAACTTCCTGCCATCCAGCTTGGTGCTCAGCAATAAATGGAATGGAGGAGGGAACTCTGTGGCGGCGCCTTGCATGGCAGCGGCCCTCTGATTCTGCACTTGGGGTGTGTGTGATTAACACTGTAGATACGTAAAGCACAATCTCGTTCTGCTGTACATGATTGGTTGTACGGTTGAATGACAATAAGGGTGACAATAAGGGTGATTTAATTTAATTTAATTTAATTTAATTTTAATTTAATTAATTTAATTTAATATTATATCATAGATGGAAGTTTAGGAGGTGTGAAATCCAGTTATGCAAACTTAATACTCAAAGCAAGAGGTTTTAAATTAATCTTCACCCCTTTGCCCTAACCCTAACCCTAACCCTAACTCTAACTCTAACCCTAAGCAGAGCAAGAAGCAGGACACGAAGTAGCAGAAGCTCAAGCAACTCTGGACTGCCTATGAAAACCACAACATCATCTACTACTACTACTACTACTACCTGAAGCAGTGCAGCAACCTGACTGATCATGCAGAAGACTAAAATAGCTGGAATGATTGAATTACTTGAAATTGTGATGTTTGAATAAAGAAATTTAAAAAAAAAAACATTTTTGAGATTTGTTGTGCATTCAGACTAGGCAGATGGTGCATTCGGTCTGGTACATTCAGGCAATGGTGCATTTAGTCTGACACCCCTTGGTTGCATAAATATGTACACCCTGTTATAACTATGGATGTGGCTGTGTTCAGAATTAACCAATCACATTCAAACTCATGTTAATGGGAGTCAGCACACACCTGCCACCATTTAAAGTGCCTCTGATTAACCCCCAAATGAAGTTCAGCTGTTCTAGTAGGCTTTTAAGATAAGATTGTGTAGATGTGTGGAAGGACGAGGCTGAGTTTATTCCTCAAAACCAGTTTTATTCACAATCACATTCTCCAACATCCAAAAACAGAAAAAGAGGAAGGGATCCCCCATCCTCTGTCCCTTTTATACCCCAGGACATCAAAGCACACAGTCACATTGTCTCTTAATCCCAAATACAATTCCTCCCCCTCCAGGTCTTCTCTTCTCCACCTAAAGTCCTGGTGGTCAGGAAATCTCTCACGGCCATCTCTCTGCATACAAAAGGCCAGACTTCACATCCTCCTGTTACCCCTAGGAGGTTCAGACCTTTTGTTCCTCTGAGACGTGAAGAATACCATAAGCATACAGCAATACACCTGTGAAGCATATGACACCCACATATGTGCACCACAAGATAAGATAAGATAAGCCTTTATTAGTCCCACAATGGGGAAATTCCAGGATTGCAACAGCACAGGGATAGCAACACTCAGAGCAACAATCAGAAGGCAAAAAAAAAAAGCAAGAGCAGCTAATATACATATTTTTTTTTAATTTTATTTTTTTTGTTACTTATTTGTACCCGTAGGTAGATTTGGTTTGCAGTCTGGTGACAAGCCACCGGCTGCTGGTCGCTGCGTGCGCGAGCGCCCTAAACCTACATGTTTTTGGTATGTGGGAGGAAACCGGAGAAATCCCGGAGTAAACCCACGCAACACGGGGAGAACATGCAAACTCCACACAGCTCACTGTTGGTTGGGGGCTGGGATCGAACCCACGATCTCATGATTCCCACGATCCCCCGGCCGAGGGTAAACTGTGCTGCCACAGTGCTAAACCACTGCGCCACCGTGCAGCCCATATGTACATATTACTATAAATATATATATACAGTGGGGCAAAAAAGTATTTAGTCAGCCACCAATTGTGCAAGTTTTCCCACTTAAAAGATGAGAGAGGTCTCCAATTTTCATCATAGGTATACCTCAACTATGAGAGACAAAATGAGAAAAAAAAAAAAATCCAGAAAATCACATTGAAGGATTTTTAATGAATTAATTGGTAAATTCCTCGGTAAAATAAGTATTTGGTCAATAACAAAAGTTCATCTCAATACTTTGTTATATACCCTTTGTCGGCAATGACAGAGGTCAAACATTTTCTGTAAGTCTTCACAAGGTTTTCACACACTGTTGCTGGTATTTTGGCCCATTCCTCCATGCAGATCTCCTCTAGAGCAGTGATGTTTTGGGGCTGTCGCTGGGCAACACGGACTTTCAACTCCCTCCAAAGATTTTCTGTGGGATTGAGATCTGGAGACTGGCTAGGCCACTCCAGGACTTTGAAATGCTTCTTACGAAGCCACTCCTTCATTGCCCGGGCGGTGTGTTTGGGATCATTGTCATGCTGAAAGACCCAGCCACGTTTCATCTTCAATGCCCTTGCTGATGGAAGGAGGTTTTCACTCAAAATCTCACGATACATGGCCCCATTCATTCTTTCCTTTACACGGATCAGTCGTCCTGGTCCCTCTGCAGAAAAACAGCCCCAAAGTATGATGTTTTCACCCCCATGTTTCACAGTAGGTATGGTGTTCTTTCTCCTCCAAACACGACAAGTTGAGTTTTTACCAAAAAGTTCTATTTTGGTTTCATCTGACCATATGACATTCTCCAAATCCTCTTCTGGATCATCCAAATGCTCTCTAGCAAACTTCAGACGGGCTGGACATGTACTGGCTTAAGCAGGGGGACACGACTGGCACTGCAGGATTTGAGTCCCTGGCGGCGTAGTGTGTTACTGATGTAGCCTTTGTTACTTTGGTCCCAGCTCTCTGCAGGTCATTCACTAGGTCCCCCCGTGTGGTTCTGGGATTTTTGCTCACCGTTCTCGTGATCATTTTGACCTCACGGGGTGAGATCTTGCGTGGAGCCCGAGATGGAGGGAGATTTTCAGTGGTCTTGTATGTCTTCCGTTTTCTAATAATTGCTCCCACAGTTGATTTCTTCACACCAAGCTGCTCACCTATTGCAGATTCAGTCTTCCCAGCCTGGTCCAGGTCTACAATTTTGTTTCTGGTGTCCTTTGACAGCTCTTTGGTCTTGGCCATAGTGGAGTTTGGAGTCTGACTGTTTGAGGTTGTGGACAGGTGTCTTTTATACTGATAACGAGTTCAAACAGGTGCCATTAATACAGGTAATGAGTGGAGGACAGAGGAGCCTCTTAAAGAAGTTACAGGTCTGTGAGAGCCAGAAATCTTGCTTGTTTGTAGGTGACCAAATACTTATTTTACCAAGGAATTTACCAATTAATTCATTAAAAATCCTTCAGTGTGATTTTCTGGATTTTTTTTTCTCATTTTGTTTCTCATAGTTGAGGTATACCTATGATGAAAATTGGAGACCTCTCTCATCTTTTAAGTGGGAGAACTTGCACAATTGGTGGCTGACTAAATACTTTTTTTCCCCACTGTATACACAGACACACAGTGCAGAGCATTGTAGCTGGATGGAATAAATATATGAGTATATAAACACTGTTGCAGACCAAGCCTGCTCTCCTTTAACCTGGACGGGTTGCGGTGTGTGTGTGAGTGTGCGTATGTGTGGAGGAGAAGTGACGTAAGGGGGCCCATGGCGGCGTTGTTGTGGCTGAGACGGGAGTAGCGATGGAGGTATAACGAGCTGTACGCAATGATATGAAGAGGGTAAGAAAGCCAGTGTGCTCCGGACGAGCAGTAAGTGTGGACAGTTGCTGCAGTTCTAAATAAAGTGCCTCGTTCTTCCCACTTGAAAAGTCTGTTGGATTGTGTATTGGCTGTTACCACCAACGAGCCGCGCTAGCATAAACTAGCGCTACCCGGGGCTGCCCAACTACGGTTCGGCGGCCGGCAGAATAGCGGGTCGGTAACAACACACAGTGCGGAGCATTGTAGCTAGATGGAATAAATATGTAGATATATAAACACCCACAGTACGGAGCATTGCAGCTAGATGGAATAATATGTAGATATATAAACACACACAGTGCAGAGCATTGTTGCTAGATGGGATGAAACAGCATAACCGTCTACTTAGTTATTCTACATGGTATGATTATGTGCCCATACATATTCTCACCCTCCAGAGCGACCGGTATTTTCCTAGTTGTATGCCGGAGGGGACCATTGTGTAAGTCTATTGCATCTTTTGCATTCAAAACTATTAGGTTGTTACGTCTTTTCACTATCTCTGCGAGCAGCCCTGCTTAGGTTGTACAGTCTGACAGCCATTGGTAGGAAGGACCTGCGAAACCTCTCGGTTGTGCACCTGGGATGATGTAGTCTGCTGCTAAATGAGCTCCTCAGTGCATTTAGTATGTCCTGCATAGGGTGGAACTCGGACTCCAGCAGAGATGACAGTTTAGCCACTGTCCTTCTTTCTCCTATCTCCTCCACCAGGTCAAGGCGCTGCCCCAGGACAGAGGTAGCTTTCTTGATCAGTTTGTTCAGTCTCTTCCTATCGGCTGCGGTAACGCCACTGCCCCAGCAAACCACTCCAAAAGTGATGGCCGATGCCACCACCGTGTCATAGAATGTCTTCAGCACCGCCCCTTGTACACCAAAAGACCTGAGTCTCCTCAGTAGGAACAGCCTGCACTGTCCCTTCTTGTAGAGTGCATCAGTGTTGTGTGACCAGTCTAGTTTATTGTTCAGATGAACACCCAGGTACTTGTAGGATGTCACCATCTCGATGTCTGTTCCCTGTATATTTAGTGGTGCTGTGAGGGGTTGTCCATGCCTGCGGCAGTCCACCACCAGCTCCTTAGTTTTCCTCGCGTTGATCTGGAGGCAGTTCCGATGGCACCAGTCCACAAAGTCCTGGATAAGCTCTCTGTACTCAGCTTCATCTCCATTGGAGATGAGGCCAACGATTGCAGAGTCATCAGAGAACTTCTGTAGATGGCAGTGTGTTGTGTTGTGTGAGAAGTCCGCAGTATAAAGAGTGAACAGGAAGGGAGCCAACACCGTTCCCTGGGGGGCCCCCGTGCTACCGATGATCGTGTTGGACACACAGTCCCGGGTTCTCACAAACTGAGGCCGGTTCGTGAGGTAGTCCAGGATCCATGATGACAGGTGCTGGTCCACCCCTTCGCACAGCAGCTTGTCCTTCAGGATCATCGGTTGGATGGTGTTGAAAGCACTGGATCGTCACTTCCTTGTGGTAACGTATCGTCACTTCCTGTTTTGCTGTCTGCCTGTGTGGTTTGCTTTGTGGTTTGCTCTCTAGCCACTAGCTATGGCTACTAGCTCTCTTTCCTCTCCTCCTCTGGTGTGCTCTCTCTGTCAGATGTTTAGCTACACCTCTGCCTCTTTTAGTGATAACGGTAAATGTAATAAATGTTGTCTTTTTGAGGCGCTCGAGGCGAGGTTGTCTGATTTGGAATCCCGGCTCCGCTGCATTGAAACACCGTCTGCGCCAGTTAATCTTGACGGACGCCCATTAGCTGCAGCGGAGCTAGCTAGCTTAGGTCCCACTGTCAGCGGTCCCTCGGCTCTCCTCAGCAGCGAGGAGACTGGGTGGGTGACGGTGAGAAGGAAGCCTAGTCGCAAAGCCCCGGTACACCACCAACCTGTTCACGTTTCTAATCGTTTTTCCCCGCTCAGCCACACACCTGCTGAGGAAAAAACTCTGATCATTGGCGACTCTGTAGTCAGAAACGTGAACCTAGAGACTCCAGCGGCCATAGTCCAATGTATTCCTGGGGTCAGAGCAGGCGACATCGAGTCAAATTTGAAAATGCTGGCTAAAAGTAACTGTAAATATTCCACAATTGTTATTCACGCCGGCATTAATGACATCCGTCTCCGGCAGTCGGAAGTCACGAAACTTAATATAGAATCGGTGTGTGACTTTGCAAAAACGATGTCTGCCACTGTAGTATTCTCTGGGCCCCTCCCCAATCTGACCAGTGATGACATGTTTAGCCGCTCGTCATCCTTGAACCGCTGGCTGTCTGTGTGGTGTCCTAAAAATGACGTGGGCTACATTGACAATTGGAGCTCTTTTTGGGGAAAACCTGGTCTTATGAGACGAGACAGCATTCATCCCACTTTGGATGGTGCTTCTCATTTATCTAACAATCTGGCATCTTTTTTATCCAAATTTCCAAAACCATGACTACTCAGAGTTGGGACCAGGAAGCAGAGTCGCAGTCTTACATGCCTCTCTGCAGCTCCTGTTCATCCGCCAACCCTCAACTTAGCCCCTGTCTTCCCCATCAGAGAATCGTTGTCTGCTCCCTCCAAAGTGAATAAAAATATAATGTATAAGCATCCCAAAGTGATAAAGCAAAATATTGGTAAAACTCAAATTAAACATAAAGCCTCTAAATTGAATGATTTGGCCTCTGTTCCTCCTCATAATTTAAAAATTAAATGTGGTTTATTAAATATTAGGTCTCTAACTCCCAAGTCTCTGTTAGTCCATGATTTGTTAATTGATCATCAGATTGATTTAATTTCCCTTACAGAGACTTGGTTAGGACAAGAGGATTATGTTGGTTTAAATGAATCAACTCCCTCTGGTTATTTAAACTGTCAAAATCCCAGAAGTTCTGGTCGTGGAGGAGGAGTAGCAACAATTTACCATTCCAAATTACTAGTTAATGTAAAGCAAAAAACATGTTATAATTCCTTTGAGGGCCTGGTCCTCAGTATTGGGCACTTTAGCAATTTTAGGTTAAACCCAATTTTATTTGCCATAGTTTATCGTCCCCCATCAACCTACTCAGAATTTTTATCTCAATTTGCTGATTTCTTAGATGATTTAGTGCTGAAATCTGATAGAATAATTATCGTAGGGGACTTTAATATACATGTGGATGTAGATAGTGACTGCCTTAATGTGACATTCAATTCAATATTAGATTCGATTGGGTTTTCTCAGAAAGTAGGAAATTCTACTCATTACCTCCACCATATATTGGACCTTGTTTTGACATATGGCATAGAAATAGAAAATCTTGTAGTGTCTCCTCATAACCCTGTACTGTCAGACCATTGTCTGTTAACCTTTGATTTTACTATTTCTGACTATTTGGCTCCTAAAGAAAAATATTATTACAGTAGATGCCTCTCAGATGATGCTGTTTCTGTCACCATGGGTTGGGATGCCGTCTCGGCACTCAGCCCATGTTTTCCCTTTTCCCATTGAGCAGCATCTCAGCAGGCTCCCAGCTGGCAGCATTACGGACGGCTGGGGCCAATTAGTCCTCATCAGCTGGGGCGCTGCCAATGAGGATAAATAGGAGCAGCCTCGATGACTCGGGGCTGCGACATAAACACATTGCTAAGCTGAAGCCCCTTCGTCTGGTGTCAGCTTATACTCCTCTTGCAGCATTCCTGTGTTTGTATCCCGCTGTGAGTATGTACGTCTTGTTACCCCCACGTCCGGTACGAGCTGCTTACCTCTGCGCTGTGCAACCTGTGAGTGTACCTCTGCATGAGTATCTGTGCTCTCCTCATCCCTTATCCCTTACCCAAAATAAACCATCACGACTCACTGGCTTGTCCCTGGCTCTGATTGCCCGGCTCCCTAGAGCCGGATATGACAGTATGTCGCAGCCAGAAGAGTTGCCGGCGGCCGTGAGTCGCTGTGGAAATGTACCTTTCTGTCCGGGTGTCAGCGCTGCTAGCATGCCGTTTCCCAGGAGTCACTTCCGGCGCCAGGGCGACGAGCTGAGGTCCATCTCGGAGGCTGTTGACGGGACATTCTTCACCCTGCACGACGCCTCCAACGCGAGACGCTGGCATCCGGGCCGTGCTGAGGAACTCCTGGACTGTCACCCTCACTCTCTGTACCATCTGGAGGACAGTGCCAGGATAGACGCTGCAGGTACACAGCGAGAGAAGCTCCACGGGGTGGATGGAAATCCCGGCAGGGAGTCGAAGTGGGCGACGTCTTTCCCCGCTTCGGAGTCCCGTTCCTGCCGCCATTCCAGTCCGGGAGTTCGCACCAACCAGAGGACTTCCCCCGACCTGCGCCACGTCACTCGGGATTCCCTTCAAGGAGCCGCAGCTGACAGCAGTTATGTCTGGGGTCGAGTGGCTGTCGCGAGCTCCACTGTGTTTCCTGTCACCACCTTCAGGCATGTGGCGGCGGCAGTGAGGTTGATGGAGAGGACTTCAGGGCTACGAAGCTTTCCCGTGCTCGGCGCCTTCCTCGCCTCGATCTCCAATCTGGAGCGGCGAATCCTGGGTTTCCCCCTCGCTTCGTTCCCCGGGAATAGCCGCCATCACATCGCCAAGTCACCTCTGCACGAACCTCGTCCGGATCCAGTTCTGGGCCATCGTCAGGACAGTTCCTCCCATGCAGCTGTCACCTCTTCGCCTCGTCTGTGTGGAGATTCTACAGCCCTGTTCCCTGAGCCTCATTTCCCCGCTGTCATTCCTGGACATTCGGGCTGGCTCACCCCGGCTGTTTTCCCCTCCTCCTCGACGCGCTTCCTGACTGCTGTGTGTGCCTGGAATTCCGGTCTGGTGAGCTCTCTGCTGGAGACAACGCGAGCGATCCTCAGACGAATTCTCGGGGGGTCCTCCGTTATCGCCGGGCGGGGAGAGGAAGAAGCAGAATCCACTACAGCAGGCGATACTCAACCTCCAGGGGGCAGGCAAGTCATTGTTTTTTCACACCTGCTTAATGATTTGCTCTGTCACATCCCTGGAGGAGAAGTTCAGGGTTCGCAGCTCCCTGAACTCTCCCCACCTGCTGTAACCTGTATTCCTAATCCCGCATCCTCTGTGTCTTTCTCCGCCGAGCGGTCCCCGGCTCCGGGTCAACGTGGTGGGATATGGAGAGGGCCTGTGGTTCCGCAGCTACATTGCGGACGGAGGAGGGGGACTGACTGCTGCGTGGAGTCTACGCCGACGATTGAGCGTCCCCGGGTCTCCACGGAGGAGCGGTTCGGTCCAGCGGGACGAGATTCTTCTGGCTTCACATCGAGTGGATCGTCGGCGGGGTTACCTGAGCTGGAGGAATCTCAAGCTGCGCTGACCATCGTGCTGGCTGCAGGGCCCGACGCGGCTAGATGGGAGCCTGACAACGACCTGACGACGGATCCTGGATCTTCGCAGTCCTGGACGGCGTCAGAACCCGAGATCAGGCGAGTGCTCTCCTTTCTTTTCTCTCTTTTTATCTTTGAGCACTTCAGCCTATCTCCAGGGGAGACGAGCAGGGTGCAGCCGCCCGCTGCGTCTGAGCTCGTCTCGCCGGGTTCTGGCGCTGCCGGTGATCCTGATCCCGGTTCTGTTTTCTCTTCTGAGCCTTCTTCCAGGGTCACCGGCAAGGAGTTGCTGTTCCTCGTGGTGCTGGAGGGTCCGGGTTCAACGTTGGAGGTCGGTTCTGGTGCAGTGTCCAACGTGGGTTCGCCCGAGACCCAATCGGGGTCCAACGTGGGTTCGCCTGAGGCCCGATCGGGGTCCGACGTGGGTGCTGCCCCAGTATTGTCCAGGTCCGGTGAGGAGGTGGCCGTTTCCCTGCGGCCTGATGCCCGCCGCCCTCGTCATCGGCTCTCCCCAGAGCCTCTTCCACCGGGATCCGCTCTGATCCTTCGCCCGTCTCAACGGTCCTGGTGGTTGAGTGATGCGGGTCGACGACCCGACCCACAGAACTTTCGGTTCGGTGATCTGGTTCCCCCCACTGGTCTGTGTTTCCCTCTGGGCAGCCTGGTTCGGCTGCCGGTGGACTGGATTCCTGGGATCTGGGTCCGGAGTTCGCCGTCCGAACACTTCTCTTTCCCTGATTCGCCAACGGGACGATGGGCGGGGAGATCTCCGGAGCCATCTCGGCTATTTGTGGACTCTGCCTGCCATGTTCCTCGGGTGTCACTTTTTCTTTTATCTTTGTGAAGGTCACTCGGGTGTAATATTTTGTCCTGTTGGTGGATTCGTTTTTATAGTGCTGTGTTTTCCATCGCTCATGCTCAGCATTTTACTTTTTGTGCCATGTTTTTAGCCTCGTTTTTTCATTGTAGAGTTATGTTTTGTTTCCTTTCAGACCATGCTCTGCAGTTATCCATTTATTCCAGTCACTTTCATTTCTTTAGGTGGCTGTGGGTATTTATATATTCGTGTGTGTGGGTTTTTCTTTGCCTGCACTCAGTATTTCTTTTTTATGCCCTGTTGGTTCATTATAGAGTCATGTGCCTTGTTTTCCGTAGCACCATGCTCTGTAATTGTCCATTTGTTCCAGTCACCCTCACTTTTCTTGGTGACTGTGTGTGTATGTACTTAAATTACCGCTGTGTATAGTTTCCCCTTTATTTAACCATACTCAGCATTTTTGTCCTGTACCTTTTTGGTGTTTTTTTTTTTTCCTTGTTCTGGGTCACGCATTGTTGGTACTCTCTGAGTAGTGTGTAACCGGCGTGCTGACCCAGTTCTTCTCCCCATCTGCACTTGGGTTAATTATTCCCTGTTTTGTCAGTGTTGTATTTGGTTTGTTTTTTTGTTTTTTTTCTCCCGCTACCCTACATTGCCCCATTGGTGTTGTCCTTCCCTTGGCTTCTTCCCCTCCGGTCCTGCCTCCCTTCCCCCCACCCTAGGTGTGTGTGGGGGGGGGCTGGGATGTTCCTGGTCGTTCAGGAGCCCGACCTTGAGGGGGGGCTCTGTCACCATGGGTTGGGATGCCGTCTCGGCACTCAGCCCATGTTTTCCCTTTTCCCATTGAGCAGCGTCTCAGCAGGCTCCCAGCTGGCAGCATTACGGACGGCTGGGGCCAATTAGTCCTCATCAGCTGGGGCGCTGCCAATGAGGATAAATAGGAGCAGCCTCGATGACTCGGGGCTGCGACATAAACACATTGCTAAGCTGAAGCCCCTTCGTCTGGTGTCAGCTTATACTCCTCTTGCAGCATTCCTGTGTTTGTATCCCGCTGTGAGTATGTACGTCTTGTTACCCCCACGTCCGGTACGAGCTGCTTACCTCTGCGCTGTGCAACCTGTGAGTGTACCTCTGCATGAGTATCTGTGCTCTCCTCATCCCTTATCCCTTACCCAAAATAAACCATCACGACTCACTGGCTTGTCCCTGGCTCTGATTGCCCGGCTCCCTAGAGCAGGATATGACAGTTTCCAAATTTATGCAGATTGTTTCCTCTATGCCATGTGTCAACACAACAGAAATAAGCTATAGACAGCTTGCTCCTTCTGTAATTGATAACATGGTGGATAGTGTTTCAGCTTCTCTGCATCAGACACTAGACTTGGTGGCCCCCTTAAAAAAGAAAAAGTCTAATCAGAGATTTCTAACTCCTTGGTTCAACACAGAAACTCGTACCTTAAAACAGAAGACTCGTCAATTAGAAAGAAAATGGCGCTCTACTAATTTAGATGAAATCTATTTAGCTTGGAGAAATCATCTTTTAATTAATAAAAAATCTCTTAGAAAAGCTAGAACGAGTTATTACTCTGCATTAATAGAATAGAACAAGGATAATCCCAGGTTTCTTTTCAGTACTGTAGCCAGGTTGACAAAGAGTCAGGACTCTGTCAATCTTAGCATTCCCTTAGAGCTTACTAGTCAGGACTTTATGAACTTTTTCAATAATAAAATTTCATCCATCAGAGATAAAATCAATCAGATTCTTCCCACAGTTAACTTAAATACTGTAACTACTACAACTCCTTCTTTTGATGTCTGTCTTGATGAGTTTACTCCAATCGACCTTTGTGAGTTAGACAAAATAGTTTCCTCATCCAAACCTTCAACTTGTCTTTTAGACCCTATTCCTACCAGGTTATTTAAAGAAGTCTTCCCACTTATTGGTAGCTTTATTCTTCATATAATCAATTCTTCATTAACTTTAGGCCATGTACCGAAGGCTTTTAAAACGGCTGTAATTAAACCCTTACTCAAAAAGCCAACACTAGATCCAGGAGCTTTAGCTAACTATAGACCAATCTCTAATCTCCCTTTCATTTCAAAAATCTTAGAAAGAGTTGTTGCTACGCAATTATTTGACCACCTGCAGGGAAATGGTTTACTTGAAGAGTTTCAATCTGGGTTTAGAATCCATCATAGTACTGAAACAGCCTTAGCGAAGGTCATTAACGACCTCCTCATTGCATCTGATAATGGACTAGTTTCTGTACTTGTCCTTTTAGACCTTAGTGCAGCTTTTGATACTATCGATCATAATATTCTACTTGATAGATTAGAACACTATGTTGGACTTAATGGAACTTCGTTGCAATGGTTTAGATCTTATTTATCTGATAGGTTCCAGTTTGTTCATGTAAATAATGAGTTTTCTTTCAACTCAAAGCTTAGTCATGGAGTTCCACAGGGATCTGTGCTAGGCCCTACTCTTTTTAGTTTATATATGCTTCCGTTAGGCAACATTATTAGAAAGCACTGTATACATTTTCATTGTTATGCAGATGACACACAATTATACCTGTCAATGAAGCCAGATGATAGTAATCAATTAGCCAAGTTAGAAGCCTGTCTTAAGGAAATCAAAGCTTGGATGACTTGTAATTTCCTGTTATTAAATTCAGATAAGACTGAAGTCATTCTTGTTGGTCCAAAAAACCTTAGAAATTCCTTTCCAAATCAAACTTTCAGTTTGGATGTGGTTACTCTTTCTCTTAATAGCTCTGTGAGGAACCTTGGAGTTATTTTTGATCAGGATTTGTCCTTCAATTCACATATTAAATTTGTTTCTAAGACTGCCTTCTATCATTGGCGTAATATTGCCAAGATTAGGAGCGTCTTGTCTCAGAGTGATGCTGAGAAACTGATCCACGCTTTTGTTAGCTCGAGATTAGACTATTGTAATTCTTTATTATCAGGCTGTCCTAAAACATCTTTAAAAAGTCTTCATCTGATCCAAAATGCTGCAGCAAGAGTTTTAACAGGTACTAGAAAGAGAGATCATATCTCTCCGGTTCTGGCCTCCCTTCATTGGCTTCCCATAGAGTTTAGAATTAAGTTTAAAATCCTTCTTCTTACTTACAAAGCTCTAAACAATCAGGCTCCTTTTTATTTAAAAGATCTGATACTACCGTATTATCCTAACAGAGCACTACGCTCCCAAAATGCAGGATTACTTGTAATACCTAGAATCTCCAAAAGTACAATGGGAGGCAGAGCCTTCAGTTATCAAGCTCCTCTCCTGTGGAATCAGCTGCCAATCTGGATTCAGGAGTCAGACTCGATCTCTGTTTTTAAGAATAGGGCTAAGACCTACATTTTTGATATAGCCTACAATTAGGGAGGGATCATGTGTTTCTGAACCCTCCCTTAGTTATGCTGCTAATAGGTTTAGTCAGCCGGGGGACCTCCAGTAATGCACTGGGCCTCACTCCTTTCCTCACTCTCTATGAAATATTTTTTTTTTTGCTGGTCATTAACATCTTTTTGTTCTCTCCCATAGATTGAGTCCCCATCATGCTGTTTGCTCTCTACATGTCTGTTCTTTTCTTCTTCTCTATCCCCTCATCCCCCAGCCAGTCGCAGCAGATGACTGCCCCTCCCTGAGCCTGGTTCTGCTGGAGGTTTCTTCCTGTTAAAAGGGAGTTTTTCCTCTCCACCATCGCCAAGTGCTTGCTCACAGGGGATCGCCTGATTGCTGGGGTCTTTCTGCAACTGTGGGAGTTCCCCCCTACAGTTGATAGTGCTATGAGATGACTGTTGTTGTGAAATGGCGCTATATAAATAAAGTTGAATTGAATTGAAAAGAACATGATCCTCACCACATTCCCGGGCTTCTCCAGGTGGGACAGAGAATGGTGAAGGAGGAAGATCACCGCATCCTCCACCCCAATGCCATGCTGGTAGGCGAACTGGAGTGGATCCATCGCTGGTCCCACCAGGGGGCGGAGGTTAGCAAGGAGCAGTCTCTCCAGGGTCTTCATCAAGTGGGACGTCAAGGCCACCGGTCTGTAGCTGTTCAGGTCTTTGGGGTGGGAAGTTTTTGGTACAGGTACCACACAAGCTGTTTTCCACAACTGTGGCACCCTCCCCAGCTTCCGGCTCAGGTTGAAGATGTATGCCACAATCCCACACAGCTGGTCTGTACAGGACTTGAGGAGCTTTGCGCTGATGCCGTCTGGTCCCGACGCCTTCTTCGCCTTGATCTTCCTCAGCTCCGTCCTCACCTGGGTCTTGGTCAGGGTCAGGATGGGGGGCTGTGTGTTGGGAGTGGGGGGGTGTTGGTGGAGTGGGGAATGGGCAGCAGGACTTGATGTCTTTAGAGGCAGCAGTGGTTGTTGTGCAGTCAGGGGGCAGGGCGGTTGGTCAAACCTATTGAAAAACAGATTCAGATTGTTCGCCCACTCCCTGCCCGCCGTGGCCTGGGGGGAGGTATTCTGGAGCCCAGAGATAGTTTTGAGGTTTCTCCAGACCCCGCTGATGTCGCTCTGTTGCAGCTTGTCCTCCATCTTCTTTTCTTTTCCTGACATTTTTGCAGTCACATCTTACAGCACAAGCCATGGTCTGCATAGAGCTTCCAAAGCATCGGAGGGATCTCATTGTTCAAAGGTATCAGTCAGGAGAAGGGTACAAAAGAATTCCCAAGGTATTAAATATACCATGGAACACAGTGAAGACAGTCATCATCAAGTGGAGAAAATATGGCACAACAGTGACATTACCAAGAACTGACATTACGAAACAACCTGCTCTGCAAGCTCGCTGGTGCAAAATGGGGGGCGGCAGTCTCCACCCTGCGCACCTCAGCACTCGCCCTTTCATACTCTGTAGCAGAATATTGTGCCCCTGTCTGGTCCAGGTCATCTTACACACACCATGTAGACACCCAGCTCAACTCAACCATGAGAACTATAACTGGAACAATCCGCTCAACACCACTCCCCTGGCTCTCTGTACTGTCAAACATAGCCCCTCCACACATCCGGCGAGCAGCATTAACTCAAAGGATGCTCCAAAAAGTTAAAGATTTTCCTCACTTGCCAATCCATGCAGATATCTACACCCCACCCACTGCCCGACTTTCATCCAGACGGACGATTTGGAAAAACCCTCCCCCAGCTGACTTTACCATCCAGACAGCTTGGCAAGAGGAATGGGAGACCCAAGGAGGTCCCAAACAAACAGCTGGTGATAAACCCCAACCAACAGGTCCCGGGCACCAACCTCCCAAGGAGACAGTGGTCTACACTCAATCGCTTCAGGACTGGACATGGCCCCTGCTTGGCCAGCCTTCACAGATGGGGCAGTAGCCCTAGCCCACTGTGCGCATGTGGAGAGGAGCAAACAAGGGAACACATCATAGAGGTTTGCCCGCTCCAAAGACTGGAAGGAGGATTACACACCCTCCATACAGCAAACCAGGAGGCAACTGCTTGGCTTAAGGACTTTGCATTCGCTAAATAAATAAATAAATAAAACCAAGAACTGGATATACCTCCAAAATTGATGAAAAGATGAGAAGAAAACTGGTCAGAGAGACTGCCAAGAGGCCGACAGCAACATTGAAGGAGCTGCAGGAATTTCTGGCAAGTACTGGCTTTTTTGGTTTTCAAGCCCCCTCCTCCCACCTCCAATAAGCTGCAGCAGTATGCCGATGCCGGTGTTGAAGACCAGTCAATCAGCCTAGCCCCACCCTCAATCAGTGAGTTGTCCGATATCATCAAGAAGCTCCCTGATGGAGTTATGGCAGAGATGATGAAAGCCACCCTGACCTCTGTCATCCCTTGGCTGGAACATCTGTTCCACTTCATCTGGGCAGAAGAACACGTCCCTTTCGCAGTGCAGGGGCAGGGTCATTCTGTCCGTCTATAAGAATAAGGGTGACCATCAGAGCACAGCAAGCTATCGTCTCATCACACTGCTGTCTATCCCTGGCAAGGTAATCACCACTGTCATCCAGAGCCGCATCTGCCCCCTGCTCCTTGCCAACAACTGCCACCAGCAGGCCAGTTTCACCCCTCGCCGATCCACAGTGGATTGCGTCCTTGCCTTGAGTGTCCTGGCACAGCAACGGAGGAAGTACCGTCAACCTCTATATGTGGCCTATGTCGACCTCAAAGCTGCCTTCGACTCCGTAGACAGGAACAACCTCTGGCAACTGATTCATGGCATTGGAGTCCCATTCAAGTAGATCAACATTCTCTGGGATTTCTACACCAACACCACGTGCAGAGTAAGCACTGAGGGTGACATGTCAGACCCTTTTGTCACCACCTCAGGAGTTCGGCAGGTATGCGTCACCATGCCAAACCTCTTTAATGTTGTGGTTGACTACTGGGTCAAGAACACAATGGAATGCTGCCCCAATCTAGGAGGTAACTTCCACTCAAACTTCACAGACCTGTACTATGTGGATGACTTGGTGCTTTTCACCACTCATATAGACATAATCGCTGAGGCAGTGGAGATGCTTGCAGAGGAAGCATCACCCCTGGGCCTTACCATCAGCTGGGCAAAGAAAGATCAAGTCACCATCAGACTTCTTGCCACCATAACCACAAGTTATCACCATCAAAAATGAGCTGGTTGAGACTGTCAATGACTTTGTCTACCTTGGATCTAAGATCACCAGCCCCTGCTCATCAGACCCAGAGATTATTCACCGCCTGCAGCTGTCTTGCAATGTTTTCGGCTGCCTCCAGAGAGTCTGGCAGAGCGGGAAGATCCACACGATCACAAAGTTGTGAATCTTTAACACCTGTGTGATCCCCGTCCTCCTTTCCGGGTCCGAGACCTGGACCTCTCCACCACAACCATCCACTATCTGGAAACATTCCATCGGACCTGCCTTTGTAACATCCTTGGCATCCGATGGCTCCACGACACGACAAACAATGAGGTTCACAGGAGGGCTGGCTGTCCAATCCCCATCTCCACCATCATCAGAAGAGGCAGGCTGCAGTTCCTCGGCCACGTGGCCAGGCTGGAAGATGGGACACTGGCCAAGCAGGCCCTCTCTGCTTGCGCTCACCCCCCTCCACCCCATTGCTGGCATCGCCCCCTGAGGTCGGCCCAGACTGTCCTGGATGACCAAGGTTGCAATAAGACCTCTGGTTGACCTCATCGCCCTAGCCCAAGATAACCCTGCCTTCAGACGACTGACTGCAACGGTCACTCACGGCTACATTTTGCAAAAACACATTTGAAGTCTCCCGAACGCATGTGGAAAAATGTGTTATAGTTCAATGAAACCAAGGTTGAAATTTTTTGCCATAATTCCAAAAGGTATATTTTGCACAAACACAACAATGCTCATCACCAAAAGAACACCACACCTACAGTGAAGTATGGTGGTGGCAGCATCATGCTTTGGGGTAGTTTTTCTTCAGCTGGAACTGGGGCCTTAGTCAAGGTGGAGGGAATTATGAATAGTTCCAAATACCAGTCAGTGTTGGCATAAAACCTTGAGGCTTCTGCTAGAAAGCTGAAGATGAAGAGGAACTTCATGTTTAACATGACAGTGAGCCAAAGCACACATCCAAATCAGCAAAAGAATGGCTTCACCACAAGAAGATTAAGGTTTTGGAATGGCCCAGCCACAGTCCAGACCTGAGTCCAATCATACATCTGTGGGGTGATCTGAAGAGGGCTGTGCACAGGAGATGCCCTCGCAATCTGATAGAGTTGGAGCATTTTTGCAAAGAAGAGTGGGCAAATATTGCCACATCAAGATGTGCCACGCTGATAGACTCCTACCCAAAAAGACTGAGTGCTGTAATAAAAGCCAAAGGTGCTGCAAAAAGTATTAGTTTAAGGGTGTGCATATTTATGCAACCAGGTTATTATAAGTTTATTTTTTTACCTTAAAAGATTTCAGTTTGTTTTTCAATTGGGTTGTACAGGTTTTAGGTCACATTAATGGTGGAAAAAGGTTTGAAATGAGTTATCTTGGTCTCATTTTTTTCACATCACAAAAACCTGGAATTTGAACAGGGGTGTGTAGACTTTTTATATGCACTGCACCTTCCTACCCTCACCTGTGGTCATGAGCTGTGGGTAATGACTGAAAGAATGAGATCACGGATACAAGCGGCTGAAATGAGCTTTCTCCGTAGGATTGCTAGACTTATTCTTAGAGATAGGGTGAGGGACTCTGTCATTCAGGAGAGGCTCAGAGTAGAACCGCTGCTCCTCCACGTCGAAAGGGGCCAGGACGTTTGGACATCTGGTCAGGATGGCTCCCGGACGCCTCCCACTTGAGGTGTTCCGGGCACGTCCCACTAGGAGAATCCTGGGGCAGACCCAGGACACCCTGGAGAGAGTATGTCTCCCAGCTGGTCTGGAAACTTCTTGGTATCCTCTCTGAAGAGCTGGAGCAGGTGGCTGGGGGGAAGGAAGTCTGGGCTTCTCTGGTTGAGCTGCTGACTCAATGACCCGGACCTCCGGAAAAGCGGTAGAAGATGGATGGATGGATGTTTTAAAATGTGTGGGGGAAAAAATCAAAAATTCAAAAAAAGCTCCAAATTCATAACAAAGAAATAACAAATTTATGAGAAAATGTCACTAATTAACCAGAAGAAATTGCAAATACAGTGGGGGAAAAAAATATTTAGTCAGCCACCAATTGTGCAAGTTTTCCCACTTAAAAGATGAGAGAGGTTTCCAATTTTCATCATAGGTATACCTCAACTATGAGAGACAAAATGAGAAAAAAAAATCCAGAAAATCACATTGAAGGATTTTTAATGAATTAATTGGTAAATTCCTCGGTAAAATAAGTATTTGGTCAATAACAAAAGTTCATCGCAATACTTTGTTATATACCCTTTGTCGGCAATGACAGAGGTCAAACGTTTTCTATAAGTCTTCACAAGGTTTTCACACACTGTTGCTGGTATTTTGGTCCATTCCTCCATGCAGATCTCTTCTAGAGCAGTGATGTTTTGGGGCTGTCGCTGGGCAACACGGAATTTCAACTCCCTCCAAAGATTTTCTGTGGGATTGAGATCTGGAGACTGGCTAGGCCACTCCAGGACTTTGAAATGCTTCTTACGAAGCCACTCCTTCATTGCCCGGGCGGTGTGTTTGGGATCATTGTCATGCTGAAAGACCCAGCCACATTTCACCTTCAATGCCCTTGCTGATGGAAGGAGGTTTTCACTCAAAATCTCACGTTACATGGCCCCATTCATTCTTTCCTTTACACGGATCAGTCGTCCTGGTCCCTCTGCAGAAAAACAGCCCCAAAGCATGATGTTTCCCCCCCCCATGTTTCACAGTAGGTATGGTGTTCTTTCTCCTCCAAACACGACAAGTTGAGTTTTTACCAAAAAGTTCTATTTTGGTTTCATCTGACCATATGACATTCTCCAAATCCTCTTCTGGATCATCCAAATGCTCTCTAGCAAACTTCAGACGGGCTGGACATGTACTGGCTTAAGCAGGGGGACACGACTGGCACTGCAGGATTTGAGTCTCTGGCGGCGTAGTGTGTTGCTGATGTAGCCTTTGTTACTTTGGTCCCAGCTCTCTGCAGGTCATTCACTAGGTCCCCCCGTGTGGTTCTGGGATTTTTGCTCACCGTTCTCGTGATCATTTTGACCTCACGGGGTGAGATCTTGCGTGGAGCCCGAGATGGAGGGAGATTTTCAGTGGTCTTGTATGTCTTCCATTTTCTAATAATTGCTCCCACAGTTGATTTCTTCACACCAAGCTGCTTACCTATTGCAGATTCAGTCTTCCCAGCCTGGTCCAGGTCTACAGTTTTGTTTCTGGTGTCCTTTGACAGCTCTTTGGTCTTGGCCATAGTGGAGTTTGGAGTCTGACTGTTTGAGGTTGTGGACAGGTGTCTTTTATACTGATAACGAGTTCAAACAGGTGCCATTAATACAGGTAATGAGTGGAGGACAGAGGAGCCTCTTAAAGAAGTTACAGGTCTGTGAGAGCCAGAAATCTTGCTTGTTTGTAGGTGACCAAATACTTATTTTACCAAGGAATTTACCAATTAATTCATTAAAAATCCTTCAATGTGATTGTCCAGATTTTTTTTTCTCATTTTGTCTCTCATAGTTGAGGTATACCTATGATGAAAATTGGAGACCTCTCTCATCTTTTAAGTGGGAGAACTTGCACAATTGGTGGCTGACTAAATACTTTTTTTTCCCCACTGTATATAGTATCTCACCAAAGTGAGAACACGACTCACATTTTTGTAAATATTTTATTAAATCTTTTCATGGGACAACACTGAAGATATGACACTTTGATACAATGTAAAGCAGTCAGTGTACAGCTTGTATAACAGTGTAAATTTGCTGTCCCCTCAACAGGTAAGGTATAGGTATAGCTGTAACAATATATTGCACATAATTTAGGTACCTATTTATTAACTCCATTTTATATTTACTTATTTTTGTAGGATGTCATTTGTGTTCTAAATATTTTATTGGGTTTTAGACCTTTGAGTTTTTAACCTCTTTGACTAGTTTTTAACTTTTGATATGACCCTTCTCTCTTACCTCTGGTTTTTCTCTCATCTCTTTGTCTTTTTATACCCTGATTGATGGAGCCTTGAGTATTTTTATCATGTTTATAGTCAGCTTCATGTGTGCCTGTGTTTGTGTCTATGTTGAATGTAATTTGTGGCTTGTAAATATGGATGTCACCAGACTGCAAAACAAATCTACCTACGGGTACAAATAAAGTAACCTGAACCTGAACCTGAACCTAACTCACCACACAGCCATTAATGTCTAAACCGCTGGCAACAAAAGTGAGTACACCCCAAAGTGAAAATGTCTAAATTGTGCCCAAACTGTCAATATTTTGTGTGGCCACCATTATTTTCCAGCACTACCTTAACTCTCTTGGGCATGGAGTTCACTAGAGCTTCACAGGTTGCCACTGGAATCCTCTTCCACTCCTCCATGATGACATCATGGAGCTGGTGGATGTGAGACACCTTGCACTCCTCCACCTTCCATTTGAGGATGCCCCACAGATGCTCGATAAGATAAGATAAGATAAGATAAGCCTTTATTAGTCCCACAATGGGGAAGTTCCAGAATTGCAGCAGCACAGGGAAAGCAACACTCAGAGCAATAATTTAGAAGATAATAATAATAATTGTAGGGAGCTTGAAATAAGGAAGCGAAGTGATTTTATAAATCAAGTTTTAATGCCGGCTTTCAGTCCCTAACATGTCTCATCTCAAATGAAGAGGCTGAGCGCAGTCAGACCTTCCTACTTATACATCACATCACAAAAGACATTGCATATCAAAGTCGACTTCATACCTCGATGTTAATCTCTCTATTGTCCTCTCTCTTCTCCACCTGACCTTGCGGGGTCAGAATCAGAATCAGAATCAGAATCAGAATCAGGTTTATTGCCATTGTTCATGTAGTACACAAACTAGGAATTTGTCTCGGTACAATGCTGCAACATTAAACATGATAAGATAAGAGAAATAAACTATACATGTAATAAAGTGTAGGATAAGATTAAGTGATACTGGTCAACAGTTAAAATATATATTAGCCAGCAGCAGATACTGTGGAGAACTATATAGTGCAGTCGGTAATGCAGGAAGAAAACAGTGATGATTGACATGAGTCTGGTTGAGCTGCTGTACATGGTGCACGAGAGTCACTTAGTGTTCAGCAGTCTAATGGCAGAGGGGAAGAAGCTGTTCATGTGACGGGAGGTTTTAGTCTGGATGGACCGAAGTCTTCTACCAGAGGGGAGGGGGGCAAACAGTACGTGACCAGGGTGTGAGGGATCGGCTATGATCCGGCCAGCACGCCTCCGGGTCCTGGAGATGTACAGATCCTGGAGAGATGGATGTCGATCGGGTCTCCACCGCTGCGTCTCCTGTTTGATCTTTGCCGGTGGTGAAGACTTATTGTCCTGCTCTGAGACGTGAGGTCAAACCACATATGTAATCTCTAAACCTTCCTCTTAAGTCTATACATATGTAGGTAGGGATACATGAACAATATAACCTACAGCCCCCCCCCAAACATCTAAGAAAAGGACAATATAATTATGTTCACAGCCTATGGTAACCTCTATGACATTTATACCGTTATTTACACCAAAGGGGAAAGCGGAGGATTATCCTCAGCTACCACGTCAACCTTTAACTTCTATGGCATGATTGAATTAAAACTCAGTGATATCAACAACAGTATAGCTTATGTCATATGTCAGCCTTAAAACTGTAAAGGTAAAGTTCAACAACATAGTTTCCAACCCCCTGTTGAATTAGATCAGTCTCTGTGCCGTCTGGGTTTCAATCTCCTCCCAAATTTGCTGTACGCCTGCCTCGGTGTCCTGGTGGCGCTGTCCTGTAAGGGATCTGCAGCTTGGGGGGAAGAGTGGTTATTTGATCTCTGCGGGGGGGTTGAGTTGTGTCTTTTGGGGGGTCTACCCCGTCTAGGTGCTCTCACCACTCGTGCAGGTTCGTCACTCAACATGAAGGCAGGTTTAAGTCTGTCAGTACTGACTGTTTCTCTTCTGTCCCCTAAATCCAGCACAAAATGCTTATCACCAGGTTCCAGCACTCTGTATGGCCCATCGTACGGTGGGCGGAGGGTTGACTTTAAAGCTTCGTGCCTGACAAAAACGAACTCAGCGTTTTTCAAAGCTTGGGGAACAAAAACCCGCGGAAAAGAGTGATGTATGGGCCCGGGGAGCGTGTCCGGTCCTGTGCTGTTTAGTGGCCTCAGGGCTGGTAGGTGCCCGGGCTCTCACGGGAGACTCACCCGGGAGCCTGAGAGGCTGTGCGAAAACTAATTCCGCCGGGGAGGCATCTAGGTCCTCCTTAGGCGCAGAACGCAACCCTAATAAAACCCAGGGAAGTTTATTTACCCAATCTGCATCCGTCAGTGAGGCTCTGAGAGCAGCCTTTAAAGACCTGTGAAAGCGCTCGCATAAACCGTTAGCCTGAGGGTGATACGCGGTGGTGCGATGAATTGTCGCTCCTAAACTGCTGGCCATGGCTGACCAGAGCTCTGAGACAAATTGAGGCCCCCTATCTGACGTGATGTCCGACGGGACGCCGAAACGCGCCACCCAGGTCGTGAAAAAAACACGAGCGACTTCCGCGGCTGTGGTTGACGTCAGCGGGACCGCTTCTGGCCAGCGAGTGGTCCGGTCAACCATTGTTAAAAGGTGTGCGAATCCTTGAGATGACGGTAGTGGGCCTACGAGGTCGACGTGCACGTGGTCGAACCTCCTGGCTGGGATCCGGAAGGGCTCCAAAGGGGCTTTTGTGTGTTTGTCAATTTTGGCACGCTGGCAAGACATGCAAGTTCTCGCCCACTCTTTTACGTTTTTACGCAGGCCTGGCCAAACAGACTTCTCCGCGACCAATTTCACCGAGGGAGTGCACCGAGTCAAAAACGCGGCGGCGCCACGCGGCTGGAACTACCGGGCGGGGTCGACCGGTTGACACGTCGCAGATTAGGGGGGGCACACCGTCACGCAAGCCCCTTTCCTCCAGCCTTAACCCTGTTGGTCCAGACTGGAGCGCGCGCACGTCCGCGTCACTGCTTTGTTCCGCTGCCATGGCCGCGTAATCTATCCCTATGTGGATTGGAGCCACGTACGCATCCGCGTTGGCCATGAGCTCTGCGGCTGTGGAGGTATAATCTGCTTCCTCGCGCCCTGACGAGGTCACGGCGCGGGAGAGGCAGTCTGCTACCACATTAAGTTTGCCTGCCACATGTCGAATGTCTGTGGTGAACTCCGAAATTGCGGCCAGTTGTCTTTGTTGTCTGCCCGACCATGGTTCTGAAATTTTAGCCATCGCAAAAGTGAGTGGTTTGTGGTCTACGAAAGCCGTGAAACGCCGCCCTTCCAGCCAGAACTGGAAGTGGCGGATGGATAAATGAAGCGCTAGCAGCTCCCTGTCAAAAGTGCTGTGTTTGCGCTCGGTTTGATTTAAAGATTTGCTAAAAAATGCTAACGGTTGCCAGAATCCACCAACATGTTGTTCCACGACTGCCCCTATGGCCAGGTCTGAAGCGTCTGTGGTTAGCGCTATGCGGGCCGAGGGATCGGGGTGAACCAACAATGTGGCATTCGCTAGTGCACTTTTTACTTCTGCGAAGGCGCGCTCCCGCTCCGGGGTCCATTCGACCACGTTGGAGGGCTTTTGTTTTCTGAGCGCTGCATACAGGGGCTGTATAAGTTGAGCTGCACGAGGGAGGAAACGGTTGTAAAAATTTACCATTCCTAAAAATTCCTGTAGCGATCTGACCGTTTGTGGTCGAGGGAATTTTGCTACCGCGCGCACTTTGTCCGGCAATGGAACCGCCCCCTCCGGTGAAACTCTGTGTCCCAAAAAATCAATTTGTGACATGCCGAATTGGCATTTGGCTGGATTGATTATTAACCCGTGCTCTTCTAGTCTCTGAAAAACCGTAGTGAGGTGTTGTTCGTGTTCTTCCTCTGACGGGCTGGCTACCAGAATATCGTCGAGGTAGACGAACACGAAGGGTAGGTCGCGTAATACAGCGTCCATCATACGCTGAAAAGTTTGAGCAGCGCCTTTGAGGCCAAAAGGCATTCGCAAGAATTCGAAAGGACCAAAAGGGGTTATTACAGCTGTTTTAGGGACATCCTCCGGTCGAACCGGAACTTGGTGGTAGCCGCGGACCAGGTCTATTTTAGAAAAAATGCGCGCACCCACCAGGTGTAGTGAAAAATCTTGGATGTGAGGGATTGGGTAGCGGTCATGCGCTGTCACATTGTTTAATCTGCGGTAATCGCCGCAAGGTCTCCAAGAACCGTCGGTTTTCGGGACCATGTGTAGTGGCGATGCCCAAGGGCTTTTCGAGCGCTGAAAAATGCCGAGTTTTTCCAGGCTGGCAAACTCGTCGCATGCTATGGCGAGCTTGGTCACTTCTAAGCGCCGAGCTTTGGCTAAAACAGGTGGGCCTGTTGTGGGGATGAAGTGTTCAACCCCGTGTTTCGCTACTGTTGCCAAAAATTTGGGAACTGTGAGTGCTGGAAATTGGGTGAGGAGTTGGTCAAACTTACCTCCTGCTGTGATGACGCTGGCCTGCACGGGTGGTGGAGAGACTCGAGCTGAGCAGGGGATAGAAGAAAATGATAGTGCATTAATCAAGCGTCTGTTTGCAAGATCGACTAACAACCCATGTGCACATAAAAAATCAGTGCCTAACAAGTTAAAACTCACCGCCGCTATAATAAATGTCCACCTATAGTTGCGGCCATGAAAGGACAGGGGCAAGTTCCTTTCACCGAAGGTGTCGATGGTCGAGCCGTTAGCTGCCACCGCTCCGTTTCCCCGGGGCCCTGTTGCCCGGTCTGCGGCGGACGGGGTGATGAAGCTCACCTGAGCTCCCATGTCGATGAGGAACCGTCTCCCAGAGCGTCCGTCAGTCAGATAGAGCAGCTTGTTAGTCTCGCCGAGAGTCGTAGCTGCTAACGGCTCCCGGCTTTGGCTTTTCCCGAGTTCTTGAAATTGCAGGGGGGCACGCATTTATATGCCCTTTCGGCGAAACGTTGATGATAGTAGCAGAGGTTGCTCTGCTTGTTGCGCCTTGGTCGCGTCGCTGCCATGGTGGGTGGGAACTGCTCCGCCGTCTGTGATTCTCTGCTGTACTGGGCTTCTGCGCCGAGGTCTGCAGATGCTGCTGTGGCTGTCTGTTCGCCGCAGGAGTTGATGAGCTGCTGCGCTTCTCTGGCCAGCGCGCGGAAGTCCTGATGGGTGTTGCAGTGCCTGTTGGCCAGGGTCCCTCTCATGTGTGACGGCAGAGTGCTAAGGAAGATATGCTGAAAGAGGAAATTGTCGTTGTCTGCCTCTTTCAGCTGCAGCATGCCTTCCATGAGTGCCATCGGCTTGCGTCCTCCGTGGCCGTAAATCTCCAGAATCCTCCCGGCCCTTTCCTCGGCCGAGGGGACGAAACTCTCAATGAGGGTCGCCTTCAGTTCTTTGTATTTGTCTTGGGCGGGCGGTTGTTGTATCACGCTCTGCGCGCATCTTGATGTGGTGGCGTCGAGTCTGGCGACGATGTGGTAAAATTTAGTTTCGTCCGCCATAATCCCTGCCAGTACAAACTGAGCCTCAGCCTGCTGGAACCATGAGTTCGGGTCGTTTTGCCAGAACTCTGGGAGTTTGATGGTGACAGCGCTTGCCCGGGTCGCCTCTGATGAGTCTGCAGGGCGGGGGACGGTGCTCGGTTGAGCCCTCTCTGACGATTCTGCTGTGGGGGAACGGCTTCCATCCATTCCCCTGTCTGCGTTGGCGACGGCGCTTGCCTGGGTCGCCTCTGATGAGCTTGTAGCGGGAGAACGTCTTTGATCCATCCTCACGTCTGGTCACCAATGTAGGGAGCTTGAAATAAGGAAGCGAAGTGATTTTATAAATCAAGTTTTAATGCCGGCTTCCAGTCCCTAACATGTCTCATCTCAAATGCAGAAGCAGAATGAAGAGGCTGAGCGCAGTCAGACCTTCCTACTTATACATCACATCACAAAAGACATTGCATATCAAAGTCGACTTCACACCTCGATGTTAATCTCTCTATTGTCCTCTCTCTTCTCCACCTGACCTTGTGGGGTCAGGACATCGGTCGGGTCTCCACCGCTATGTCTCCGTCTCCTCCACCTGACCCTGCGGGGTCAGGATGTCAATCGGGTCTCCACCGCTGCGTCTCCTGTTTGATCTTTGCCGGTGGTGAAGACTTATTGTCCTGCTCTGAGACGTGAGGTCAAACCACATATGTAATCTCTAAACCTTCCTCTTAAGTCTATACATATGTAGGTAGGGATACATGAACAATATAACCTACAATAATAATAATAAGAGCAGTGAATATACATGTGTACACATAAATATATATACACAGCACAGAACACTACTTTACCTTTAATTATATTAAAGGTAAAGTATCCAAATCAATTGCAATATTACACAGAGTGAAATATTTGCTGAATCAACCCACACTATACACCTTGTATCATTCATTAATACTCCCATACATGACATATTGTAATGAAGCATGGGGAAATACATATAAAACAAACATATATCCACTCTTTATGCTTCAAAAGAGAGCTATTAGAATAATAAACAAATCAGCTTACAGGGAACCAACAAACCCACTTTTTCTTAAACAAAAAACTCTCAAGTTGAAAGATCTGGTTGACTTTAAAACCGCAATAATAATGTTCAAAGTGAAGAATTTATCACTGCCCGCAAATATCCAAAAGTTGTTCCAAACAAGGGAGAAACGATATCACTTCAGAGGAACATGTATATTTCAAAAACCTACAGTGAGGACAACCACCAAGCAACACTGTATTTCAGTGCAAGGAGTCAGATTATGGAACGATTTTGGACCTGAATTAAAATCATGTACAACGCTTGGACAATTTAAACAAAAACTAAAGGAAGAAATACTCCAAACATATTTACAAGACGACATGTAAACTCACATAAGGATTGATATATCCAGCCTGTATTGTGTTGTAGCTTAGTTTTTTGTTTGTTTTTTTTTCTTTTTTTCTCTGTGACATTTTGTCTTAGATTTGTTTTTGAATAGTAACCGCTTAACTTAGCCTAGCTTAGTTTTCTTTTTTCTCTCAGTCACATTTTGTCTTAGCTTTGTTTTAAATTGTAATCGCTCTTGTCTTGTTTACTCTTTTTTTCTCTTTTGAATTCTTGGATGGAATATGGGTGGGCAATATAAGCTGCGGCTTCAGCCATCACCTTCGGATAACTTACGTGGAATTGTATAGTAGGAGGAGTCTTTGTCTAATTTGACCTTGTTGTTATATTATACAGTTCTTTTAACCTGTACTGTACTATCCGAAATAAATTCATTCATTCAGAACATTGTAGTTAGATGGAATAAACAGCATAACGGTCTGTTCAGTTACCCCACATAGTATGACTATGAACCCATACAGCATATTATGTATTTGACTCAGCCTAGTTGTCACCCTCCATAGCGATTGATATTGTCCTAATTGTATAATGGAGAGGACCATTATTGTGTAAGTTTGTTGCATCTTTTTGCATTCAATACTATTAGGTCGTCACGCTTTTTTGCTATGTCTGCGAGCAGCCCTGCTTAGGTTATAAAGTCTGACAGCCGTAGGTAGGAAGGACCTGCGAAACCTCTCAGTCGTGCACCTAGGATGATGTAGTCTACTGCTAAATGAGCTCCTCAGTGCGTTCAGCATGTCCTGCATAGGGTGGGACTCGGACTCCAGCAGAGATGACAGCTTAGCCACCATCCTCCTCTCTCCTATCTCCTCCACTGGGTCGAGGCACTGCCCCAGGACAGAGGTAGCTTTCTTGATCAGATTGTTCAATCTCTTCCTGTAGGCTGCCGTGATACCATTGCCCCAGCAGACCACTAAAATGTGATGGCTGATGCCACCACCGAATAGTAGAAGGTCTTCAGGAGCACCCCTTGTACACCAAAAGACCTGAACCTCCTTTGTAGGAACAGCCTGTGCTGTCCCTTCTTGTAGAGTGCGTTGATATTGTGTGACCAGTCTAGTTTATTGTTCAAATGAACACCTAGGTACTTGTAGGATGTCACCATCTCAATATCTGTTCCCTGGATGTTTACTGGTGCTGTGAGGGATTGTCCTTGCCTGTGGCAGTCCACCACCAGTTTCTTTGTTTTCCTCACGTTAATCTGGAGGCAGTTCCGATGGCATCAGTCCACAAAGTCCTATATAAGTCCTCTGTACTCAGCTTCATCTCCGTCGGAGATGAGGCTGACGATCGCAGAGTCATCAGAGAACTTCTGTAGATGGCAGTATGCTGTGTTGTGTTAGAAGTCTGCAGTATAAAGGGTGAACGGGAAGGGAGCCAGAACTGTTCCCTAAGGTTTAGGTCTGGAGACATGCTTGATCAGTCCATCACCTTTGCCCTCAGTTTCTTTAGCAAGGTAGTGGTCATGTTGGAGGTGTGTTTGGGGTCCTTATGTTGGAATACTGCCCTGCAGCCCAGTTTCTGAGGGGAGGGGATCATGCTCTGCTTCAGTATGTCACAGTACATGTTGGCATTCATGGTTCCCTCAATGAACTGTAGCTCCCCAGTGCTGGCAGCACTCATGCAGCCGCAAACCATGACACTCCCCCCACTATGCTTGAGTGTAGGCAAGACACACTTGTCTTTGTACTCCTCAACTGGTTGATGCCACATACGCTTGACACCATCTGAACCAAATGAGTTTATCTTGGACTCATCAGACCACAGGACATGGTTCTAGTAATCCATGCCCTTAGTCTGCTTGTCTTCAGCAAACTGTTTGCAGGCTTTCTTGTGCATCATTTTTAAAAGGGTTATCAATGGGAACAGCTGGGCCAGACTTCACACCTCTGTCGATTTACATGTTTCCTTCTGAGGACAATTCAAACAGAGCTGCTGCTGAGATGGAAACCAAAGGGTTAAAGGGTGACATGGCTTTATCAGCAGCACTGACCCCCCATCCCCCAACTGACCTGCTGGACAGGAACTAACAACTCCTCAGACCTGTTAACACAATTTTAACAACAAAAGAACATGCAAAAGAACCAAGACTCCCTTTGATTTAACAGGATATTAGTGTGAATTTTCTGGTCTGTAAATGAACAGAGCAGCCATGAGTGTTTCACGGAGTCACTTATTGAATTATAATGGTTAATCTAAGTCACAATTCAAGGAAACATAAACTTCAGGGGAAACTTAAACCCATGACACATCGTTTTAAATTTTGCTGATTTTTTCTTTTTCTTTTTCCGCTTCTCTTCCAGTCCTTATGGTCACTTTCTGATTGCTTTGAGTTTTTAAAACATTTTAAGAATAATGTTAACTGACTTAATGTACATTTCTAACTACACTATATCATACAATATACTGTTTAACATACAATTTCATTTGATCACATTTAGATCTTAATTCAAACAAGCAGAGTATTTGCAACCAACTTAATTAAGACTTGAACAAAAACAATCAATCTGAATACAACTGGTGTGGAGGATGTGCGGAAGGATGAGACTGAGTTATTCCTCAGGTTCAGCTTTATTCACAAACACATACTCCAACAATTTCAAAGCAGAAAAAGAGGGTGAATTATCTCACATCTGTCCTTTATACCCCGGACATCAAAACTGCAGTCACATGGTGTTTAATCAAACATACAGTCACATGGTACTTAATCCCAGTCACAGTGTAACTCTTCTGATCTTCACACCATTGTCCCTTAGTCTCCAGTGGTCTGGAAATCTCTCCAGGTCATCTCCTTGAAACAAAGGTCAAACCTCGCACTCTCCTGTTACTTCCCGGAGGCTCTCTCGGAGGCTCAGTCCTTTTGTTCCTTGAGACGTGCAGCACACAATACAATCAACACACAGCAATATATTTGTGGAGCATATGTAACCAACATATGTTGCCCACATGACCCCCCCCCAAACGTCTAAAATGGAACAATCATAACTAGAGATGCATGCCATAATAACATTACCACATATCAATCCACCCGTTGCCTAGGCCTAAGTCTTCTGCCGTATTTGCTGTAAGCCAGCTTTACTGCCTCTGCAGTCTGCTGTGGGACTGTTGCCTGTGGATTAGAACTGTTTGTCAATCTCTGTGGGTGTTCTGGAGAATGCCTTCTAGGGGGTCTGCCGTGACAGGGGGCCCTCGCCAGGTGAACAGCTTCATCCGCCAAAACAAAAGTGGGTTTGAGTCTGTTAATACCAATTACCTTCTTTCTGTCTGATTGGGCGATTTCTGATTGGGCGCATGCGCACGCAGCGACCAGCAGCTGGGGATATAGTGCGTGTATGCGTGTGTGTGTTTTTTGTACTTTTTTACGTTTTTAGAAAATCCTCTGTGTCGTTTCTACCCTGGAGCGTTTGTGGAATATATGGCGAAGAGCTCCCTGGTATTTACATCATGGAATTCCTCTCCTCTCTCGCACTGCTGCTTTCTGTGTTCTGGCTCTTTGTCTCTGAGGTAAACGCGTTCGGACCCATGGCGAGCAGAATAGCGGGCAGAATACAATATTCCAGGGACGTGTTGCTACGCTTTAACACAGCTGATTCAGCGCCTGTGATTGATCCCAAACTTCAACTGCCGGACTTTATTTTGAGAGACGGACACAGCGGTGAAAAGAGAAGCGGCAGGAGGAAGCATGGAAGACGTGGAGGTGTGAAAATGCACCTTAGGAGACGTCAGTTTGGTAACATTCCTCTTCCTTCGATCATTTTTGGGAATGCACAGTCTGTGAGAAACAAGGTGGAGGAAATTCAAGGCAATGTACGTTACCAGAAGGATTTTAAGAACTGCTGCGTCATGGCTTTCACTGAATCTTGGCTTACTGCGCATGATCGAGATGCAGACCTGTGGATTGACGGCTTTGGAGCCCCGCTGCTCTCGGATCGGCAGGAAGAGGTAACTGGGAAGCGTCAGGGGGGCGGCGTATGTTTATACATTAATAAGCAGTACTGCACATCTGTCACGGTCAGAGAGCGCATCTGTACACCCGATGTGGAGTTGCTGTCTGTGTCACTACGCCCCTTTTATTTGCCTCAAGAGTTTCCCCAACTTTTCATCACAGTTGTGTATATTCATCCGAGGGCAGACGCTGACTCCGCCTCCAGCACCATCTCTGATGTGGTGCAGCGGCTGCAGTCAATTTCTCCAGAGGCGCCAAACTTCATTCTTGGGGATTTTAACCATGTTTCTTTAAAGAAGACACTTAAAAACTTTCATCAGTATGTCTCCTGCCCAACCGGGTGAAAAAAGACATTGGACCTGTGCTATGGATCCATAGAGAGGGCCTATAAATCACTCCCCCTTCCTCCTTTAGGATCCTCAGATCACAACTGTGTTCATTTGCTGCCCACATATAAAACTGCTCTCAGAAGAGGCAAGGTGGAGATGAGAGACATTGATGTGTGGACAGAAGATTCAGAGCACAGCCTCCAGGAATGCTTTGACTGTACAGACTGGAAGATGTTCATAATGGCCTGCGGGGATGACTTGGACTCTCTGGCTGAGCTCACATGCTCATACATGTCTTACTGTCAAAATAAGATTGTTCCACGTAAACGTGTCAAAATATACCCCAACAACAAACCATGGGTTACTAAATCAGTTAAATCCTGCTTACAGAGGAAAGCACTTGCCTTTAAACAGGGGTCTGTTTCTGAGCTACAGGTTGCCACTAAGGAGCTGAAGGCCGAAATTTTAAGAGCAAAACAGAATTATAAATCAGAGTTGGAAAGCAAGATGGCAGCAAATAAACTTGGTTCGGCCTGGGCCAGTATGAAAACTATTGCAGGCCTTCAGAGCACAGAGCGCAGTAATCGTGTGTTTTTAGATGGTTTTAGTTCAGACACAGAGCTGGCTAATGCTCTTAATTGTTTTTATGGTCGTTTTGACTCCTTTGATTTTAGCACAGAAATCCAAGATTTGAAACAGAAACTCAAAGACAATCAGCACTTTAATATTGAGGTGCAGGATGTTAAAAGGGAGTTCCACGCTGTAAAAGTGAACAAAAGTCAGGGCCCTGATAATATATGTGGGCGCCTGGTAAAGTCCTGTGCACATGAACTGAGTCCCATATTTCATTACATTTTCAATAAGTCCTTACAGACACAACATGTGCCTAAGATCTGGAAAGATGCCGTGGTTGTTCCCGTTCCAAAATCCAGCTGTCCTAAAACGGTAAATGACTTTAGACCAGTTGCTTTGACTTCAATTTTAATGAAAATTTTTGAAAAACTGGTCAGATGTGAGGTCCTAAGGCAGACTGAACATGCATTGGATCCTCTGCAGTTTGCCTATAGGCCTCACAGAGGAGTGGAGGATGCCACTGTCACTCTGTTTGACATGCTTTTTAAACATCTGGATTTTAATGGGACACACGCCAGGCTTTTATTTGTGGACTTTTCTTCTGCCTTTAATACAATCCAACCTCATATTTTAGTTGAAAGGCTCCTGCAACAATTTGATTTAAGCAATAATCTGGTGGGTTGGATTCTGGATTTCTTAACCAACAGGACGCAGAGAGTAAGGGTCAATGGTACATTGTCTGACCTAAAGTGCTCTTCTACTGGCTCTCCTCAGGGGTGTGTGTTGTCACCACTACTCTTCATCCTGTACACAAACATGTGTCGGAGCAGACATGACAACAGACACATTATAAAGTATGCTGATGACTCAGTCATTGTCAGTCTCCTCCAGGATGGTGAGAGTGGCCACGGCCCAGTAGTTGATGACTTTGTTCACTGGTGTGAGGATTCCTACCTGCAGCTGAATACAACAAAAACGAAAGATATGATTATTGACTTTAGGAGGAAAACTCCCAGGCACAAAGTCACCGTACTAAAAGGCCAGACCACCGAATGTGTACAATCGTACAAATATCTTGGGACGATTATTGATAGTGGATTGAACTTTGAGGTGAACTGTGAAAGGGTGTGCAAAAAGGGTCAGCAAAATTTGCATTGTTTGAGGAAACTTGCACGCTTCCAAATTGACTGAACCATAATGACTATGTTTTATCGGGCTTTTATTGAATCTGTTTTATCCTTTTCTTTAATGTCATGGTTTGATCAGATAAAACTGAAACAGAGGAAATCAGGTAGTCAGATGGTCCAGTCGTTTGCTTGGTGAGTCACAGCTGAGCCTGACATCCCTGTACACCAGACAAGTACAGAGGATGGCCAACTCGATTTTAAATGATGACTCCCACCCTTTGCACTGCAACTTTCAGCTTCCTCCCTCCAGACGGAGGTTTGCTGTCCCAAAAAGTAGAACCCAGCGCTACAAAAACAGCTTTGTCCCTGCTGCTGTCAAAGAGTTGAACAAGCTATAAAAATTATATTGTACATATTTTATATTTACCTATTTTGTAAGATGTGTGCTTGTGTTTGTGTCTATGTTGAATGTAATTAGTGGCTTGTAAATATGGATGTCACCAACTGCAAAACAAATCTACCTACGGGTACAAATAAAGTAACCTGAACCTGAACCTGAACCTGTCTCCCAAATCTAGCAAAAAATGCTTCTCTCCTGTTTCCAGCACCCTAAACGGTCCATCGTACGGCGGCCGCAAGTTTGGGCGATGGGCATCATGTCTGACAAAAACAAACTCCGCATTTTTTAAGGCTTTCGGCACAAAAACGCGTGGGAAACTGTGATGAACCGGGCCAGGAAGCGTGTTTGATCCCATGTCGCTCTGCAGCCGTTGAGCGGGGGGGCAATTTGGCGCAGGATTATCCGGGAGAAATTCCCCGGGCAGCCGGAGAGGCTGTGCAAAAAGTAACTCAGCTAGGGAGGCTTGCAAATCCTCCTTAGGTGCAGAACGCAACCCCAATAAAACCCATGGTAGCCTGTCTATCCAATTTGTATCCGTAAGCGACGCTCTGAGGGCTGCTTTCAATGACCTATGGAAACGTTCGCATAAACCGTTAGCCTGGGGGTTGTACGCGGTAGTGCGGTGGATTGTTACCCCCAGGCTGCAGGCCATCGCTGACCAGAGCTCGGACACAAACTGAGGGCCTCTGTCGGACGTTATGTCCGACGGAACTCCAAAACGCGCTACCCACGCTGTTAAAAACGCGCGCGCCACCTCCTCGGCTGTGGTTGATGCCAGTGGGACCACTTCCGGCCAACGCGTAGTGCGGTCCACCATTGTCAAAAGGTGTGTGCACCCCTGTGACGACGGGAGGGGGCGTACCAGGTCGACATGCACATGATCAAAGCGCTTAGCCAGGATGTGAAAAGGCTCCAAAGGAGCTCTAGTGTGTTTGTGTATTTTGGCTCGCTGACAAGCTACGCAGGCTGTCGCCCATTCTTTGACCTGTTTGCGCAACCCCGGCCATACAAATTTCTCTCCTACCATTTTGACCGATGCGCGCACCCCCGGGTGCGCCAGAAAATGGATCAAGTCGAAAACGCAACGGCGCCACGCAGCTGGTACCACTGGACGCGGCCGTCCAGTGGAAATATCGCAGATTACGGGGGGGCATACCATCTTGCAACACCCTGTACTCCAGCCTTAACCCTGTTGGTCCAGACTGGAGCGCGCGCATGTCCGCATTGCTAACCTGCACCGCGGCAATGGCTGCATACTCTAACCCTACGTGGACCGGGGCTGCGCGCGCTTCGACGTCGCTACCCTGGCCCGCGGCCATGGCTGCCGAGTCTGCCTCCACGGGGCCCGGAGCCGCCACAGCACGTGAGAGGCAGTCTGCCACTACATTATATTTACCTGCCACATGCTGGATATCGGTGGTAAACTCCGATATCGTGGCCAGCTGTCTCTGCTGCCGGCCCGACCAAGGTTCCGAAATCTTGGCCATCGCGAAAGTCAGCGGTTTGTGGTCCACAAACGCGGTGAAACGGCGCCCTTCCAGCCAGAACTGGAAGTGGCAGATGGCCAAGTGCAGAGCCAACAGCTCCCTGTTGAACGAGCTGTATTTTTGCTTGCTATCGTGCAAGGTTTTGCTGAAAAACGCGAGTGGTTGCCAGGCCCCAGCTACATACTGTTCAACGACCGCCCCGATGGCTAAATTGGACGCGTCAGTGGTGAGTGCCATGCGGGCCGTTGGAACTGGTGTGCCAACAAAGCAGCGTTTGTGAGGGCTGATTTGACTTGAGAGAATGCGCGCTCCCACTCAGGAGACCATTCGATTTTATTCGTGGGTTTTTGTTTTTTTAGTGCAGCGTACAATGGTTGCATGAGCCTCACTGCGCTGGGGAGGAAACGGTTATAAAAATTGACCATTCCCCAAAACTCCTGCAATGCTTTGACCATTTGAGGTTGGGGAAAATTTGTTATTGCGCGCATTTTATCGGGCAGAGGGACCGCTCCCTCTGGCGAAACGCGATGCCCCCAAAAAATCAATCTGCGCCACCCCAAACTGACACTTTGCTGGGTTAATTATCAACCCGTGCTCTGCCAACCTCTGGAAAACTGCTGTGAGGTGGCTTTTGTGTTCGTCTTCGGACGTGCTGGCTACCAAAATGTCGTCCAAATAGACGAACACGAAAGGGAGGTCGCGCAGCACCACGTCCATCATGCGTTGGAACGTCTGCGCCGCTCCCTTGAGTCCAAAAGGCATGCTCAAAAACTCAAAAAGCCCGAAAGGAGTTATTACCGCTGTTTCGGGTATGTCCTCAGCGCGCACTGGAACCTGATGGTAACCGCGTACTAAATCTATTTTAGAAAAAATGCGCGCCCCCGCCAAATGCACCAAAAAATCTTGGATATGCGGAATTGGGTAGCGGTCATGTGCTGTGGCGTTATTCAACCTGCGGAAATCACCGCAAGGTCACCACGAGCCATCAGCCTTTGGGACCATGTGCAGTGGTGAAGCCCAGGGGCTTTTCGAACGCCTGATGATGCCCAGTTTTTCAAGGTTGGCAAACTCCTCGCGCGCTATGGTCAGTTTAGCTGAGTCCAGGCGCCGAGCTTTTGCAAAAACGGGGGGGCCAGTGGTAGTGATATAATGCTCCACCCCATGTTTAGCCACTGTCGCCGAAAACGTTGGGACTGTGAGTGCTGGGAACTGAGTGAGGAGTGCGTGGAACTTACCACCCGCAGCTGTGATGTTGGCTTGTGCAGTTGGCGGCGCCACTCGAGCTGTGCAGGGAATAGAGTGAAATGACAGTGCATTAACCAGACTTCTGTTAGCAAGATCAACCAATAAACCCTGTGAGCACAAAAAATCAGCCCCTAGCATGTTGAAATTGACTGCCGCTATAACAAAAGTCCACTCAAATGCATGGCCCTGCAAAGACAGAAGCAGAGTCCTCTCACCGAAGGTCTTAATCGCTGAGCCATTCGCTGCTGACACCCGGGGACCCTTAGACGGCGTCAGCCGGTCCGCGTAGGAAGGTGTGATGAAACTCAGCTGGGAGCGTGTGTCCACGAGGAAATGCCTCCTCGAGCGTGCATCCGTCAGGTAGAGCAGCTTGTTCTCCTCCCCGAGGGCCGCAGCCGCTACCGACCCCCGGTCTTGGCGTTTCCCGAATGCTTGAAGTGGCATGGTGGGAGGCACTTGTGTGCCCTCTCTGCAAAGCGGCGATGATAGAAGCAAAAGATGTCGTCCGCTCCGTGTCGCTTGGTCCTGACTGTCGTCCGCTCCGTGTCACTTGGTCCTGACTGCTGCCGTCGCCCGTGAGTCTGGTGCTGCAACCACTGACCCCATGCCGTCTCCGGACGTTGCTCCTAGCTCTGCTGCCGCGGCCAAAACCGCGCTCCGTTTGTGGGCGTCGACGAGTCATTGCGCCTCCTTGCTCAGCCCATGGCAGTCTCTCCGGGCCAACCGAGGTGAACCGGCCAGGCTCACTCTCACTGCTGGCGGCAGGGTCCGGAGGAAAAGGTGGGCGAAGATAAAATCGCAATCCTCGGAGTCTCTCAGCCTCAGCATTTTCACCATCAGGTCTACGGGTCTGTCGTTCTCTGACTCCGTCAACGCTAGGAGCCCCTCTGCTCGCTGTTGCACCGAGGGGGTGAAATGGCTGATAAGCGCATCCTTCAATGCGCTGTATTTGTCGCTGTCCGGTGGGTGATTGACCAGATCCTCCACCCTCTGGACTGTGTGGCTGTCCAGCTTCGCCACCACATGGTAGAATTTCGTGTCGTCTCTCGAGATTCTCCGGAGGTTGAACTGTGCCTCGACCGCGCTAAACCAGGAGCACGGACTATGCTGCCAGAAGTCGGGCAGCTGGAACGTGGCGGCAGTCATCAGGCTGACTTCTGCCGAACCCCGCTCGGGAGAATTATTTCTGCTTATGCTCCGTTATAAGGTCACCAGTGTGGAGGATGTGCGGAAGGATGAGACTGAGTTATTCCTCAGGTTCAGCTTTATTCACAAACACATACTCCGACAATTTCAAAGCAGAAAAAGAGGGTGAATTATCTCACATCTGTCCTTTATACCCCGGACATCAAAACTGCAGTCACATGGTGTTTAATCAAACATACAGTCACATGGTACTTAATCCCAGTCACAATGTACCTCTTCTGATCTTCACACCATTGTCCCTTAGTCTCCGGTGGTCCGGAAATCTCTCCAGGTCATCTCCTTGAAACAAAGGTCAAACCTCGCACTCTCCCATTACTTCCCGGAGGCTCTCTTGGAGGTTCAGTCCTTTTGTTCCTTGAGACGTGCAGCACACAATACAATCAACACACAGCAATATATTTGTGGAGCATATGTAACAACATATGTTGCCCACACTGGGAGCGTTTAAGAATAAAAATCTTTGGATTCCTTGCCTGCAGATCACCTGCACTCAAACATTCCAATTACCGTTCACGGGACGGACCAGATTCCATACAAAATGTTAAAAATTTTACTTTGGCTTGGTCTTTAAGGGGTTGCTGTTCCAGTTAAAAGCCCCAACACAGCAGGAAAAGGAGGGTACTATACAAGTGCTCACAGTAAAAAAAAACAATTGCTCTGAAAAAAAAACAAACAAAAAAACAAAAAAACTGTCCAGCTGTGAGTTTTGCTCTTCATTTCACATTCACAGATTCCTGTCAGCTGACCATTTCCTGTCAATAAACATTTGATTCAGTACTTCCAGCACAGGAAGGAGGCGATCAGATACCCATAGTTGTGGCACTGGCTCTTTGCATGATAATACTGCTTTGGTCCATTTGTGTTCAGCCCTTTTTAAGCATTTTTCAAATGCTTTCAATAGGAGTAAGAGATACTTTGAAGAAGCATTGGTGACAGTTTTCCCCTCATTACATTTTAGATTTCACTCCCTTGCTGTGCAGCTGAATGAAAGGTAAACTGGCTGCTGCAGCTTGGAAGTGGTGTTCTGAACAGCTGAAGAAGCCGTCGCTGCACTGTGAACTCAACACAAACACTGGATGCTTCTGCAAGCGTGCAACTGCTGCCCGGTGTGAACCTGACAATCTGGCAGCTCTGGGCACGAGGGAAATCATGTCTGAGAGCTCTGGGTGGAGGGGGGGGGCAGTGAAGGCATGTTGTGGTTTTATACAAACATGATGACTAAATGAAAAAGCTTGATTCACTGTTGAATGGTTTTAATCCACATCTCAACTTCTGCTCTTTGGAAACTCTGACACCGTTTCTTACAAAAGAAAAAAAGCTCAAACTTCTCTTTGGTAGCACCAATCCTGACAAAAGAGCTTGTTTCAAAGGCTGAACAATAATCCAAAAAATTACAGTTTATCATAGATGCATGCATAACATTTTAGAAGTGAACTTTTAAATTTTACCTTTTCATAGCCATTTTGAGAAAATAACATGGAGGAGATAAATAGTCTTCAACACCCAAGAAGGCAGGAATGGCTCTCCCAGGCAAACCCTGATCATTTAGATAATTGTGAGGGAAACTGAGGTTAGACCCCAAGTGTAAAATGGGAAGTTTAGGCACCACAGTACTGCCACAAAAAACCTAAAAGCAGCTTTGACACAGTTTTTTTTAATTCCTGTTTTTTGGGGCAACTTCCTTTCTGCGCCTCCAAAAAGGAGATGTTGAAGTTTCTGCAATCAAAGCTAAGGTGCATTTGAAGTTTGCTGTGGCCATAGTTCTCTGGGGGTAAAAGGCCAAACCTGAAAAAAGCATTTGGGGGATTATTTAGTGCCAAGTTTACACAACAACAGTGAAATACTACCTGGCCACTTAAGACATTCAAGGCACAGATTTATTAAAAAAAAAAAAATCAAAAAAAAAAAAAACCAACAACAATTCCAAACTTCATTTTTATCACATATACTTTTCAATACAAATAATATTTTGTGTTTATCCAGAAACTACAATTGCCATGACTGTCCCCTACAATCAGTGCAGTTCCCAGGGTCACGGCCCTCAACGGATTCAGATCTCCTGAGGCTGTGGGGCGCCTGGCTTATGTAACACCACCACCACGTCCTGATCTGTCCTCATCCTCCACTGCTGCCTGTTTAACTTTGGGAAGGAACTCAACCTCCCTTCCTCTTTGATGGCAGATAAGTCCCAAGGATAAAGGAATTCTTTTTTAAAAAATGTGTATTTGACCTCAGTAAATGGGATGAGTCACATTTGACAAACATCCTGCATTCAGAGCATCCAGAAACTTTTCACAACGCTTCACTTTTTCCACATTTTATTATGCTACAGCTCCATTCCAAAATGGACGAAATTCATCTTTTCCTCAAAATTCTACACACAACACCCCACAATGACAATGTGAAAAGTTTTTGAGATTTTTGCAGATTTAGTAAAAACAAAAAATAAGAAATCACATGTACATAAGTATTCACAGCCTTTGCTCAGAATCAGAATCAGATTTATTGCCATTGTTCATGTAATACACAAACTAGGAATTTGTCTCGGTGCAATGCTGCAACATTAAACATGGAGTAGCACTAAAGATAAAAATAAAAAAAACTATGCATGCAATAAAATGTAGAATATGAGTAATACTAATCTATGCAATTTAAAATATATTAACAAGCAGCAGATATTGTGGAGTTCCACATAGTGCAGTCGGTAGTGCAAAAGAAAACAGTGATAATTATCATGAGTCTGGTTGAGCTGCTGTACATAGTGCACGAGAGTCTAATAAGTCACTTAGTGTTCAGCAGTCTGATGGCAGAGGGGAAGAAGTTGTTCATGTAGCGGGAGGTTTTAGTCTGGATGGACCGAAGTCTTCTACCTGAGGGGAGGGGGGCAAACAGTGCGTGTCCAGGGTGTGAAGGGTCAGCTATGATCCGACCTGCACGCCTCCGGGTCCTGGAGATGTACAGGTCCTGGAGGGATGGGAGGTTGCAGCCGATCACCTTCTCAGCAGCGCACACGACACACTGAAGCCTTAGTCTGTCCCTGGCAGTGGCTTCAGCGTACCACATGGTTATGGAGGTGGTGAGGATGGACTCGATGATGGCCGTGTAGAACTGCACTAACATCTTGGTGGGTAGCTTGAGCTTCCTCAGCTGCCGCAGGAAAAACATCCTTTGCTGGGCCTTTTTGATGAGGGAGCTGATGGTCGGCTCCCACTTGAGGCCCCGGGTGATGGTGGTGCCCAGGAAGCGGAAGGAATCTGCAGTGGTGATGGGAGAGTCTGTGAGGGTGAGGGGGGGCAGAGGGGCTGTGACTTTTCTGAAGTCCACGATCATCTCCACTGTCTTCAGAGCATTCAGCTGCAGGTTGTTGTGGCAGCACTGTTGTGCTCAATACTTTGATGCACCTTTGGTAGCAATTACAGTCTTAAGTCTTTTTGAATTCAAGATCAAGGACATTCACAGAGTTGTCCTGAAGCCACTCCTTTGATATCTTGGCTGTGTGCTTATGGTCGTTGTCCTGCTGAAAGATGAACCGTCGCCCCAGTCTGAGGTCAAGAGCGCTCTGGAGCAGCTTTTCATCCAGGATGTCTCTGTACATCACTGAATTCATCTTTCCTCTATCCTGACTAGTCTCCCAGTTCCTGCCACTGAAAAACATCCCCACAGCATGATGATGCAACCACCGTACTTCACTGCAGGGATGATATTGGCCTGATGATGAGTTTCCTGGTTTCCTCCAAATATGGCGCCTAGCATTCACGCCAAAGAGTTCAAGATTGAACTCTTTGGGGCCACGTTAGAGACTCCAATTAACCTAACTTGCATGTTTTTGGCATGTGGGAGGAAACTGGAGAAATCCCAGAGTAAACCCACACAGACACGGGGGGAACATGCAAACTGCACACAGATCACTGTTGGTCGGGGGCTGGGATCGAACCCAGGATCCCCCGGCCAAGGGTGAGTTGCTGTGCTGCCGCAGTGCTAACTACGCCGCCACTGCGCTGCCGTTTCCACTGTTATACAAGCTGTTCACTGACGACTTTACATTGTATCAAAGTGTCACATCTTCAGTGTTTCCCCATGAAAACATATCATAAAATATTTACAAAAATGTGAGGTTGTACTCACTTTAGTGAGATACTGCACATGAAAAGGCCACAGATTTATGAGAAATGTTTTTAATTAGTATTTTCTTTTAATTATTCTAATTAATAATTTTCTTACCTTAATCTCACAGGTGCATCATCATCCTCATCACCGTGGGCCGGTGGCGGCAGGCAGCTGGTCGTCACGGCAATCCACCCGTTCACAGGGCAGCAGCCCGGCGTGTCATGTGCGGAGCTGATGTTTGGCTCCACCCATCATTTGTGGCTGTGACTTCTGATTTGTTGTTAATTGGTTCCAGCTGGCAGGTTGAGCCCTGAGCCTTGGCCCTTGCCAGTCTACAGCCACACCCCTCTCTCTGCCAGACACTCACCAGCTGTTAGTTATTTTCTCATTTGTTCCTGTCCACACACACACACACACACACACACACACACACACTCTTATACAGACTCCCGCCACACACCTGTGTCCACTTGTCACTCCTGCTTGGTATTTATTGGGTGACAGTGGGGGCATTCAGTGCTGTGGCGTCAGTCCACACTACACGCTTCAGTCACCAGCTGATGTAATCCCCTGGAGCTGTTGGCACCCATTTCTGATGGACTTCTATGGTGTTGGTTCCCCAGAGCCCGCTGAGCTCCGACACCCCCTGTAAGTCTCTCGTCTTACTCGCCCTTCTCTCTCTGCTGCCCAGTTCCACCCTGGGAGCGTGTGGGACTTTCTATCTAGCCAACTTTGCTCGGGCGTCTATTGCTTGTGTACCAGACTGTGCTTCCATTGAACATTTTTCCCTGTATCTGTGTATTTTTGAGTTTCCCCTTTCTGTTGTTAGACACGTTCACTTCACCTGCGTTTTGGGCTCGTATTAATTCTATTATCTGTTGCGAAGTTACGCAGCGGACATGACACGGCGACCTGAGCTTAGTCCCCGGCCACCGGATCACCAACATCGCCAAAATGGACTCCAAGTATGACTGGTGGGAGGGGTGGATGGAGGACGGCAGGGTGGGGATTTTCCCCGCCAACTTTGTCTCCCACGGACGGCGCCCCCTGCTGGAAGATCACAACATCCAAATGTTTATATGTTTATACATATTTTCACATTCCTGGTTAACATATGTAGAACATTTACGATTTTTGATAAGTGAAATAATTTTTGACCTTTTGCGCCATTAAAGGGATGGTCGTGTTGTTTACGTGGCATATTTCTGAGTACTCCTGTAATTACCATGAGTAGTGGGTGGTCTGAATGTAGAGTCAGGGCTGCAGCGGCGTGGAGGCAGTTTTCACCATTTAAATGACTTAAACTTGTTGAAAGTACAGCGATGTCTCCGACTAAAGAATCGATGCCCCGATAACACAGGGTTACAAAAATTATTTTTTTGTAAGTTGTCTGTGTTTTTTCAACTGATTTAAGACAATTTTGCACTGCTGAATTCGAAAATGACATCCGTTTCTCTCAATCAGGTGCTAAGTAAAAACCTGTACTTACTTAGTACTGTACACGTACTTACCTTTATATAAAAGTAAGTACATGTAAATTTAATGTTATGTCATCATTGTTCAAAAATCAGAGAATTTCAAGACATAAAAAATAATTTTGCATCATATAAAGTGAAAATACCCGTACATGTAAACAAAAATGTATAAAACAACATGTGGCCATAATTCAAAAGGTTGACCTGATTGAACAAAACCAAAGTGATTTTTGGATTCAGCACATCAAAACTGTCCTGAATCAGCTAAAAAAAACTTAAAACAATAAATTTGGTGTTGACCAGTGGAATCAATACTGAAAATGACATCCTCATTTTTTAAGTATCCATAGCAACTGTTTTTTTCTGTTTACCTTAGACGGTCTTCAAACATTTTTCTCATTTATACTCCCACATCTATTACTGTAAATTAGGAATTTATTTTTTTGTTCTTGAGAATTTTTTCAGAAGAAGATGGATGGATGGATGGAATGTTTAACTTTTTAAATCATTCATGACTTTTTGTTTCAACGTGGTGCGCTTGGTCCGACGAAGAGCCTAGTTGAGGCTGGTGATGAGAGACGTGTCTCCGCTGATTTGACAGACGGCTCCATGCTGAGTCGCTGGCAGGCCTGGCTCTTAAAGCCCGCTGATGACTGGCGACAGGTGTGCACGCAGCTGAAACAGATGATGGCCCTGCGGGCGCCATGACAGTACTCCCCCCTCTAGAGGTGCCTCCTGGCACCTGCCCTATCTTACCTGGGTGCGGCCGGTGAAAGTCACGGATGAGCTGCTTATCCAGGATCAGAGACGGACGCGCCCAGGATTGATGCTCGGGGCCGAATCCCTCCCAGTCCACCATTTACTGTAGGCCACGACCCCGCCGACGGACATCCAAGTTGGTGGTGACTCCCCATGCCGGGTGGCCATCGATCATCCTCGGCGGGGGTGTGTGTGGCAGAGGGGGTTGGTAACAACGGGCTTCACCTGGGAAACGTGGAAGGTGGGACAGATGCGAAGGGAAGGGGGGAGAGCTAGGCGGACAGCCACAGGATTGATTACACAAACAACTGGGTAAGGCCCAATGAAACCCTTGGACAGCTTGCATTTCTCTGCCTTCAGGTTAATATTGCGTATTGAGAGCCATACCTGCTGACCCACCTTGTACTCGGGGGCCGGTCTCCTGCGGCGATTGGCCATCCTGATGTTGCGTTCCGTGGTCCGGAGGAGAACCCTGCGGGTGGTGGTCCAGAGCCGGCGGCAGCGCCTGACATGGGCGTGGACAGAAGGCACCACCTCCTCCTTCTCCTCCTCCGGGAACAGTGGAGGATCGTACCCCAAGGATGCCCTGAAGGGGGACATACCGATTGCTGAGAAAACCATGGAATTGTGGGCGTACTCAATTCACGGCAGGTGACTGCTCCATGAAGAGGGACTGGAGGCAATGACGCAGTGCAGGGAGGCCTCCAGCTCCTGATTCGCTCGCTCACACTGCCCGTTGCTCTGGGGGTGGTATCCGGATGACAGACTCACCGTTGATCCCAGCGTTTGACAGAACACCCTCCAAACCTATGACACAGCTGGGGGGCCCGGTCCGAGATGACATCCGTGGGGATCCCATGGAGGTGAACGACGTGCTGAATCAGCAGCTCCGCCGTCTCCCGCGCCGTCGGTAACCCCCGAGAGGGACAAAGTGGGCCGCCTTGGAGAAGCAGTCGGCGATGGTCAGGATCATCGTGAATTGATTTGATGGTGGGAGGCCGGTCACGAAGTCCAAAACAACGTGCAACCAGGGGTGACTGGGGACTGGCAGGGGTGGAGCAAACCGGCCGGAGGTGAGAAGGAAGACTTCCCGGTGGCGCACTGGGCACAGGCCCGGATGTAGTTATTGACGTCCTTCCATAGCCCCGGCCACCAAAACGCCCTCTGGAGGAGCACAGTTGTGCGGGACACCCAAGGGTGGCATGCCAACTTCAAGGCATGAGCCCACTGAATGACCTCACCCCGGACCGGCGTGGGAATGAATAACCGCCCCGGGGGGCCGCCTCCTGGATCGGGCTCAGCCTCCTGTGCCTTCGATACCTTCTCCCGGTTGTCCCACAAGAGGGCACCCACGACGCAGGATGGGGGAAGGATGGTCTGATCTTGGTCCACCAATACCTTTGCCGAGAACTGCCTGGAGAGGGCGCCCGGTTTAGCATTCTTGGACCCGGGGCGGTAGGTGATGGTGATGGTGAAGATGAATCGACCGAAAAAGAGGGACCAGCGGGCCTGATAAGAATTCAACCGCTTGGCCGTCCTCAGATATTCCAAGTTCTTGTGGTCGGTCCAAACCACAAAAGGCTGGGCAGCACCATCCAGCCAGTGGTGCCTCTCCTCCAAAGCGAGCTTCACAGCCAGCAGTTCCCTGTCACCGATGCTGTAGTTCCTCTCCGCTGGCGATAGGCGGTGCAAGAAGAAGGCGCAGGGGCGGATCACCCTGTCTACTGGAGAACGCTGAGAGAGTGCCGCCCCCACTCCGGAGTCCGATGCGTCCACCTCTACCAGGCACTGGAGAGCAGGGTCCACCTGCGTCAGGACGCGGGACGACGAAAACTCCCTCTTGAGTGTTTCAAATGCAGCCGCGGCCTCCTCCGTCCACTGGAAAGGGATCTTCGGGGACGTGAGACATGTCAGCGGGCGAGCCACTGCACTATATTTAGGCACGAAGCGGCGGTAAAAATTGGCAAACCCCAAGAACTGCTGCAGTTGCTTCCTGCAGTTGCTTCCTTCTTCCGGCTTTCAGAGAGAGCAGACGCATTTCTCTCCTCTCCTCCTCCCTTGATACTGATCCCAGCTTGCTGTGTCCTGTCTGTGTTCGCTCTTCTACTGCTGCATCTCGATCCAAACGGAAATTATGGAATTGTGGACTTTAATGCTATTGACACCACTTTTTAACAGAAAATCGGGCCGGGGGGAGCCCAAGTGGAGAGACTCATGGAAGAATTGGAACTCATGTGTCTGCGTGATTCGACTGAAGATGTGGAAGACATCTATTTGTTTTGGCATGATCACAGGATTTCTACTGATTGGCTTTGGAGTTTTTCCTGGTGTATCGAAAATCATAGAAGTTGGGTGAGCTAATCAAAATGCGGACCCGGCGTAGCTCCATCAACAAGTTCGACCAGCTTTAAAGCCTGTGTATGGAAATTATGAAGCACAGAATCGCATGAGAGATGAAAATTCTATGCTCTGAGTGAATTGTGCTTATTTGACCTTGTTTCGGCGCCCTGAAGATCTCACTCCTCCTGGAGGAAGATAAGGCAGAAGAGAGTTTTGGCTTCTCCCTAACCCAAACAACCGGTGTGCAGTATCTGAACTCTCAAGGACAGCGTCATGTGACTAGCATGGAAATTACCATCGGACATGCACTGAGAGAATGAACTCTTGTGGACATGTTATCTGTGTTTAGGACACTAAAGACATAACATCTAAACGCTGCTCAGGGAGGATTTTGCTGTTCACCAGTAACTGATACACACACTGCATACAACATTACATGACTGATACACATACACTGACTTACACACACACACACACTGTCTCTCTCAACTTTTGCTACTTTGTTAATGTGTGATTCGTATTGTCTGCTAATTGTGCATTGGAGGGGTTTTTTCTATGTGATCACAATTTTGCTCATACAAGCTTTATTTTGATAAACTATGTTTTTTCTCTCTGCCCAATGTGTCATCCCGCCCCCCTTTACCCTCCACTGCTTGACAGGCGCCTTGCATGGCTGCCGCGTCATTAGGAAGCGCTTATCGAGCGCACCTAATGTCAAGTCAAATTCCTCGTATGTGTAAAACATGCTTGGCAATAAAGCTCATTCTGATTCTGATTCTGATTCTGTATGGGGGGGGGGGTGGAAATCCACCACTGCCTTGACTTTGGCCGGGTCGGGGAGAACCTGGTTGTGCGAGATCACAAAGCCGAGGAAGGATATCCGCTGAACGTGAAATTCGCACTTCTCGGCCTTCACATACAATTGGTTCTCCAGGAGCCACTGGAGGACCCGCCTCACGTGCACCCAGTGCTCCTCAAGCGATCGGGAGAAGATGAGGATGTCATCGAGATATACAAAGATGAAGGCGCCCAGAAAGTCCAGGAGGACGTCATTAATTAAGCGCTGGAAGACGGCCGGAGCGTTGGTCAACCCAAACGGCATTACCGGTACTCAAAGTGGCTGCTTGGGGTCCGGAAGCCCGTCTTCCACTCATCTCTCTCCTTGATCCGAATAAGATGGCACGCATTGCGTAGGTCCAATTTAGTAAATCAAGAAGCCCCCTGGAGAGAGTCAAAGGCCGAGTCCATGAGAGGCAGGGCGTATTTGTCCTTTATAGTAATGTCATTTAGGCCCCTGAAATCAATACATGGTCGCAGGGAGCCATCCTTCTTACCAACAAAGAAGAATCCCGCCCCCACCACTGAAGAAGATGGGCGGATGATCCCAGAGCTGAGCGACTCCTTGATATACGTGTCCATCGCCTCCAGTTCCGGAGCAGACAAGCTGTACAAACGACTCTATGGAAGCGAGGCGCCAGCCTGGAGATTGATAGCGCAGTCATAAGGGCAGTGGGGGGGGGGCAGCGCCTGGGATTTACTGAAGACCGCCCCCAGCTCGTGATACTCCACTGGTACCTTGGACAGATCCTGGGGAGGAGACACAGGTGGGGCCACAGACACAGATGGAGCACATGCCGCAGACTGCAGGCATGCGCTGAGGCAGAATGTACTCCATGAAGCGATGCTCCCTATTTGCCAGTCAAATGAAGGGTTATGCAATCGCAGCCACGGATAGCCCAGGATGACCAGGGAGGTGGAGGAAGGCAGCACCAGAAAGCACAGATCCTCCCGGTGGTTCCCAGAAACAATCCCCGACACCGGGGCAGTCTGCTGAGAGATGGCTGTTAAAGGGGACTTAGATAGGGCAATCAACTTGAGCGGTGGGTGGAGAGTTTGACATGGGAGCCCTAACCGGGTTGCCAGGTCTCCTGATATGAAACTCTGCTCAGCCCCCGAGTCAATCAGTGCGTGAGTGGAGTGTACAGAGTGTCTGTAAATGAGTCGGATGGGTACGAGACAGCTGGTGAGGGGTTTTGGCTGGGACGTGTCCGTGACTCCCCCTACTGTGACCCACAGACCCCCTCTTTTAACCGACTCGTACAGTTAACCAAGTATGTGAACTACTACCACAATAATAGCACAGCCCTAACTCTCTACGGCGCTGTCTCTCAGCAGGCGGAATCTTAGAGTGTCCGATTACCATATCCTCCTGCCCCGAAGTTCCTCCGAGGAGGGCAGGGCCAAATGGGATGACTGTGAGGAACGAAAAAACTGCACGCTTGAGCAGCTAGAAGCTCTCCACTCGGTGACTTGTTCCCTCAGCCTATTGTCTAAGCTAATGGTAAGTGATATTAGCTCATTCAAACGTTCCGGTTTATCCCGTGTAGCTAGCTCATCTCTTAGTCCCGGGCTTAAGCTACGGATAAATATACAACATAATGAAGCATCCTCCCACCCGTCTTCAGCAGCAACTACCCAGAAGTCGACCGCGTAATCCGTGGTGGACCTACTGCCCTGTCGACGGTTTAACAACCGGGTAGTAAGCACTGCATCCCAATTGGTAATGTCAAACACTTCATGAAATTCGGCCAGGAATTGTGGATATGTTAAACTGGCGTAGCTGGGCTTAGCCATAACGGCGTAGGCCCAGGCTAGCACCCTACCTTCTAGCAGATTAGCTATGTAGCCTATCTTACTATGGTCAGTGGAAAAATCCCCCGGTACCTGTTGGAAAACCGTCTCACATTGTAAGATAACCCCCCGGGCCTCCCCGAGCTTCCCACTGAAGCGAGCGGGCATAGGCACCGGTGTGAGACGGTTTAAAGGGTTCTGGCTAACCTGACTAGGCGGGGGGATAGCGAGGCACGATGGCGCCCCGGAAGCCGGTGGAAATGCCCGCTGTCCTTCCAGATGATCCAACCGGCTGTTAATTTGGGTCAGTTGAGTTAGGATAACATTTTTGCTGTTAAATTAACTGCTCAACTCGAGCGTCTAGGGTGTTAAGACAGCATGCTAGCTCGCTGCCCGCTGGGTCATCCTGACGGAGCCGTACTGACATGATTTCTGTACCCAGGGGACAGAAGACAAACTTGAGGAGTTATAATTATCCTTTTATTCACCCAAAGTGTTGTGTGTGAGTGTGTGTATGCGTGCTGGTGTCGTGCTGGAGCTGAGCAGGTCCTCGTTCTGCCTGGCAACCCTAAGGAGACAAAGCAGAGGTATTAGCGCTGCACAGTAGCAGGAGGTGTAATTAAGACTGCTGCTTACTTGCAGGTGGCAATGCTGAGCCGCAGCTTGTCCTGTGGGCGGCTGCCAGGGAAAGAGCATTCAGCTCGGTGTCGAGGAGTGGGAGAGAGCCTCCGGTGCCGGGGAGGAACTGCGGCGCCGCCAGGGAGAGAGGATCCGCCACCTGGGGGGTGCTAAGAACACTAAGTGCTGAGAACGCTTACGTGTTTCAACGCGGTGCGCTTGGTCCGACGAAGAGCCTAGTTGAGGCTGGTGACGAGAGATGTGTCTCCGCTGATTTGACAGATGGCTCCGTGCTGAGTCGCTGGCAGGCCTGGCTCTTAAAGCCCACTGATGTCTGGTGACAGGTGTGCACGCGGCTGAAACAGATGATGGCCCTGCGTGCGCCATGACAAAATGATTCTGTCATTAAAGTGGGACTAAATGATTCTGAGGTGTTTAATAAAATAATAAACTGCATTTACACAAAGTTTATACTTCATTGTTCTGTGAATTAATGAGAAAATTGTGTTCATAAATTTGCAACTTTTTTCATAAATTTGTGATTTTTTTCTTGTAATTTTTATTTTTCAACTTTATTTTCTTTAAAATTTTCTGCTTTTTTCTTTTTACAACTTTTTCTTGTAGATTTAAAACTTTTTCTTGCACATATTCAATCTTTTTGCTGTAAGTTTTCAGTGTTTTTCTTTTAAATTTAAAACTTTTCCTATAAATTTACAGCTTTTTTCTTGTAAATTTTCCACATTTTCTTGTATCCTCATACAATGAATCCTCACTGTATTCCTCATAAATGTGTAATTTTGCTCTTGTAAATGTCCAACTTTTTTTCTTGCAAATTAGCAACGTTCATCTGTTTGCTGGCTGAGTTTTTGTCTAGAATTGTAACTGGTGACTTTGTTCATTTTTAAATGGCCATCTTCCTCTCCCTGGTGCCTAGTTTAGCCATGTGGACCTGGTGCTGAATCCCCTCCATCCCTGCTGGAACAGCAACATCCCTGCTCTCTAGTTCCTAGGAGGCCTGGGTGAAGCCGCAGTTCCTCTCCCGTCCAGCAGGGGTCAGGAGGACCGCAGCGGGACGTTGGTTTGTTCCAGCGGAAGAAGCCGCTGTGATTGTTTTAGCTCCAGTCGTCGGTTTGAGTTGATTTCGTGGGTTTAGTTCGTCGGTGTGAAGCGAGTTCCTGAATGAAGGGGATTATGAGCGCGTGACAGGTCCGTTTCTGGTTCTGACCGATGATCAGAGGAAGAGCAGAGGAACCCGGACCGTTATGAGCAACGTTCACTTCCGCAGTCAGCGGCGTGACTTTCAGTGCTCGAGTGTCGTGAGGAGCTCACCTGAGCAGTGAGTAACGCTCCGCTGTGACGTTTCACTCTGAAACTTGTGTCGTCATTTCACTGCTGGTTTCCTGCAGAAATTGAAACGTTTTTTCCTTTAAAAACCTGCAGCTGTCACTAACATGGCGCACGAGCGTGAGTGACAGCTGCAGCTTCTCCTCCAAGTTGTTCCAGAATCATCGAGGAACTCCGAGTAAAACTGCAGGTCCTCCAGTCAAGCAAAAATACTCATTTAGAAGAAAGCAGTTATAAATTTGCAAATATATTGTGTTAAATGCACATGAAAAATGTTACAGATTGGCAATAACTCACACACTTATTTGTGTGGAAAAAGATGCAAATTTATACAAAAAGCAAAATTTATGAGGAAAAAACTGCAAATGTATCAAAAGTTGCAAATTTGTGGAAAAATGTGAATTTTATGCAAAAAATGCAAATTCTTTCTTCACATTGATGAGAGAATGTTCAGCTCTATAAGACAAAAGTTGTCAGTTTTCAAGGAAAATGTCAAACATTTATGAGGAAAAAAACTTGTATTTGCAAGAAATGTAAAAAGTCACAAATTTAAGAAAAAAGTTTATGAATTTTTAAGAAGAAAAGTGATGAAGCTACAAAACATTCTTGAGACTGAAATGAAAATGAGCACGGAGGGGGTGGAGGAGAAGTTCTGTTCCATGCGACCTTCATCCATGTCTGAGTCTTGGCTTTAAACTGTGCCACACTGAGCAAGTTGGCTTCTTTCCTTGATTGAATGTAGACTCCTTGTGAAGTGTCTTTGAAGGCCACCTCAAGCATGGCTGCCAGATATAGCGAGAAGAGTGTCGGCACCAGCACACATCCTTGTTTCACCCCGCTGCTGACTGAAAAGTCTGTAGACGCTGAACCACTCATTGCCACGTTTGCTTGCATACCTGTATGGAGCGCCTCGATCAGGCTGACAAACTTCTCTGTACTTGTTGTTATTTATGAACAATAAATAACGACACTACCCCCCCCCCCCCCCCGGCAGTAAAGATCCAAAACACACACATACAACCAGCCCACCCCAATTTGGAACCCGAATCATCCGCGAAACATAACTGTGCTAAAAATCACAAAAGGGGCCTGTGGCATTCACAGAAAATAACTAAAATTAGGGGGACGGGTAGATGGCGTCCTACCCCCCACACAGCGAGGCGGGTTATTCTGCTGCCCATTATATATAAAAGTCCTATTAAAGGCGACGGACAGACGAAAATTCAATATCGCTAAATCATATCTCAAATTAGGAAAACTAAGGAGCTGGTGGTGGACTGCCGCAGGCATGGGCAGCCCCTCACAGTACCAGTAAATATACAGGGAACAGACATCGAGATGGTGACATCCTATAAGTACCTGGGTATTCATCTGAACAATAAACTAGACTGGTCACACAATACTGATGCACTCTACAAGAAGGGACAGCGCAGGCTGTTCCTGCTGAGGAGACTCAGGTCTTTTGGTGTACAAGGGGCGCTGCTGAAGTCATTCTATGACACGGTGGTGGCATCAGCCATCACTTTTGGAGTGGTCTGCTGGGGCAGTGGCATTACTGCAGCCGATAGGAAGAGACTGAACAAACTGATTAAGAAAGCTAGCTCTGTCCTGGGGCAGCGCCTTGATCCGATGGAGGAGATAGGAGAGAGAAGGACGGTGGCTAAACTGTCATCTCTGCTGGAGTCCGAGTTCCACCCTATGCAGGACATACTGAATGCACTGAGGAGCTCATTTAGCAGCAGACTACATCATCCCAGGTGCACAACCGAGAGGTTTCGTAGGTCCTTCCTACCAACGGCTGTCAGACTGTACAACCTAAGCAGGGCTGCTCGCAGAGATAGCAAAAAAGACGTAACAAACTAATAGTTTTTTGAATGCAGAAGATGCAATAGACTTACACAGTGGTCCTCTCCGGCATACAACTAGGAGCATGCCGGTCGCTATGGAGGGTGAGAGTGTGTATGGGCACATAATCATACCATGCAGGATAGCTGGGTAGACGGTTATGCTGTTTCATTCCATCTAGCGGCAATGCTCTGCACTGTGTGTGTTTATATATTTGCATATTTGTTCCGTCTAGCTGCAATGCTCCGTACTGTGGGTGTTTATATATTTATATATCTACATGTTATTCCATCTAGCTACATTGCTCCGCACTGTGTGTGTTTATATACTTGCATATTTATTCCACCTAGCTGCAATGCTCCGTACTGTGGGTGTTTATATATTTACATATTTATTCCATCTAGCTACAATGCTCTGCACTGTGTGTTCATATATTCATATATTTATTCCATCCAGCTACAATGCTCTGCACTGTGTGTCTGTGTGTGTGTGTATATATATATATTTTATAGTAATACGTACATATGTTTATTAGCTGCTCTTGCTTGCTTGTTTTTTTTTTTTCTTGCCTTCTGATTGTTGCTCTGAGTGTTGCTATCCCTGTGCTGTTGCAATCCTGGAATTTCCCCGTTGTGGGACTAATAAAGGCTTATCTTATCTTATCTTATCTTAAATTGTTGTCTGAGACGAGCTAATTTGAACCCCACATGTTTTGGTGTCAACGTATGTCGCATAAGGTGACAATGCGCTCTTGAAGTACGCTGTTGTGGAGAGCTGTCTGACCCAGCCAAGAGATCAGCGGCTAAAATGGCCACTGACTGTGTGATGTCATTTCGGTTAGGCACACGGTCAGTGGCCAAGTATTCCGATTTTTCTCGGAATACTTGTGGATTACAAATAGATTATTTATTAACATTAGGATTTCAGGAATCGAATTAATTATGGTTTGTCGTTGTGTTGTCTACGGGTGCGACGTTATACCAGAGGAGCATGCTGTGAGTGTTTTTGAATTTCCCGTCCCTGGGAAAATCAGAACGGCATGGGTGAAATTCGTTCAGAAAACGCGAAAAAAAATGGACTAATGTCGGTAAAACACCCAACATGTGCAGTACACATTTCGTTGACAGTGATTTCGAGAATAAGATGCAATTTGTGTCACGACTTGCCGCTCCTCAGCGGCTTCAGCTGCGCGCACACCTGCGTCTCGTCAGCACATCCCCATACCGCATTTAATATTCACTGCAAATTGGCTGCACGGTGGCGCAGTGGTTTAGCACTGTGGCAGCACAGTTTTACCCTCGGCCGGGGGACCGCAGGGATCATGAGATCGTGGGTTCGATCCCAGCCCCCGACCAAGAGTGAGCTGTGTGGAGTTTGCATGTTCTCCCCGTGTTGTGCATTTGAGACCTCTGGGATAAAATTATGTTGATCTACTTTTTTTGCAGATTTTATCAACTGTCACTCAACCTTAAAATAGTGTTGATGTTTCTGACCAAGCAGAGGAAGCTGATGAACAGGACTTTTATGTAAATCAAAATTTATACCATAAAATGGTAGAAAAATTATTGAAATGTATATGACATGCGACTTTGATGAATGCTGAACTATGAGAATTATAACATTGACATGAACATTAAGAAACTCAATATATGATTTTACAAAACTTTATTTAAATAACATTGTTCACAAATCTAATCTTGGTAGGCAAAATCCCTTGTAGTGATGAGATGGGAAGGTTTCTCTGATGAGGCTCACAGCACAGGCAGGCAACAGAACCCTCTCGGCCAAACCGAAATGACATCACGGCTGCCCGCACCTATCGGGAGATGGCGGTACTGCAGCATCACTGAGTGAAAGATGGGCTATGACCAAATAATGCCATTTATGGAGGATGGTGACACATATTAAATCAGGGGAATGGGCAGAATGGAATATTTTCATACAATCATTTGATTGGTTCAATAAAAAAATGTCACTGTCTGTCACCTTTAAAAAAATGACTGCCATGTCTGCTGCTTAAACAGAACACCAAAGTAATCCCAGAACTATAAATACATATGAACAACTCACAACACATCCATGGCTCGTTGAGGATGACCCATGGCCCCCCAGACCCTTCACCATTCAGTCCGCCCCTGGAAGTAGCTCGCTTCCCGGGCCACAGCTGGTTGCCTCAATCCCAGTGCACCTTCTCCTCCACATCTCCGAATGCTCCGATCGTCCGGGGCCGTCCCCAGCTGCCTTCTTTGGGGCACGCTGTGACTCACTGGGATGACGCCACGAGCCATCCGACAGCAGAAGGTAACGATCATGCTGCTCGCCCGTCACCTGCAGCTAGGGCTGTCGCGATAACCGCAATTATGTAATACCGCGGTATGGACACGCCTACCTCGGAGGAAAACGGATCACGGATCACGGATCACCCCGGGGGTCTCCCGGGTCGGCGGACGGAGCCACGGTTTGCAGCGGGAGACGTTACAGCGGGGAGGAGCTAGTGCTAGCTAGCACTTGGCCGCCGCCCGGTGCTAATGGGAAACTTGACATACCGGGAGCTGTAGCGAAAATGACGCGGGTACCGGGCTGGAGTTTAGGTGGCGTGAAAGAAATATAAGACAGAATAATAAAGAGCGATGGCAAGAACCAAGCAGACCGCCCATAAAATCTACTGGAGGAAGAAGCCCCCCCCCCCCCGCCAGGAGACAGCTAGCCACCAGGGCTGCTCGGAGAGGCGCTCCGGCCACCGGCAGAGTGAAGAGGCCTCGCCGTCACAGGCCCGTGGCTCTGAGAGAGATCTGTCGCTGCCAGAAATCCACGGAGCTGCTCATCCGTAAGCTGCCCGTCCAGCGCCTGGTGAGGGAGATCGCTCAGGACTTCAAGACCGTCCTGCGTTTCCTGAGCTTCGCCGTCATGGCTCTGCAGGAGACCAGCGAGGCCCACCTGGTGGTCTCTTCTTCGCTAAGGGGGTCACCATCATGCCCAAAGACTTCCAGCTGGCCCGCTGCATCCGCGGAGAGAGAGCTTAGACTTTCTGCTGCACATTCACCAGCCATAATGCTCTGCACTGTGTGTCTCTATATATATACATTTATAGTAATATGGACATATGTTTACTAGATGTTGTTTTTTCTTGCCTTCTGATTGTTGCTCTGAGTGTTGCTATCCCTATGCTGTTGCAATCCTGGAATTTCCCCATTGTGGGACTAATAAAGGCTTATCTTATCTTATCTTATCTTAAAACGACCAACCGCAACAACCGCGGTGTTCACTTTTTTGTGTGTGTGTGGCTATATCTCGTCGTTCACGTATGTGCCCCTATTGACTATTAAATAAATTGCTAAATGAAGTGTATTTTTTATTGCCAACGGCATGTTTGCACCCAGTACTCTAGAAGCTTCCACAGCACATGGTGCTGCCGCCGTTTGAGGCTCTCTCACCAGACTGACTCCAGCAGGCAGTTAGTGGTGGGAGCGTTTGGACTCCTTGTTAAATTCAGCCGTTAGGCTGCGTGTCCACCAAACACGTTTCCTCCACTCTGGGCTGCTATTTTCCATTCATTCTCTCTGTAGTCCAGCATTTGTGGCGCTGAATTGCTCTCGGCCGTGGCCATTTTTTTGTTGTGGTGCTCAGAGTTGGAAAAAAGTTCAACTTTTCAGAGACTGCAGCTGAGCTCGTCAATGTCAGACCTAAGCAGCCAATCAGAACTACTGTGGGGGCGGGACATAGGACGCCGGTACTCGTCTGAACTCAAACTCCTGCTTTCCGTGTCGTCATATTTTACATCCAGAGCTGCTAAAACACGTTTTCTGCACAGCCTGCGGTGTCTCCGCCTGACTCTTGCTCTCCCAGTGCCATTTGGTCCTGCCCCGACTGCTTGTAAATCCACTGCGGATCCTGCTGATGTGGCCCCGTGTTCACTGGCCCACCACGGCCGTGCTCCGGGAACACCTGTGACTAGCTTTTGGGTACCGCTTGCCGCCACAGGCTCTCCCCCGTGCCTCCCAGTACCCTTGTCCAGGGCGACTCGGACACTGGCACCGGGGCCCTCCTGCAGCAACCCTGAGCACGACAACGCCTGTCCACTTTCCGGAGTGCCCGGCAATTGTTCATCCCACTCAGCATCGTCCCGAACTCTCGGATCCCGTCGGTCTCACGGTCCGTAGCCCGACCACTCTTCCCCAGTGCTGCTCCTGATGTAAAACCCCGGGCCATAAAATAGGTTGTAGCCCGCGATGTTCGTGCCGTGGGCCATCATGACGAACTCCACATCAGCCTTCTTTGCCGACTTGTACTGAGCCATCAGTCTGACGGTACCCATCGTTGCCAACCGTCCTCCTCCATAGCCGCAAAGTGGCGCTGAGTCACCTCCAATTCTGTAGTGGGGAAACGGTCTCTAACCATAGCCCAGTTCAGCAGCGAACTCTCCGCCCCGTGCCAATCAGCATTGGTACCGTTACTCTGTCCAACTCTACTGTGCAATGTGTGCACCCACTGGTACTTGGGGACACAGTATGGATCACCATCGGGGCGGGAGGAATCGAGCTCTTGCGCGGGCTATCATGTTCCACTGACTGGCACACCCTCGCAAAATGATGTAGACGGCCACAACTGCCGCAGCGCTTCCCTCTTGCTGCACACTCTGGCCTTGTAGCGGTGTTTCGTGGACCCGCAGCCTGTACACCTGGGCTTCCCCGGGGCAGGCCTCATCCGTACAGTGTTGGCACTCCCGGCCATGTTGGCAGAGCTGTCAGAACTTAATCCTCCGGACAATGATGTCATCCAGTGTCCTGAAATGGTGTGGCATCAGCTAGACCACTTCTTCATAACTGTCCGCATCTCCAAGCATGCCCAAAATCCTCTGGCCCTCCATTCCCAGATTGTGCATAAGCAACACACGCGCCTTCACCTTCTCCATCCTTCCCAGGTCCATTGCCACCATGTACGTTTTAAAGATTTTGTACCACCGAAGCAATGGCACCGGTGGCTCACATGGGAGCTCCAAGAAAGGCTGAATTGGTGCTCCACACGCTTCCATGGCTTTTCTTCTCGTCGCCAAATATTATGTCTGGAACTGGAGTCAAGGAGGACAGCAATAGTTGAGCTGAACACACGTTCATTGTAATCCAGGGCGCAGTGCACCTGACCATGCATACAGCCGCAGGAAGAGGCAAAGGCAGAAGAGAACACCCCCCTACCTGCAGCCCTTCTTATATGCAGGGTTTCCTCTGGTAATATTTCTCTGTGGCGGCCCGCCTCGTCAGAAATTTTACCACCACCCCAAGGCGATATGAATTTATTAAGAAAAATGTATGAAGCAATGACTTTCCACAAGTGCGCACACGAACAACACGCGTGGCCGTCATCTGCGCAGAGTTTAGAAGCACCCTGCTCACACGAGTTTTCCAGTCAGTCAGCAGGCAGTGTTTCGCAAAGCGTGACTGTCCGACAGAGACATGAGTTTATTAACCCCTTGCACTCCAGTCAATTTTCCTAAAAACGCCAAAAAATAATGTGCCCAAAGTAAATCGAAAGCTGTTATTCAACCCTTTGCAGCATCTTCATGGGGTTGGTCTCATTTAAAAGAAAACACTTTGAATTTTTTGGCAAAAAAAACACGATCTCTCTAAGTGCTCCGGCCACTGAGTTACAGTCATCTAAACATAGTGAACTTGAAGAAAATAAATTTGGCCTGGGTGTTTTTTTGGATACAAATGCTTGCAGATAACACACAGCTTCAGATCCGGGCTGGAAAATGCAACAGAAATGTAGAACCAAGTGTTATCCAGCTGAGGTCCAAATTTTGTAACAATACCACAAAAAATGAATATATTACACAGCTTTGTTCTCAGGTTGTTCCCAGGCGTTTTTGAACTGTGCCAAATTGTGCCAAATGGCACAGTTTGGAAAAACGTCTGTAACTTTTGAATGATCCAACATAGCTTCATTTTGGGTTCAAATGAAAGGTCACATTCAGGGCTGTGTCTGTTTGTGTGTGTGTGTGGGGGTTGTCCCCCCACCCCCCCGCTACAGAGGACGGAGTTCGGCCCTCGCTACATAACGGATTACACTCGGATGTGATATGTTTCCACAGCAATGCTGTCACCGTGGCTCCCCCCCCCTCGCTACTGTGTGTGTGTGTGTGGGTGGGTGGTTTGTCCCCCCCCCCCCCTTGCTACAGAGGACGGCCATTGCTACATGACGGAATAGACTCATATGGCTATGTGGCGACCGCTGCGCAGTAACCGCGGCTTCCCCTCGCAGACCGGGGGGCGTTCGGACCGTGAACGCCCCCCCCCCCCGCTCCTCTTCTGCAGCGGTGGGGGGCGTTCACGGTCCGAACATGGCAAATGAACAGTTTATCGCGGCGCAAGCACTTCGTACTTCGTGCGCCGTACAGTTGTAATTTACCGATCGGTCAAAAGTCATTTTTTGATTACAATTTTCAGGGATAAATAAACGTTTAAACGTTATAACACCTTACTTCTTCACAGCCACATTGTCCTGGCGAACTTCTCTTCCTCATTGTCAGACGAACGCGACGCTGGTCCGCTCGTGGATCCTGGTCAAAACATAATTCCATTATTGCGGTTTTGGCGAATGATTTACGACTTTTGTCGTCGGCCTCTGTCGGTCTATGATGACGGAAGAGAATCCTAAATGTCTATTCTGCTGGAATGAGTGCAGGTCGCACTTATGGGTGTTCTCTATGCTGCTGGATCTGTAGCAGGTTCTTCCAGCGTCCTTTTTTTCATCTGTTGCAACAGTAAATCTCTCTTCACCCAGCCCGAACTTCTGTGCTTCAATTGGCTCCTGCATTCACAGTAGGCGGGTCCTCCTTCCTAGGTTTTCATTCATTGGTTCTTCAAGGTTTCAGAAACCCAATTCAAGGCTCTTATTAGTCGAATGAGAGGTCAATCAGATGAACTAATCTGTTCGCGGCTGTGTCTGCAGCTTTTATTTTCAGTGCGCGCTTGGAGGCCACACCACCATCAGGACCATGCGTCCGAGTGCGCCCTTGTGCGCCCTAGGACGCAGAGACTTGCCCGCCAGAGGTTGCAAGAGGTTAAAGTACTTTAAACACGGAAAAAAAAAAATCATAACAGGTATGTACGCACTGGCGTTTATCATGGTTTTAACCCGCTGGAAACGGGGGGCAATAATGGAAGAGTTGCTTAGCTAAGAGATATGGTGAAGAAACTCCATGCGTACGTGTTGAGACACCTTCGAGCCATAATGAACATCTCATGGAAAGACAAGATAACCAACATAGAAGTGTTGAAATGAGCTGGTCTACCATCAATGGAGGACATGCTAATACAGATGAACCTGAGATGGCTCGGACATGTTGAGAGGATGGACCACCAGCGTCTCCCTCGGCAGTTACTCTAGTCACAGCTATGCAAGGGCAAACGCAATCAGGGTAGACCAAGGCTCAGATTTAAAGACACTGTTAAAAGAAACTTGAAGAAGTTGGACATAGACAGGAGTTCCTGGCAGCAGAAGGCTAAGGATAGAGCTGTGTGGAGGAACCTGATCAGACCTAAATGAAACAGTCATTGTCGCCCACGACAGACTGCTATGATGAGGATGATATAGGAATTGCAGGAATGAAGACTGGCAATTTCTCTCTTTTCTAGCATGAGCAGGTGTGCCGTTTTTATTCTCCAGTGGTAGTGACAAAAAGCAACAGCTAAAAACGCTAGCTCTAAACTGAGGTCCTTCAATGGCTGCCTAGAGAGATGCCTGATGAGAAAACCTGAGAGCACAACTATAACTGCCTAAACAGATCATTCTGTACATGAACACATATTGTGGTGAATTACGTCTTTAGAGTCCGCTACAGTTCCCTGTTATGTACCTGGCAGGTTAAGATGACTGAAATTCATGAAGTCAATGACTTTAATCTGTCAGCAGCCTTCAGACAAACTAAATGTGCCAACATCTGAATGAATGAATGAATGAATGAATGAATGAATCTTTATTTCGGATAGATTAAAAGTAAAGATTAAAAGAAACCGAATAGTATAACAAAGGGGGAAAAAGAAAAACATCCAACAAGGTCAAATTAAACAGTAACTCCTCTGATTATACAGTTCAACATAATGTGACGTAAGCAGGGTTCACACAAAGAAAATGGAGCAGATGGCTGTGATCAACCGGATTTATTTTTCACACCCCGACCCCCAACCTGCTTCTGAGCACAGAGAGGAGGGGAGGTCATTCTCCCAGACCTCAGTTTCAATCATGGTTACACACACATGATACATCTTGCCCTCATCCTGCTAAACACTGCTGGGTCATTATAATGCAGTTATAATGACCCAGCAGTATAACTCAGAAATAACACATTTAGCACACATACAGTAACGTTTCAAACTGCCAAAGCATGCTGGGAAATCCCTGCCCCCCCTTAACATGGCCCCGACGTTACAATAAGTTATCCGAAATGGGTGATGGCTGAAGCCGCAGCTTATATTGCCCACCCATATTCCATCCAAGAATTCAAAAGAAAAACAAGACAAGAGCGATTACAATTCAGAACAAAGCTAAGACAAAATGTGACAAAAAAAAAAACTAAGCTACAACACAACACAGACTGGATATGTCAATCCTTATGTGATTTTACATGTCATCTTGTACATATGTTTGGAGTATTTCTTCCTTTAGTTTTTGTTTAAATTGTCCAAGCGTTGAACATGATTTTAATTCAGGTCCAAAATCGTTCCATAATCTGACTCCTTGCACTGAAACACAGTGTTGCTTGGTGGTAGTTCTCACTGAAGGTTTTTGAAATATACATGTTCCTCTGAAATGATATTGTTTCTCCCTTATTTGGAACAACTTTTGGATATTTGCGGGCAGTGATAAATTCTTCACTTTAAACATTATTACTGCAGTTTTAAAGTCAACCAGATCTTTCAACTTGAGAGCTTTTAATTTAAGAAAAAGTGGGTTTGTTGGTTCCCTGTAAGCTGCTTTGTTTATTATTCTAATAGCTCTCTTCTGAAGCATAAAGGCTGGATATATGTTTGTTTTATATGTATTTCCCCATACATGAGTACAATATGTCATGTATGGGAGTATTAATGAATGATACAAGGTATATAGTGTGGGTTGATTCAGCAAATATTTCACTCTGTGTAGTATTGCAATTGATTTAGATATTTTACCTTTAATATAATCAATATTGTGGTTAACCCCCACAACAGACTGGGACAATCAGAGCGCGCATCTGGAGCGATTAACATTACAGTGAAATGTGTGTATTGATGTCAACAGGCAGCCTCGCTTGGTCTGGCTTTTTCCTCCTCAGTGCTGTGATGTTGATGTGCCATTCATGCATTGTGTTCATGCTTCCTGCTCTTGCTGTGATGTAAATGTCCCATGCCTTTCATGTATTGTCTGTAGTTGGGTTAGTAGTTGGTAAGTTGTAGTTGGTAAGCTGCATCGCTCTGTAACTCATTCTGTCACTCTGACGACTGCTTCTACTACTGCTGCTGAGAGCCTGAGGACCCGCTCCAGCCTGCTTGCACAAGGGCTGGAGCGAGTTCCTATGATGGCGGTATGATTTAATAAACCTACTTAAAACCCTCAGTTCGCTGCCTATTTTATCATCTGCCTCAATATGTGACTTCCAACACAGTTTATTATCAATTATTACTCCAAGAAATTTAGTTTTGGATACCCTTTCAATCTCCACACCATTTACACTGAGTTTAGATACTAAGTTGTTGTGATGGTTGTTAAAAACTATAAATTTTGTCTTACTTAAATTGAGCGTTAATTTGTTTGACTCAAACCACAGTTTAAGCTTTCCTAATTCCTTTCCGAGTGTATCCAAAAGTTGTTCCAAATTGCTTCCACTGCATAATAGATTAGTGTCATCGGCAAACAATATTAAATCCATTTTTTCAGAAACTTTACATATATCATTTATATACATATTGAATAACAGTGGCCCCAAAACGGAACCCTGTGGGACTCCACAAGTAACCTTCAGTAATTGTGAGTTTTTGTTACCAACACATACTGTACATACTGATATCTATTCTTTAAGTAACTACATAACCAGGACAGTGCTACCCCTCTAATACCACAATTTTGTAGTTTCTTTAATAATAAGATAAGATAAGATAAGCCTTTATTAGTCCCACAACGGGGAAATTCCAGGATTGCAACAGCACAGGGATAGCAACACTCAGAGCAACAATCAGAAGGCAAGGAAAAAAAAAAAAAAAAAAAAAAGCAAGCAAGAGCAGCTAATATACATATGTACATATTACTATAAAATATATATACACACACACACACAGACACACAGTGCAGAGCATTGTAGCTAGATGGAATAAATATGTAAATATATAAACACCCACAGTACGGAGCATTGCAGCTAGGTGGAATAAATATGCAAGTATATAAACACACACAGTGCGGAGCAATGTAGCTAGATGAAATAAATATATAGATATATAAATATAAACACACCCAGTGCTGAGCATTGTAGCTAGATGGAATAAATATGTAAATATATAAACACACACAGTGCAGAGCATTGTTGCTAGGTGGGATGAAACAGCATAACCGTCTATTTAGTTATCCTACATGGTATGATTATGTGCCCATACATATTCTCACCCTCCATAGCGACCGGTATGTTCCTAGTTGTATGCCGGAGAGGACCATTGTGTAAGTCTATTGCATCTTTTGCATTCAAAAAAAAAACAACTATTAGTTTGTTACGTCTTTTTGCTATCTCTGCGAGCAGCCCTGCTTAGGTTGTACAGTCTGACAGCCGTTGGTAGGAAGGACCTACGAAACCTCTCGGTTGTGCACCTGGGATGATGTAGTCTGCTGCTAAATGAGCTCCTCAGTGCATCCAGTATGTCCTGCATAGGGTGGAACTCGGACTCCAGCAGAGATGACAGTTTAGCCACCGTCCTTCTCTCTCCTATCTCCTCCATCGGATCAAGGCGCTGCCCCAGGACAGAGCTAGCTTTCTTAATCAGTTTGTTCAGTCTCTTCCTATCGGCTGCAGTAATGCCACTGCCCCAGCAGACCACTCCAAAAGTGATGGCTGATGCCACCACCGTGTCATAGAATGACTTCAGCAGCGCCCCTTGTACACCAAAAGACCTGAGTCTCCTCAGTAGGAACAGCCTGCGCTGTCCCTTCTTGTAGAGTGCGTCAGTATTGTGTGACCAGTCTAGTTTATTGTTCAGATGAATACCCAGGTACTTATAGGATGTCACCATCTCGATGTCTGTTCCCTGTATATTTACTGGTGCTGTGAGGGGCTGCCCATGCCTGCGGCAGTCCACCACCAGCTCCTTAGTTTTCCTCGCGTTGATCTGGAGGCAGTTCCGATGGCACCAGTCCACGAAGTCCTGGATAAGCCCTCTGTATTCAGCTTCATCTCCGTTGGAGATGAGACCAACGATCGCAGAGTCATCAGAGAACTTCTGTAGATGGCAATGTGTTGTGTTGTGTGAGAAGTCCGCAGTATAAAGAGTGAACAAGAAGGGAGCCAGCACCGTTCCCTGGGGGGCCCCCGTGCTACTGATGATCGTGTCGGAAACACAGTCCCGGGTTCTCACAAACTGAGGCCGGTTCGTGAGGTAGTCCAGGATCCATGATGACAGGTGCTGGTCCACCCCTGCGCGCAGCAGTTTGTCCTTCAGGATCATCAGTTGGATGGTGTTGAAAGCACTGGAGAAGTCAAAGAACATGATCCTCACCATATTCCCGGGCTTCTCCAGGTGGGACAGAGAACGGTGAAGGAGGAAGATCACCGCATCCTCCACCCCAATGCCATGCTGGTAGGCGAACTGGAGTGGATCCATCGCTGGTTCCACCAGGGGGCGGAGATGAGCAAGGAGCAGTCTCTCCAGGGTCTTCATCAAGAGGGACGTCAAGGCCACCGGTCTGTAGCTGTTCAGGTCTTTGGGGTGGGAAGTTTTTGGTACAGGTACCACACAAGATGTTTTCCACAGCTGTGGTACCCTCCCCAGTTTCAGGCTCATGTTGAAGATATACGTCACAATCCCACACAGCTGGTCTGCACAGGACTTGAGGAGCTTTGCGCTGATGCCGTCCGGTCCCGACGCCTTCCTCGCCTTGATCTTCCTCAGCTCCGTCCTCACCTGGGTCTTGGTCAGGGTCAGGATGGGGGGCTGTGTGTTGGGAGTGGGGGGGGGTGTCGGTGGAGTGGGGAGTGGGCAGCAGGACTTGATTTCTTAGAGGCAGCAGTGGTTGTTGTGCAGACAGGGGGGAGGGCGGTTGGTCAAATCTATTGAAAAACAGATTCAGGTTGTTCGCCCACTCCCTGCCCCCCGTGGCCTGGGGGGAGGTATTCTGGAGCCCCGAGATGGTTTTGAGGTTTCTCCAGACCCCGCTGATGTCGCTCTGTTGCAGCTTGTCCTCCATCTTCTTCCTGAAGCTGTCCTTGCCATCTCTGATCTTTCTCCTCAGCTCCCTCTGTACGGACTTCAGCATCTCCCTGTTCCCCGACCTGAAGATCCTCTTCTTCTCTCTCAGAAGTGTTTTTATCTCAGGGTTGATCCAGGGTTTGTTGTTTGAGTGACGCCGTATGGTCTTGGTGGGAACGGATTTGTCCACACAGAAGCTGAGGTAGCCCGTGAAGGTGTGAATGAGGCCATCGATGTCCTCACCATGTGGATCGCAGAGCTGCTTCCAGGCAGTGGCTTCAAAACAGTCCTTTAGAGTGTCCATTGTCTCCTCAGACCATAACTCCACAGTGTGCATGGCCGGAGGTTGTCTGTGCACTAGGGGTTTGTACACCGGTCGGAGATGAACCAAGTTGTGATCCGATCTCCCAAGTGGGGGGAGTTGTGATGAGGTGTACGCCTCCTTAGTGTTTGCGTAGAACAAAGCCAGTGTTTTATTGTCTCTAGTGTGGCATGTGACATACTGGGTGAAAGTGGGCAGAATGGGAGACAGTGAAACGTGGTTGAAATCGCCTGAGATGAGGAGAAGAGCATCTGGGTGTTCTGTCTGCAGCCTGCTGGTTACTGAATGGATGACGTCACGCGCTGTCCCAGCGTTCGCCGTCGGATTTGCATAAACAACAATGCAGATCACGTGTGAGTGTTCTCTCGGGAGATATGTAGGCCTCATGCTAACAGCTAGCAACTCAATGTCTTTGCTGCAGTGTCGTTGTTTAACAGTGATATGTCCCGGTCTGCACCAGTTGTTGTTAACATACATTATCACTCCACCGCCCCTAGCTTTGCCACTCTCTGGTGTTCGGTCAGCTCGTATCATGTGAAAACCCTCCAGCTCAATGTTAGCATCTGCTGCTAGTTCAGTTAGCCACGTCTCAGTAAACAAAAGGAGAGAGCACTCCCGGTAAGTGCTATCATAACGGGAGATAGCCGCTAGCTCATCTAACTTTCCCAGTATCGACCATACATTTCCCATGACAACAGATGGAAGGGAGGGTCTGTACCTTATATTTTTTGTCCTCCGCCTTACTCCAGCCCGGCAGCCGCGACGCTTTCGCCTCAATTCTCTCGGTATGTCGAGTTTTTCCAGTGGGACCGGGTGGCGGTTAAATGCTAGCAGCTCTTCCCTGTTGTATCGTATCCTGCTATAAACAGTGGCTCCGTCCACCGGCTCAGGAGACATTTGGGACGATCTGTGTGTCCGTGATATAAGTGGGGTAAAAAAAAAAAATATGCCACTTAATAATAAATTATGATCCACTGTATCAAATGCTTTTTTAAGATCCAGGAATACCCCAGCTGAGTACTCTTTATTTTCAACGGCAGTTGATATTTTTTCTATAAATTCCATTAGAGCAAATGCAGTTGTCCTCTTGTGTCTGAACCCATATTGCTGCTCACACAATAAATTATTCTTCAGTATGAAGTTGTCAATTCTCTCAGAATATTTTTTCAAGTATCTTGGAAAATTGCGGCAATAGTGAAATTGGTCTATAGTTTGAAAGTTCCCCTCTGTCACCTGTCTTGTATATTGGAATTACTTTAGCTATTTTCATTGCATTGGGAAATATACCTGTTTGGAGAGACAGGTTACAGATATACGTCAGTGGTTTCACTAAGCGTTCAATAATAGTTTTGACTAAGAGCATGTCAATACCATCACAGTCCGTAGATGTTTTACTTTTAAACGATTTAACAATTTCAATGACCTCTCACTCGTCTGTGTTCTTTAGGAAAATGGAGTCTTTTATAGCAGTGTTTTTGCTTATTGTATCACCTGTAGGTGCCGTAATGGGTATTTCTCGAGCCAAATTAGGACCAATGTTAACAAAAAAGTTATTAAATTCATCTGCAGGTGAAACTGCATTCACACACTGAGTCGTTTTATTATTTTTTGAAAAATTGGTTGGGTAGCTTGTATTTCTGTTTTTATTTCCAAGAATATTGTTAAGTATTGTCCATGTATTTTTAATATTGTCTCTGTTTTTCTCCAGTTCTTTACTGTCATAGTCTCTTTTACTACATCTTATTATATATGTTCAACTTATTTTTGTATGTTTTATACCGCTGCTCTGCTTCTTTTGTCCTTTTCTTTAGAAAAGCTTTATATAATGAATTTTTCTTTTTACACACCTTTTGTAATCCTTTGGTTAACCCCTTGCACTCCGGCAATTTTCCTAAAAATGCCAAAAAATAACGTGCCCAAAGTAAATCGAAAGCTGTTATTCAACCCTTTGCAGCATCTTCATGGGGTTGGTCTCATTTAAAAGAAAACACTTTGAATTTTTTGGCAAAAAAACCCATGATCTCTCTACGTGCTCCGGCCACTGAGTTACAGTCATCTAAACATACTGAACTTGAAGAAAATAAATTTGGCCTGGGTGTTTTTTTGGATACAAATGCTTGCAAATAACACACAGCTGTCCGATCCGGCTGGAAAATGCAACAGAAATGTAGAATCAAGTGTTATCCAGCTGAGATCCAAATTTGGTAACAATACCACAAAAAATGAATATTTTACACAGCTTTGTTCTCAGGCTGTTCCCAGGCGTTTTGGAACTGTGCCAAATTGTGCCAAATGGCACAGTTAGGAAAAACATCTGTAACTTTTGAATAATTCAATGTAGAATCTAAATTTTAGGCTCTAATGAAAGGTCACACTCAGGGCTGTGTCTGTGTGTGTGTGTGTGGGGGGGGGTCGCCCCCCCCACCGCTACCAAGGACGGAGTTCGGCCCTCGCTACATGACGGATTACACTCGTTGCATGTTTCCACAGCAACGCTGTCACAGCGGCTCCCCCCCCCCCTTGCTACTGTGTGTGTGTGTGTATGTGGGTTGTCTTCCCCCCCACTACAGAGGACGGCCATCGCTACATGAAGGAATAGACTCGTATGTCTATGTGATGACCGCTGCGCAGTCAGCGTGGCTTCCCCCCGCGGATCGGGGGCGTTCGGACCGTGAACGCGCCCCCCCCCCCGCTCCTCTTCTGCAGCGGGGGGGGGGGGGGGGGCGTTCACGGTCCGAACACGGCAAATGAACCGTTTATCGCGGCGCATGAAGTACGAAGTGCGTGCGCCGTACAGTTGTAATTTACCGATCGGTCAAAAGTCATTTTTGGATTACAGTTTTCAGGGAGAAATAATAATTTAGCTTATAACACCTTACCTCTTCACAGAAGCAGAGTCCTGGCGAACTTCTCTTCCCCACTGTCAGATGAACGCGACGCTGCTCCGCTCGTGGATCCCGATCAAAACATAATTCCATTATTGCGGTTTTGGTGAATGATTTACGACCTTCGTCGTCGGTCAATGATGACGGAAGAGAATCCTAAACACTCTGCTGGAATTAAATAAAATAAATAAATAAACCACTGCCTGTGGCTGCTGAAAGTCTCTCTTCACCCAGCTTTAGACAACAGCTCAGCGAACTTCTGTGCTTCAGTTGGCTCGCAGCCGTTGGGAGGCGGGTCCTTCTGGCTAGATTTTCATTCATTGGCTCTTCATGGTTTCAGAAACCCAATTCAAGGCTCTTATTAGTCGAATGACAGGTCAATCAGATGAACTAATCTGTTCTGTGTCTGCAGCTTTTTTTTCCCAGTGGCACTTGGAGGCCAGCACCATCTCCATCTGCACCACCATCAGTATATCATGCGTCATGCGTCTGAGCGCGCACGAGGGCGCACAAGAGCGCACTCGTGCGTCCTAGGACGCAGAGACTTGCCCGCCCGCGGAACAACAGAGCGCAAGAGGTTAACCATGGCTTATCGACAAATTTATGTTTAAGCTTTTTCTTTACTAATGGACAATTTTTTTTCATAAAGAGTGGTTACAATGTTCATAAATGTGTCATAGGTTTCATTTACATCTGATACATAGACTTTTGTCCAGTCTTGCTTCAGCAAGTCTTCTTTAAAAGAACTGATTGCATTTTGTGATTTGTATCTGAAAGAGTTAAAAAAATTTTTATGTATTGGCCCCCATGTGGCCATGGATAAGTGCAAAGACTAGCAAATGGTCACTTATATCGTTTATCAATACAGTGATCCCTTGCTACTTCGCGTTTCACCTTTCGCGCCCTCAGTGCATCGCGGATTTTTCAAAAATATTCATCAAAAATTCAAAATTGAGAAAAAATGGCACGAAAGTTGCCCGGGCACTAGCAGAAGGCAGGGAGACTACATTAGAACATCAGGTATCAACACGGAGAGCCCGCACAACTCAAAATCCACCTCTCTGACCACCGCTCCACTCCTTTCCGCCCACCTCTTCACCGCTCGGGAATCTCGCAAGCTGATTGGCCGAGACATTTTACCTCGCAAGCTGATTGGCCGAGACGTTTTACCCAGCTTCTCTCCCTGCCGAGCGCCCATACCCAGCGAAGGAAGACCGCATTCATTGTTCTTTATCGCTCGTGTTGCTTAGTGGCACTTTTCGCTGTTCTCTTGTGCCTTTTTGTGCAAAATAGTGCTTGTGACGCCCTTGGGGGTGGGGGTGATGCTACTTCGCGGTTTTTCACTTTTCGCGGTCGGTTCTGGTCCCCATTAAATGCGATAAGTGAGGGATCACTGTAGTCCACTTTCTATTTTCTTGTCTATAATATTAACAAACAGGTTGTCAATAAGTGTAGAAGTGCGAACTGTGATTCTACTTGGATGTGTTATTGTGGGATATAGACTCATACTGTACATAGAATTCATGAACTCTGTAATTACATTTTGTTGAAATGGATTGAGTAAATCAATATTGAAATCTCCACAAATTACAACCATTTTCTTACTAGTAATATTATTGTACAGCTCGACTAACTTATCTCTGAATGTCTCAATGGAAGTTCCTGGCATTCTATACAGTGGGGCAAAAAAGTATTTAGTCAGCCACCAATTGTGCAAGTTCTCCCACTTAAAGATGAGAGAGGTCTCCAGTTTTCATCATAGGTATACCTCAACTATGAGAGACAAAATGAGGGGAAAAAAATAATCCAGAAAATCACATTGAAGGATTTTTAATTAATTAATTGGTAAATTCCTCAGTAAAATAAGTATTTGGCCACCTACAAACAAGCAAGATTTCTGGCTCTCACAGACCTGTAACTTCTTCTTTAAGACGCTCCTCTGTCCTCCACTCGTTACCTGTATTAATGGCACCTGTTTGAACTCGTTATCAGTATAAAAGACACCTGTCCACAACCTCAAACAGTCAGACTCCAAACTCCACTATGGCCAAGACCAAAGAGCTGTCAAAGGACACCAGAAACAAAATTGTAGACCTGCACCAGGCTGGGAAGACTGAATCTGCAATAGGTAAGCAGCCTGGTGTGAAGAAATCAACTGTGGGAGAAATTATTAGAAAATGGAAGACATACAAGACCACTGATAATCTCCCTCGATCTGGGGTTCCACGCAAGATCTCACCCCATGGGGTCAAAATTATCATGAGAACGGTGAGCAAAAATCCCAGAACCACATGGGGGGACCTAGTGAATGACCTGCAGACAGCTGGGACCAAAGTAACAAAGGCTACATCAGAAACACACTACGCCGCCAGGGACTCAAATCCTGCAGTGCCAGACGTATCCCCCTGCTTAAGCCAGTACATGTCCAGGCCCGTCTGAAGTTTGCTAGAGAGCATTTGGATGATCCAGAAGAGGATTGGGAGAATGTCATATGGTCAGATGAAACCAAAATAGAACTTTTTGGTAAAAACTCAACTTGTCATGTTTGGAGGAGAAAGAACACCATACCTACTGTGAAACATGGAGGTGGAAACATCATACTTTGGGGCTGTTTTTCTGCAAGGGGACCAGGAGTTTCAGGTTCAGGTTACTTTATTTGTACCCGTAGGTAGATTTGTTAGGAGGACTGATCCGTGTAAAGGAAAGAATGAATGGGGCCATGTATCGTGAGATTTTTAGTGAAAACCTCCTTCCATCAGCAAGGGCATTGAAGATGAAACGTGGCTGGGTCTTTCAGCATGACAATGATCCCAAACACACCGCCCGGGCAACGAAGGAGTGGCTTCGTAAGAAGCATTTCAAGGTCCTGGAGTGGCCTAGCCAGTCTCCAGATCGCAACCCCATAGAAATTCTTTGGAGGGAGTTGAAAGTCTGTGTTGCCCAGCGACAGCCCCAAAACATCAGTGCTCTAGAGGAGATCTGCATGGAGGAATGGGCCAAAATACCAGCAACAGTGTGTGAAAACCTTGTGAAGACTTACAGAAAACGTTTGACCTCTGTCATTGCCGGCAAAGGGTATAAAACAAAGTATTGAGATGAACTTTTGTTATTGACCAAATACTTATTTTACTGAGGAATTTACCAATTAATTCATTAAAAATCCTTCAATGTGATTTTCTGGATTTTTTTTTTCTTATTTTGTCTCTCATAGTTGAGGTATACCTATGATGAAAATTGGAGACCCCTCTCATCTTTTAAGTGGGAGAACTTGCACAAATGGTGGCTGACTAAATACTTTTTTACCCCACTGTATATACAACTTATAATTAGATTTTTTGTTTTATCTTGGTCAATCTCAACAGTAACACATTCCAAAATTCCTGGTAGTGCAAAGGACATTCCATTTACAAACTTACACCTATACAGGTCATCAATATACAGTCAACACCACCACCCTTTTTTTGAGATCTGTTAATATGAAACATCTGATATCCCTCTATTGCCGTCAGGGGAGCCTGCTACATCTGATTTCAAGATAAGGGAGGTTTTTCCTGCTGTCTGGATGGTGAGGAGATTTCTAAAAAAAAACTATAAATGTAAAGAAATATATAACAGAAATAACGGCATCCTTGGTCATTTGTTAATTTATTTCATTAAATACAATTTTATTAATATTTTTTCTTTGTAATCAGTTAAATTATTGTTCTGTTCTTACTGCAAAATTATGGTCAAAAATGTAAATTGTTATACAGTAAGGAAAAAGTAAAAAAAAATTCCACAGTCTGTTTCAAATTTATCTAAAAAACCCCAGTAATTTTATTTAAAAAAAAGACAAAAATTAGTTATAAAATAATCCACAAATTTATAATAAAGTTTCAAATGTACAAGAAAAGTCAATTTTACAAGAGGAAATTACAAATTTGATGAACATGGTTTCAACTTTAGATTTACAGAGAAAAGTAGAAAACTATAAGAAAATTGTTATAAATTTTTGAGAAAAACCTCAAACCTTCAAGACTGAAGTCATTACTCAAGTTTTTAAGTGGCTGCTCTTTGTACCCTTAACTCAACTAGAAATTTTTGGTTGTCTGCTTTTTTTTTTTTCCACAATATCTTTATTGAACCTTTTTTTTTTTTTTAACAAACATGATACAAACAATCAAACACTAACACTAAAGTACTACAAAAAAAAAAAAAATGCACTAAAAACACCAACAACCACCAACAAAATCAAGTCTTCAACAATGCTCCTCTGTTTAGTCTAGACAATCCAATACATAAGTATACATATTATGTTCACCAGTTTGGAATTTACAAGGTCCACACACATCATTCACCTTCTTCTTCAAGAGTTATGTTTAAATTTTTTACATAATCAATAAAAGGTCTCCATATATTCTCAAACACAATTTCCTTTGATTTCAGTATATATGTTATTCTTTCTAATGGAAGGTTTGTTAACATCTGTCTTAACCACTGAGTCACATCTGGTCTATGAGTCTTTTTCCATAATAGTGCAATACATTTTTTGGCATTAAGCAAACTGAGGTCTATGAATGTTCTTTCACTTTTATTGAAATTATGCTTTTCTGGGTACAGACCCAACAAAACCAGTTTAGGATTCAATATGATTTGTTTTGAGATTATTTTTTCAATTGTTACCCTCACCTCTTCCCAAAACATTCTTATTAATCTACATTCCCATAAACAATGAAATAGGGTTCCTTTACTTTCCATGCATTTTGTGCATGTATCTGGTATATTTTTGTTATATCTATTTAACTCCTCCGGTGTAACATACATCCGCATTAACCATTTGAAATGTATCAATTTAAGGCGTGCATTTATTGATTTGGTTTGAGCTTCTGTACAAGCCAATTCCCATTGTTCCTCTGAAATTTCAATTTGCAGATCTTCTTTCCAGTAGTTTAATCTTTTCAGTGAATTTTCACTTGAAGATAGTGTCAATGAGTTATAAAACTCTGAAATAATACCCTTTCTTTTACTATCTTTCATCATCATTTTTTCCAAGGATGAATAAATAGGTCGAGTGAGAGCTTTATTTTGATTTGATCGAATAAAGTTTCTAAGTTGAAGATATTTAAAAAAATGTGTTCTATTGAGATTAAATTTGATCCTCAGCTCTTCAAAAGACATTATGTTGTCTGCACATGGCAAATATAAATCCTGAATCTTTTGTATCCCTTTTAAATTCCATACTTTAAATACAGCGTCCGCTCTCCCTGGTTTAAAATATTGATTACCCCATATTGGACTAAATTGTGACAATAACTGTGGTTCTTTTAAATAGTTTTTAGCTTCACACCATATTTTGATCATATGCTTTACAAATGGATTTTTAACTTGTTTTTGTAATTTTTTTGCCGAATCTGAGTATATGAATATGGGAAGAGGTAAAGGTAAATTGTATGATTCCATTTCAGTCCAGTGAGGGAGATCATTTGATGAAAAATAATATGTCATAGACCTCAGTTGTGCCGACCAATAATACAACATAAAATTTGGACATTTCAGACCTCCACGATCAAATGGTAAATATAATAAAGACAGACGTAATCTAGCCCTCCTGTTGTTCCATATAAATTCCACTAACTTTTTTTTTATTCTTGAGAATAGATCTAAAGGTGGTGATAAGGGAATGTATTGAAATAAATAAAGTATTTTAGGTAAAATATTACTTTTAAGTATATTGATTCTCCCGATCATCGACATTGGTAGTGACATCCATCTCTGAGTTAACTCACTGATATCTGACATTAAGGCTTCATAGTTGACACTGGCGACTGATTCTAGCTTAGGCATAATTTGGATTCCTAAATATTTAAACTGATTTACAACATTGAATTGATTTACCTCAGGGGCTGGGTAATTTCTCTGGGTCTCATTTAGCATTAATATTGAAGATTTAGTTTTATTTATTTTATATCCTGATATTTCCCCAAAATTCTTTATTAAATTCAACAAGGTTGGAATTGATTTTTTTAGATTCGACATAAACAAAATTATATCATCGGCGTACAGGGAGATTTTATGTTCTGTTGGTCCAACTTTAATTCCATATATTTGTGAATGTAAACGTATCGCTATCGCTAAAGGTTCAATTGCCATAGTAAACAGTAAAGGTGAGAGTGGACAGCCTTGTCGACATCCTCTATTGATTTTTATTGGTTTTGAAATATTGTTATTTGTTAGGATTTCTGCTGTAGCATTATTGTATATTATTTGAACCCATTTTATGAAATTATTTCCAAGTCCAAACCTTTGTAGGACTTCAAAAAGAAAGGGCCATTCAACTCTATCAAAGGCCTTTTCGGCGTCCAATGATAGGAGAGCTGTATCCGGTGCTTCTTTATTAAAATAAATAATATTAAATAGTCTTCTTACATTATGGAAGCCTTGTCTACCCTTTATAAAGCCATTCTGATCTCGATTAATAATATTTGGTAAAATTTCTTGTATTCGTCTTGCTAAAATTTTACAAATTATCTTAAGGTCGGCGTTTAATAGGCTTATTGGTCTCATATTTTCACATTTATTAGGTGGCTTACCTGGTTTTGGCAGCAGTATAATTAAGGCATTATTTATGTATGATGGTAAATTATTATTTTGAAATGCTTCTAAAACCATTTCCAAAAAAGGTTTTATTAATTTATTCTTAAATTTTTTATAAAGGTCAACTGGAAGACCATCTGGTCCTGCACTTTTTCCTGATTTCATATTATCAATGGCTAGCCCAACTTCTTCTTGACTAATTTTAGACTCCAATATCTCCCTGTTTTCATTTGGAATACACGGTATAGATAGTTCGTTCAAAAACCCATTTAGTTTTGTTAAATCAGGTTCATTTTTGGTATCATATAATTTTTCATAGTAATCTCTAAAGGCTCTATTAATTTCTAAAGGATCTATAACTACCTGTCCGTTACTTATAATACTGGTAATTGGTGTTTTAATTTCCAATTGTTTAATCTGCCATGCTAATAATTTTCCTGATTTTTCACCTTGTTCATAAAAAGATTGTTTCAATCTTAGAAGACTCGAGGCAGCTCTATTCGCTGATTTTTTGTCGTATTCAGCTCTCAAAATCAGTAATTCATTCTCCAACCTTGGGTCACTTCCTGCATACACTTTTTCCTGAAGATTTTTTATTTTATGTTCCAATTTAGCTCTCTCCTCTCGAGTCTTCTTAGATTTTGATCCTGTATAACTAATAATATGCCCCCTAATAAAAGCTTTGAAAGCCTCCCACTTTACACATGCTGATGTTTGTGTAGTATTGATGTCAAAGAACTCGTCTATCTGTTTTTCTATATACTTGACAAATTCCTCATCCTGAAGCCATTTATGCTGAAATTGCCATCTACCTGATTCCTTTGTCAATTTTTTATCTACATATATTAGACAACAGGGTGCATGATCAGAGATCACGATGTTATCATAAAAGCAGTTTTGAATCTTGGACCTTAATTCTGTGGAAATCAAAAAATAATCAATACGTGAGAATGTCTTGTAGGTACTGGAATAACAAGAATAGGCTTTAACTTGTGGTTTCATTTCTCTCCATATATCTAACAATCTCAATTCTTTCATAAAATGATTAATAGTCATCCTACATCCAATGTGCGTACAATCCAGTCCTGTTGATCTATCCACACCTGGATTCAATGTACAATTAAAATCCCCTGCTATTATATGTTGCCCTGTAAGTGATGATAAGATGAGAAATAAATTAGCAAAGAACTTCTGATCATCTATATTGGGACCATATAAGTTCACAAGATTTATATTTTCTAATAGCAAAGAACCTTGAATGATTACATATCTTCCAAATTTGTCTCCAATTACATTTTTCACTTGAAAAGGAACTGATTTATGTATGAGAGTCATAACTCCCCTGGCTCGGGATGAAAATGAAGAGGTGAATACACTTCCCTGCCATCTACTCCTAATTCTTTTAACATCCTCCTCTATCAGATGAGTTTCTTGTAAAAACACAATTCTTGAACCCATGTCCTTTATTTTATTCATAACTTGTTTAAGTTTTTTTAAATTTTGTAGACCTCTGCAATTCCATGAAGTTAAATTAAGATTAACACTTTGGTCCATGATCAATAGAGAGTTTGGGATTACCTTGCAGTGTAAACATGCTCATACAGAGAAGCAAAAACATGAGTGGTTGAACATTCATCCTACAAACTACACACAAACAAATTTCCCCTTCCCACACTTGTGGCAAACCCCCCAAAATCAAAAGAAAAATTCTGTCTCCCGATATAGCCATCGACCGTTCCACACCCACGGGGAACAGCCTAAGCCACTCCTTCTTCATCCTCCCAATCACCCTAACTCTACTGCTTTTAATGACGTAACATTAACTCTCCTCTGTAGTTTTCCAACTTAACTCCAAAATTTTTAACAACTTTGTACATCATAGTTTTTTTTTTTTGTTTGTTTTGTTTTTGTTTTGTTTTTTTTTAAATATATAATACAATCTATATTTTGTAAACTTACTATTTACTTCAAGTCAGTCAGATGCCTGTGCAAATGCTTAATTATTCTACCTTGTATTTTGTTCATGCTTAGCTCCCACCAGTCTCTTCTTCTTCTTTGATCTTCTTGATGAACTCCTGCGCCTCCTCTGGGGTCTTGAAGATGTGGGTTCTGCCCTCACACGTGGTCAGCAGTCTCGCAGGATAGATTACACCATGACGAATCCCAAGGTTGCGCAGCTCCTTACGTATGGGATCAAACTGCTTCCTCAATTGCTGGATTCCTGTGGCCAAATCTGGGTAGAACCGCACCTGCTGGTCCTGGTGTTTAATCTCTCCTTTTTTAGCTCGTGCAGCGTTGAAGATCTTCATCCTGTCTCTGTTGTTAAGAAACTTCATAATTAAGGTCCTCGGCGGTCCCTTATCTCTCCGTGGGCCAATGCGATGTGCTTTTTCCAGAACCACTGCTGATTGCAACTCCTCGCTGCCCAGCACCTCCGGAATCCACTTTTCCAGAAAGGAACATACGTCCCGACCTTCTGATTCCTCTGGAAGACCCACCAGCCTCAAATTATTCTGTCTCGACCGAGATTCCAAATCCAAAATATTATCTTCCAGAGATTTATTTTTTTTTTCCAAAGTGCGCACCTTTAATTGAAGACGGGTGACGTCATCTTCAGCACTAGCGAGACGGAGCTCCATCTGCGCCGTTCGTTCTACACAGTCACCCAATTCCTTTCTTATTCCTTCCAACGCTGTCATAATCCCATCAAATCTAGAGGAAAAGTCCGCTCTCATTGAACTCATGGCAGCCATCAGCGCATCTGCGCCATTCCCCGCAGAAATCGCAGCGTTGCCAGCCTCCTCCGCCATATATGGAGCCCTGTTTGCTGCGTCACAGACCTGAAAGTCCGTTAATTTGGACTGTTTCGGCGGCTCGCTTTTTCCTTTTCCTGGTTTTCCAGCCTTAGGCTTCGCCGACATATCCTCGCCCAAACGCTGGGATACGTTCTGTCCCAAATGAGAGAGTTATTTGCCGATTTTTTTTCTCCAGGAGCAGAGCAGAGCGAGACACGTCCGTCCTACGTGGCAGCCATAACCGGAAGTCGGTTGTCTGCTTTTAATTATTAATTTCAAAGCACTGCTTTTACACACGTGGACAAAATTGTTGGTTCCCCTCTGTTAATGAAAGAAAAACCCACAATGGTGACAGAAATAACTTGAATCTGACAAAAGTGATAATAAATAAAAATTCTATGAAAATTAACCAATGAAAATCAGACAATTCTTTTGAATTGTGGTTCAACAGAATTATTTTAAAAAACAAACTCATTGAAACAGGCCTGGACAAAAATAACGGTTCCCTTAACTTAATATTTTGTTGCACAAACTTTTGAGGCAATCAAACAATTTCTGTAACTGTCAATGAGACTTCTGTGCCTTTCAGCAGGTATTTTGGCCCACTCCTCATGAGCAAACTGCTCCGGTTGTCTCGGGTTTGAAGGGTGCCTTCTCCACACGGCATGTTTCAGCTCCTTCCACAGATGATCAATAGGATTTAGATCAGGGCTCATAGAAGGCCACTTTAGAATAGTCCAATGTTTGGCTTTTAGCCATTCTTGGGTGTTTTTAGCTGTGTGTTTTGGGTCATTATCCTGTTGCAAGACCCATGACCTGCGACTGAGACCAAGCTGTCTGACACTGGGCAGCACATTTCTCTCTAGAATACCTTGATAGTCTTGAGATTTCATTGTACCCTGCACAGATTCAAGACATCCTGTGCCAGATGCAGCAAAGCAGCCCCAGAACATAACAGAACCTCCTCCATGTTTCACAGTAGGGACAGTGTTCTTTTCTTGGTATGCTTCATTTTTGCGTCTGTGAACATAGAGCTGATGTTCCTTGCCAAAAAGTTCCAGTTTTGTCTCGTCTGTCCATAGGACATTCTCCCAGAAGCTTTGTGGCTTGTCAACATGCAGTTTGGCAAATTGCAGTCTGGCTTTTTTTATGATTTTTTTTCAACAGTGGTGTCCTCCATGGTTGTCTCCCATGAAGTCCACTTTGGCTCAAACAACGATGGATGGTGCAATCTGACACTGATGTACCTTGACCTTGGAGTTCACCATGAATGCGTTTAGAGGTTGTTCTGGGCTCTTTTGTTACCATTTGTATTATCCATCTCCCCCTGCAGCCACGTCCAGGGAGGTTGGCTACAGTCCCGTGGATCTTAAATTTCTGAATAATATGTGTAACTGTAGTCACAGGAACATCAAGCTGCTTGGAGATGGTCTTATAGCCTGTTGGGTCTAAACTACATTAACCTCCAGTTCTTTGATAATAATAATCAGAAATAATGAAATAATAATAATCTGAAATCTGAAATAATAATCTGAAATAATCAGACTGAGAGAGGAAATATACACTACCGTTCAAAAGTTTGGGGTCACCCAGACAATTATTTTGTGTTTTCCATGAAAAGTCACACTTATTTACCACCATGAGTTGTAAAATCCATCCATCCATCCATCCATCTTCTACCGCTTTTCCGGAGGTCCGGGTCGCGGAGGCAGCAGTTCAAGCAGAGAAGCCCAGACTTCCCTCTCCCCAGCCACCTGCTCCAGCTCTTCAGAGGGGATACCAAGGCGTTCCCAGACCAGCTGGGAGACATAGTCTCTCCACCGAGTCCTGGGTCTGCCCCGGGGTCTCCTCCCAGTGGGACGTACCTGAAACACCTCAAGTGGGAGGCGTCCAGGAGGCGTCCTAATCAGATGCCCATACCACCTCAACTGACTCCTTTCAATGTGGAGGAGCAGCGGTTCTACTCTGAGCCTCTCCCGGATGACTGAGCTCCTCACCCTATCTCTGAGGGTGAGTCCAGCAATCCTACGGAGAAAGCTCATTTCAGCCGCATGTATCCGCGATCTCGTTCTTTCGGTCATTACCCAAAGCTCGTGACCATAGGTGAGAGTAGGAACGTAGATTGACTGGTAAATCGACAGCTTTGCCTTAGAACTAAGCTCCCTCTTCACCACAACAGACCGGTACAACGTCCGCATCACTGCAGATGCTGCTCCAATCCGTCTGTCGATCTCTCGCTCCATTTTCCCCTCACTCGTGAACAAGACCCCAAGATACTTAAACTCCTCCACTTGGGGCAGGAGCCTGTCCCCAACCCGGAGAGGACAATCCACCTTTTTCCGGCTGAGGACCATGGACTCTGACTTGGAGGTGCTGATTCTCATCCCAGCCGCTTCACACTCAGCGGCAAACCGTCCCAGCATGAGCTGTAGGTCATTGCTGGATGAAGCCAACAGGACAACATCATCTGCAAACAACAGAGATGAGATCCTGTGGTCACCAAGCATGACACCCTCCATTCCCTGGCTGCGCCTAGAAATCCTGTCCATAAAAATTATGAACAGGATCGGTGACAAAGGGCAGCCCTGGCGGAGTCCAACTCTCACTGGGAATGACTCCGACCGAGTGTTGGCAATACGAACCAAACTCTCACAACGGTCGTACAGAGACCGAATAGCTCGTAACAACAAGCCCGATACCCCATACTCCCGAAGCACCCCCCACAAAAATCCACGAGGGACGCGGTCAAATGCCTTCTCCAAGTCCACAAAACACATGTAAACTGGTTGGGCAAACTCCCACGAACCCTCAAGAATTCTCGAGTTGTAAAATGAATAGAAAATATAGTCAAGACATTGACAAGGTTAGAAATAATGATTTGTATTTGAAATAATATTTTTTTCCAGCTACTCAACCTGCTCAAAGGAAGGTCAGTTTTATAGCTTCTCTAACCAGCTAAACTGTTTTCAGCTGTGCTAACATGATTGCACAAGAGTTTTCTAATCATCCATTAGCCTTCTGACCCAATGAGCAAACACATTGTACCATTAGAACACTGGAGTGATAGTTGCTGGAAATGGGCCTCTATACACCTATGTAGATATTGCACCAAAAACCAGACATTTGCAGCTAGAATAGTCATTTACCACATTAGCAATGTATATTAGATATTAGAGTGTATTTCTGATTAGTTTAAAGTTATCTTCATTGAAAAAAACAGTGCTTTTCTTTCAAAAATAAGGAAATTTCTAAGTGACCCCAAACTTTTGAACGGTAGTGTACTTTCAACTGTTTACTGAAGTTGAGATATGGATTACAAGCAGCGCTGGAGCACCACTCTTAGGAATATACCCCGAGATAGTGCTCCCAAATTCTGGAACTTACAGTCTTTATAAAACCTGACCGCACCCTAACGCTCACCCGCTCTCTCATGCAAGAGGGAGGGGTCTGTCCCTCAGCATGCCAGTATTTTTCCATCTATGCGAGGGCACAGCAGCAGGCTGGACCACTTCTATCTGGTTTCAGCAGACAGGTCATGGGGTGTATGCGTGGGTGCATGACCTCAACAAGCTGTGTAGTATGCAGGGCAAGTAGAGGAGGAAGTGTGATAACATTGTTGCACAGTAACTGACATTGTAAGAAAAACAGATGCATTTGGAGATTTTTACCAACAAGCCTTTACCTTTAACGTGGTTGTCTATAATTTTCTTTCTAATCTCCTGAGACAACTCTCTCCTTTGCTTCCTCTGGTCCATGTTTAGTGTGGTAAACACCATGTCACCAAACAGCACAGTGACTACTTGTCACCCTTTAAATAGGCCGACTGACTGATTACAAGTTTGTAGACACCTGTGATGTTAATTGGAGGACACATCTTGGTTGAACATGTCCCTATGGTCACATTATTTTCAATCTTTTCTAGGGGTACCAACAATTTTGTCCATGGCTGTACATGAGTAGAATTTGTGGTTACTATACCCACCTGATCATATAATTTAAGTATACTTGAGTACATTACTATTGTGAATGTTTCTTTCCCTTCCCTACTCTCTCAATGGGGGAAAAAAAGAAACACTAGAATAAAAATACAAAAAATGCACGTATTTTTGTCATTTATGTAAACCAGGACAAAAAAAAAATCCTGCAGGACAAAACATGACACTTGATATTTTCTAACCTGTTTGTATACCACCATAGACAGAGAGAGAACCTGAATTAGACAGAGCTTAGAGAGGGAAAGATGAGACAAAAGAGAGGAGCCAAGGAGAGGAAAGTGTTCAGGCAGAGGAGGGGGAGAAGGATAACACCACTAAAAAGTCAAAACACAGGATGTCTGGGTGGGACCCCAACTGGCCCAATATTAAAGCCTTGGCTGTACAATACTTCAAATGGTAAGTTCCATATCCAACGTTTCTGTGTAAAGTTTTAAAAATAAATAAATAATATAAAATTAACATATTCCAGTATGTCCCCCCCCCCCCGGAAAAATATGTTGCCACCGCGCCAAGGTCTTTAAGCCAGAGGAAACACTATATCCGCATGGGGTTGGTGGAACCGGAACATGGAGCCACCACCCTGTGCCACACAAATAAGCGCTCCAAATGTAATATGATATGAACAATAAATAACTACACTACAGTATCGACTAAAGACGTTACTGTAATTGTGATTGATGAGTTTAACCTTTATAATCTGTGAGATTTTTCTCCTAAATTTGTGACTTTTTTCCTGTGGTTTAGCTGTTCTACCTTAATAGAAGGACAAAAGCAAGTCAAAATGTGTGTTTGGATGTTGGAGGTTGACAGGTGTTGTTTTTGTAATCGACCGAAGGAACTCTTTATTTTGTCTAAATCGACTCCTGTTTCACATCTTCCTGTCCAGATGATGGTAGAACGTGTGTGAGCTGAGGTCATCATGGACTCGGAGGACGGAGGCCCACGATCCAGAACCATGTGGGGGGGCTGGGAGAAGTGGACCAAAGCTCAGAGGTCAGAGGACACATCCTTGAGGCCGTCTTTCCACTACAGGAACTTTCTCAGTTTTCTAATTTGAGCTTTAGTCCCTGAAAATCACTGTGAAGAAACCACCACATTTTCCTTGTGAGCTAGCAGTTTTTCCCCTCAAATTAGTGCTGTTTTTCTGTTCATTAGCAACTTTTTACTCTCTATTATAGCCACTTTTTTCTTGTGAATTCGTGATTTTTTTTTTTCTCTCGTAAATTTGCGACTTTTTCTTCTTGAAGTGTCACTTCTTCCATGTAAATTAACTACATTTCCCTTGTAAATTAGCAGTTTTCCTCATAAATTAGAGGCTTTTTCTTTGTAAACTGGCAACTTTGTTCTTTTAAATTTGCAACTTTTTTCTTGTGAATTTCCAACTTTGTTCTGCCTGTGGCAGAACTGTGTCTGTGGGGGTCCCCCCTACAGTTGAAAGTGCTGTGAGATGACTGTTGTTGTGAAATGACGCTATATAAATAAAGTTGAATTGAATTGCCTCTGAATGCGGAGCTTTCTTCTTATAGATTTGAAATGTTTTTTCTCTTGTAAATTGTCACCCTTTTTCTGGTAAATTTATAACTTTTTTCTTGTAAATTGGCAACTTTTATCCTTCATATATGTCTATTTTCCTCATAAAATAGAGACTTGTTCCTAGGCAAATAGCAAGTTTTTCTTTGTAAATTAACAAATCTTTCCAAACAATTTAATAACTTTGTTCTTCATTTAAAAACGCCCCAAACCTCATCGTTCCTAGTAGAGTTCCTCTGCAGATACTATAGTTCTAATAAGAAGGCTCAGCTACTTTGCAGTTTAAGAACAATTTAACTTTCCAGAACTTTCTTCCGTGTCAGAATTCTGTACCCACATCACAAACCTTTATCCACAGCCACGAACCTGGACCAGAATCTGACCCAGATCCAGATCCTGATCCTGATCCAGGTCCAGAACCGAGCATTGTGTCCTTAAAGAGTGAAACCTCGATTGAACGCTTCATTGATTTTAAGAAACACCAGCGCTCTGCTTCAGAGAGGTGAACTTTTAAGTCTTTGATATTTGACTCATGGTTCCCTCCATCATGTTTTCTCTCATAAGCAAATAAAATTATTTGATAAAGGAGAAAAATATAAACGTATTGCTGTGTTGACCTCACCTAAATGTTGTTTTATCTGCATTTACTGGACATTTCACATCAATAGGTGCAGCTATGCAAAGCATTCTAATGTCATACTGTATCATCTGCATAGAAAAATTCATAGCATAGCATAGAATTGAAATAAATAGATCTGACCGTGGCTTGTTGCATCACCATATTCAACTGGCTCAGGAATCAGTTCTCTGTGTGGTCTGTTGAAGCCCAGAGAAACTGGATGCTGGACTGGAACCTGGACCTGAACCAGAACCCAGCTGCGTGTCCTTGAAGAGCGACGACTCACTCGACCGCTTCATTGATTTTAAAGGAAACCAACTTTCTATTGCAGAAAGGTGAGCATCCTAATAGTGCCAGAAATGCTAACAACCCCCAGCCCACCCTCCCTCGTTCATCACTTCTGAGCTTTGAGGTTGATGCTAACGTCAGCTAGCTAGCTCTGGTTATGAGTCACAGTCTGAGCTAACTGATGTAAAATTGGCTGAATGTGAGATTGTCAAAAACCCCAAGTAACATCAGGGAGGTTTATGGTCATAGGACAGATAGGGGAACCCACAGGCAGTAGCTAAGATATGCTAACTAGCATATCTGCTGGTGTGATTTCACGGCTATCCCAGCCAAAGTATAACAAAATAAGCAAGAATAACACCTAGAAACGAGATATATCATCCAGTGTGGAATGTAGAGTGGTCTAATGTAGAAGTATCAAAAACCTGAACGGGTTTCTCAGTGTCACTCTGAGATGAGATGCTCCTGATCTTGCTGATTTTGCACAAATGAAAGAGGATGGTCTTGGAGATTTGTTTGATATACAAATAAAAGACATACATGTATTTTGGTCCAAATGACTCCAAGGTTTTTTACTGTCGCACAGGGATCAAGAATAAAGCCAACTGGAGTGAGAGTTTGATCAGACATAATATTTCTAATGTTTTTTTTGGGGGGGGGGCAATGACAGCAATGTCCAGTTTGTCTGAGTTTGGCAGCAAAAAAAAAATGTCATTCAAGCTTTTATTCTACCTCTAAGGTATACTTGTAGTTCAGCTAATTTGTTGTAGCTGTCTTCAGGTTTCATTGATAAATATAAATGTGTCATCTGCATAACAGCGGAAACATATGCAGTGTTTCTGATAATGGGCCACACCTCTGTCCCTGGGACAGACTGGAAGAAGGGAGTCCTCGCCAACAGAAAAAGGCAATGAACCTGATGTATCACCAGTGATACAGACTAGTCTGTGACTGCATTTGTGCAATAATTGTCCACAATTTCATTGTACTTTTCAACTCTAAAATGACAATAAAACTTATTCTATTCTGTAATAGGGCATATTTTGTCAAACACCGGGCCATTGGCGCTGAAGGGTTTTCTACCTACCTCAGTAACCTTCGCCCTGGTAATGGCTGAGTCATTCACCTTGTCTTCAGATTTTTCTTTGTCTATGGAACAGTATAACGATGGACTGAGTTGTCATCCTTGACATATCTTGTCTCCCAGGCTGCTTAAGAAAGGTGCTTGTATTGTGAAGTTGAGGGCTTGTTGCAGTCAAGACGGAAATGCTGAAAGGTCGATGGTGGTGGTTCGTGCTGTGCAACTACATGGTATGCCTCCTGGTGGGTGGATTGATGGGCCTCGTTATCTCTCATCATGGCAACTCTCCCTGTTGCCAACCTGTATCTTCCATGCCGCTTAAGTAGTTTGACCTTATATCATCTGCACTGACCACCACGAGAACAATATCCCTTATCTAGCTGGCCATACAAAACTTTTTGGGAATACACTCCTTGCTTATACATGTTACATGACCAGCTTATTAAAGCTGGGCTCTTTTCATCATACACTCGATGCTGGTGGTTCTGCATCAATGCAGGATCTCAGAATTGGTGATCTTGTCTTGCCTGATCACACCACAGATCTTTCTGAGACAGCCGATGTTAAACTGCTTTCACTTTGTCAGGTGTGAGCGATAAATTGTTCATGTCTCACACCCAACAAGTAGAGTTGACATGACTGAAGTCTGGAAGACCCCGATTTTGGTGCTGAGTTGCACACCCCATTCTGATCATAGTCGATGATGTAGGCGTTGAATAACTAGCTGGCTTTGCTAATGCAAAGTGTCATTTCATCGCCAGTTTTTGCACTCTGTGAAACAGCTCCACCAAGATGGCAGAATCTGTCCACAGATTTTAATGACTCGTTGCTGATGGTGATGGTGGGATTAGAATGCTCAGCTGTATGATTTAAGCCCCCAGACAAGCCGAAATAGAGCGGTGTGGTTCACTCAGAACGTTATGATTTGACACCTTTCCACAAGCTTTAAGAAGACGTTGAACTTGTTTATCTCACTGTGGACAAGCATAACATGTTGTGGTGGGTTTTCTCTGATCCGCTAAAAGAATTTCTCAAAGAAAAACTGTACAGCAGATTCTTCTTATACAAATACAGTGGTGTGAAATAGTATTTGCCCCTTTCCTGATTTCTCATTTTTTGTATGTTTGTCACACTTAAATGTTTCAGATCATCAAACAAATTTAAATATTAGACAGAGATGGCACAATTAAACACAAAATGCTTATTTTTAAATGAAGGTGTTTATTATTAAGAGGAAAAAAAAATCAAACCCTCATGGCCCTGTGTGAAAACGTGATTGCCCCCCTGTTAAAACATAAATTAATTGTGGTTTATTTTGATTTGATTTTTTTGACTTTGTATACTTTATTGATCCCCAGAGGGGAAATTGAGGGCATCCACCTGGATGAATGAAGCAGCCACAGGACGGTGCTATCCCTTTACCATTCACACACACATTTACACCAAGGGCCACTTTAGAGTCTCCAGTTAACCTAACCTGCATGTTTTTGGCCTGTGGGAGGAAACCACAGAACTCCCGGAGTAAACCCACGCAGACACGGGGAGAACATGCAAACTCCACACAGATCACTGTTGGTCAGGGGCTGGAATCTAACCAGGGATCCCATGGCCAAGGGTGAGTTGCTATGCTGCCGCAGTGCTAACCACTGCGTCACCGCACCGCCCAATCACACCTATCATTATCACGTCTTTGGAAAGCTGAGTTCAATTTCTGTAGCCACACCCAGGACTGATTACTACCACACCTGTTCTCAATCAAGAAATCACTTAAATAGGACCTGCCTGACAAAGTGAAGTAGACCAAAAGATCCTAAAAAGCTAGACATCATGCTGCAATCCAAAAAAAATCAGGAACAAATGAGAAACAAAGTAATTGAGATCTATCAGTCTGGAAAAGGTTATAAAGTCATTTCTAAAGCTTTGGGACTCCAGCAAACCATGGTGAGAGCTATTATCCACAAATGGAGAAAACATGGAACAGTGGTGAAACTTCCCAGGAGTGGCCAGCCCCAAGACCACAGTGACGACTGATCCAAGAGGTCACAGAAGACCCCACAACAACATCCAAAGAACTGCAGGCCTCACTTGCCTCAGTTAAGGTCAGTGTTCATGACTCCACCATAAGAGAGAGACTGGGCAAAAATGGCCTGCATGGCAGTATTCCAAGACGAAAACCACTACTGAGCAAAAAGAACATAAAGGTTTGTCTCAGTTTTGCCAGAAAACATTTTGATGACCCCTGAGACTTTTGGGGAAATACTCTGTGGACTGACGAGACAAAAGTTGAACTTTGGGGAAGGTATGTGTCCCATTACATCTGGTGTAAAAATAACACAGCATTTCAGAAAAGGAACATCATGCCAACAGTAAAATATGATGATGGTAGTGTGATGGTCTGGGGCTGTTTTGTTGCTTCAGGACCTGGAAGACTTGCTGTGGTAAATGGAACTATGAATTCTGTTGTCTATCAAAAAATCCTGAAGAAGAATGGCCGACCATCTGTTTGTGACCTCAAGCTGAAGGACACTTGTGTTCTGCAGCAGGACAATGATCCAAAACACACCTGCAAGTCCACCTCTGAATGGCTTAAAAACAACAAAATGAAGACTTTGGAGTGGCCTAGTCAAAGTCCTGACCTGAATCCGATTGAGATGCTGTGGCATGACCTTAAAAAGGCAGTTCATGCTCGAAACATTCCAATGTGGCTGAATTCCAACAATTCTGCAAAGATGAGTGGGCCAAATTTCCTCCACAGCACTGTAAAAGACTCATTGCCAGTTATCGCAAACGCTTGATTGCAGTTGTTGCTGCTAAGGGTGGCCCAAGCAGTTATTAGGTTTAGGGGGCAATCACTTTTTCACTCAGGACCATGTAGGTTTGAATTTTTTTCCCTTACTAATAAACACCATTTAAAAACTGCATTTTGTGTTTACTTGTTATCTTTGTCTAATATTTAAATTTGTTTGATGATCTGAAACATTTAAGTGTGACAAACAGACAAAAAAAAAGAGAAATCAGGAAGGGGGCAAACACTTTTTCACACCACTGTTTAGCTTTATTTCTATGATGATGGAAAGCAGCCAGCTCGGATACAACAGGATCTCCTGTCCATGGACATCAGAAGACCCTGACCAATGACAGTACAGAAGTCATCTAGCAAAGTGGGTGTTTCTGCTGAGCTCAGTCTCATAATCTCTCAGTATTTTCTACAGTATTTTTCATTTTAATTATTATCTTATTTACTATTGCTCTGAGTGCTGCTTTCCCTTTGCTGCTGTAATCCTGTAATTTCCCCATTGTGGGACTAATAAAGGTTTATCTTATCTCTTATAACCTGATCAGACTGAGCACACGCTCACTCACTCCCCACATCTGGAATCTGTTATCCCATGTTATTCAATGGATTAAGTGTTTGACAGCCTGGGTAAACACATGATATACGGGCATTTCAGATCTTGTGACTCAGCAGTATCATTTCATTCTCAGACTATTGAAGTTATCCTAAAATATCCATAATATTTATTTAACATTCAAGGGTGCCCTCTTCAGAATTCCACATCAATGGGATATTTGTTGTTGGTTCTTCTACAGAGCGGACCTGGAGAGCTCAGAGGTTCTCTGTGGTCAGTCTGCCCAGCAGGATCCCACACAACTAGACTCCATTTTTCTGGTCTGTAAAACTTCTATGTTGACATCTATTATGCTTAGTCCTCTCCATGTTACACTTTGTTTACCATTGTACTGTCAGAGTCCAGTGTGAATTTGATATTTTTTTTAATTATTTCAGTCAGATTGGCTCATTTATGTAGCGTTCTGTTCCAGCATTTGGAGGACAACATTGTCACTTTTGTGAAGGCGGAGCTGAAAAAGCTCCACAGGATTCTTACTCCAGATTACCTTGAAGACTTAGAGAAACAGAGGGAGGTTGAGGAGGTAGTAGAAGGTGGTGAAGAAGAGCAGATGAAAAGCAGCAGAGATGCATTTATGATGATCACAGTGGATTTTCTGAAGAGAATGAAGCAAGAGAAGCTGGCTGAGTGTCTGCTAAGCAGTAAGAAGATTTCTATCAAAACTGTGTTACAACATATTAATTAGTAGGTAAATAACAGCCACATTATGTAGTAAAATATCACTCTTCATTCTTATTCTTTTAGAATTCCCTGTTACATGTCAGCTTAGTCTGAAATCTAGGCTAAAGAAGAAGTTCCAGTGTGTGTTTGAGGGGATTGCTAAAGCAGGAAACCCAACCCTTCTGAAGCAGATCTACACAGAGCTCTACATCACAGAGGGAGGGACTGCAGAGCTCAATGACGAACATGAGGTCAGACAGATTGAAACAGCATCCAGGAAACCAGACAGACCAGAAACAGCCATCAGACCTGAAGACATCTTTACAGGCTCACCTGGAAGAGATGAACCAATCAGAAGAGCGCTGACAAAGGGAGTGGCTGGCATTGGGAAAACAGTCTTAACACAGAAGTTCACTCTGGACTGGGCTGAAGACAAAGCCAACCAGGACATCCAGTTCATGTTTCCATTCACTTTCAGAGAGCTGAATGTGCTGAAAGAGAAAAAGTTCAGTTTGGTGGAACTTGTTCATCACTTCTTTACTGAAACCAAAGAAGCAGGAATCTGCAGCTTTGATCAGTTCCAGGTTCTGTTCATCTTTGATGGTCTGGATGAGTGTCGACCTCCTCTGGACTTCCTAGAAACTCAAATCATAACTGACCCTAGAGAGTCCACCTCAGTAGATGTGCTGCTGACAAACCTCATCAGGGGGAACCTGCTTCCTTCTGCTCACATCTTGATAACCACACGACCTGCGGCAGCCAATCAGATCCCTTTTGAGTGTGTTGATATGGTGACAGAGATCAGGGGATTCAGTGACTCACAGAAGGAGGAGTACTTCAGGAAGAGATCAGTAGACTCTGGGAAGGCTAGCAGGATCATCTCCCACATCAAGACCTCACGAAGCCTCCACATCATGTGTCACATCCCAGTCTTCTGCTGGATTACTGCTACAGTTTTGGAAGATGCACAGAAAACCAGAGAGTGGGGAGAGCTTCCCAGGACTCTGACTGAGATGTACATCCACTTCCTGGTTGTTCAGGCCAAAACGAAAAAGGTCAAGTATGAAGGAGGATCTGTGACAGATCCTCACTGGAGTCCAGAGACCAGGAAGATGATTGAGTCTCTGGCAAAACTGGCTTTTGAGCAGTTGCAGAAAGGAAACCTGATCTTCTATGAATCAGACCTGACAGAGTGTGGCATCGACATCAGAGCAGCCTCAGTGTACTCAGGAGTGTTCACACAGATCTTTAGAGAGGAGAGAGGCCTGTACCAGGACCAGGTGTTCTGCTTTGTCCATCTGAGTGTTCAGGAGTTTTTGGCAGCTCTTCATGTCCATCTGACTTTTATCAAGTCTGGTATCAACCTGCTGGAAGACCAACAAACAACCTCCCTGAAGTATGAAGCAGGAGAACATCCAGAGACATACTTCTACCAGACTGCCGTGGACAAGACCTTAGAGTGTCCAAATGGACGCCTGGACTTGTTTCTTCGCTTCCTCCTGGGTCTTTCACTCCAGACCAATCAGAAGCTCCTAAGGGGTCTTCAGGAACATACAGGAAGTAGCTTGGAAGTAAGTGAAATTAAAAATCAGATAACTGTACGGTACCTAAAGAAGAAGATCAGTGAAGATCTGCCTGCAGAGAAAAATATCAACCTGTTCCACTGTCTGAATGAACTGAATGATCGTTCTCTGGTAGATAAGATCCAACAGACCCTGAAATCAGGAAGCCTCTCCACAAATAAACTGTCTCCTCCTCTGTGGTCAGCTCTGGTCTTCATTTTACTGTCATCAGATAAGGTTCTGGATGCATTTGACCTGAAAAAATACTCGGCATCTGATGAAGCTCTTTTGAGACTGCTGCCAGTGATCAAATCGTCCAGTCAAGCGTCGTAAGTCAGTTGAAGGATGAATCTTTTTAATGCTCGTTCTTCAACAGCAGGTAAAAACTATTAACTTTCTGTTTTTTCCCTTAGAATGAGTGGTTGTGATCTTTCAGAAAGAAGCTGTGCAGCACTTTCTTCAGTTCTCAGCACCCAGTCATCTTCTTTAAGAGTCCTGGACCTGAGTAACAATGACCTGCAGGATTCAGGAGTGAAGCAGCTGTCGGTTGGACTGGGCAGCCCACATTGCAAACTGGAAATACTGAGGTTAGTTTACTTGTTTCTCTGATTATAATCTACAGTCTTATTCTGCATTTATGGATGACCAGGTTATATTATCGTCATCATCACCATTGTGGTTTAATGTCCTTTTTCTAGATCAGCCTAGGTAAGATGGGTCTCTGTGTATAGCTAGTCTGAGTCACTTCCAACATTTTCTGTTGTTGTGTTCTATTGTTAATAGCATAGTGGTTTATAAGAAATGAAGGTAAAACAGTAGAGTTATACAAATAAAGAAGGAAAACATTAAGGTTTTCCTTACAAATTAACATTTTAAATCATGTTCCTGCATCCTTTTAGTCATACACATGCAGTTCAGACACAACAGGGTCCTCTGTCCGTGGGCATCAGAAGACCCCAAACAACAACAATAAGTTGTTGTTTGGGTGGATGTTGTATAGGAAAAATTGGCGTTCCTACTGAACTCAGTCTCACAGTCTCTCAGTGTAACATGATCAGGCTGAGCACACACACTCTCTACATCTCTGGAATCTGTTATCCACTATTATTCACTGGATTAGGCATCAGACAGTCTAGATCAGGGGTGTCCAATCATGTGCCATGGAGGGCCAAGACCCTGCAGGTTCTCTCTTCTACCCAGTCTCTCCAGCAGGTGTTTTCACTTATCAGCAATCAGTGGGAAGAAATTTTGTTAAATCTGCTGTTGAAGACACTGGCTGGAGGTAAAGCCTGCAGTGTCCTGGCCCTTCATGGCACATGATTGGACAGCCCTGGTCCAGATAAACGCATGATATGAGGACATCTCAGGTCATCATAACCCAGCGATATTATTTCATTCTCAGACACATTACACTGGTCAACACCAAATTTATTGTCTTAAGTTTTTTTTTTTGTTTTTTTTTAGCTGATTTAGGACAATTTTGATGTGCTGAATTCAATTCATAGCTCAAGTAGGTTCATTTTGTCTTCTTTTAATTATTATTCTTTTGTTCTTATTAAAGACAAGAATAGAAAGGAGATGTCTTTACCTTCTTAACATGTTTCGACTGTACACTACAGCCTTCGTCAGAAGAGCCAGCTGATTGTTGCCAGGTGACATTTATCAGCTGATTTTCGTAGGCGGGGCCAGCTCAGCAGATCTGCCAGATCCACCGAGCCGGCCCCGCCTTCCGCCGTCAGATGGTCTCAGGAGAATGTGATCCCAGGTGTGGGAAAGCAGAAAGGCCCCCTCATCTCGGTTCATGGTGTCTTTTCCCCGCTTCCTGATTTCTATGGCCTCCTTGATCCAGCGTTTGTGTCTGTTGCTCTCTGATCCAATAATTTTTGCGTTGTCCCAGTCCATCCATCCATCCATCCATCTTCTTCCGCTTAATCCTTTTTGGGTCGCAGGGGGGTCCATGATGTGATTATTTCTTTTGCAGTGATCTGATATAGCTGATTTTAATGTTTCTTGTTCTGCCTTTTCTTTTTGTGATCTTGTGAGTCGTCCTTGTGTTTCCTTCTCGCATTCATTCTGGTGTTCTTTTTTTCTTGTGGTGAGTGATCTTCCAGTTTCTCCAATGTAGGTTTTGTTGCATGATCTGCATGATATTTCATATATCACATTGCATTTTTTGTCTTGTTCTATTCTGTCCTTGGGGTGTACTAATAACTGTCTTAATTTTTTGTGTGGTTTTACTGCTGTGTTTATTTTGTATTTTTTCATGATCCTTTGAATTGGTTCCGTGATCCCTCGTATGTATGATATGGTTATGGTGTCCTTGTTTTTGATTTCGGCTTTTGTTCTGTGTCTTATTTCCTGTTTGTTTTCTTTGTTTTTGACTTGCTGTTTCCCTTTGTTTATGGCCCATACTGGATATTGGCAGCATATGAGTGCATGTTTTATGTGGTTTCCCTCCTCCTGTCTGTCTTCTTGGTCTGTGATGATGGTGACCCATTCATACAATGACCTGACAACTGATAGCTTGTGTGCTGTGGGGGGTGTTCCGATGTTCATAGTAGGTATTGATCTGTGTGGGTTGGTTTCCTGTAGACTGTGATTTTTATGCTGCCGTCATCGTTGTGGTGGATTTTCATGTCCAGAAAGGCTATGGTGCCATTTTCCTCCTCTTCGTGGTTGAATTTTATATTTCCAGAGCTGTCCGTGCTGTTCAGATGGTCAGTGAGCTCTTGTGTATGTCCTTTCCTTATTTTCTCCAGAATGTCATCCACGTATCTCTTCCAAAGGGTGGGTTTACATTGTGTAGGTGCTGTGTTGATGGCTTTGTTTTCCAGATCCTCCATGAAAAAGCTGCTCATAATGGCTGATAGTGGGTCTCCCATTGCAAATCCTTCTTTTTGTCTGTAAATTTTTCCTCTGTATTGAAAATAGGTGGATTTTGCAACAAATTGTAATAGTTCGGATATGTCATGAACGGTGAGATTGGTGTGTCTTTTAAGGGTACGGTCATTATTGAGGCATTCTTGCACTATATGTAGTGTGACATCAACAGGTGTCTTTGTGAATAATGAAATGACGTCATGTGAAATGAGGATCTCGTCCAATTCTATTTTCATATTTTTGAGTTCTTGTGCCAGCTCTTTTGAGTTTTTGTAGTGGAAATCTGATAGTCCAAGGAGGGTTTTGATGATTTCAGCCAGGGCTTTTGATAAATTGTACGTGACTGATCCAATACTGTCTATTATTGGCCGCAGTGGGATATCCTTTTTATTTATTTTTGGGGTTCCATAGATCCGGGGGGTGATGCTGGCTGTGGGAATCAGGTGATCATATGAGTCCTTTGTGATTTTTTTACTTTCTAATAGGGGTTGATGGGTAGATGGTGGCTCGTCAACCTGGGAAGGTAGCCCATCTAGGGAAAGGTGAACCCTGATTTCAAACCCCCGCTGCCTTGCGGCACACCCGGTCATGGGAAAGGCTTCAGGAGTCAACCCTGAGGAAAAATCCAGAGTCGGAGCCCCTAAGGCAGTTCTCTGTTGTGCTCAACATCGTTCTGGCAGCTCCTGCGACGGCGCTGGTGCCAAACTATAGCAGCCCTGCTGTTCCTTTGGATTCATCAGTGACGTGGAGAGGGGGGACATGCTGCATGGGTAACATCTTGTCCTCCATATCTTCCTGCCCAGGCTTGAATCCTACCAACGCCCAACGCTGGAAGGTAGAACACCGGTGTGCATCGGCCTGTTCAGCCACAGGCGGTGCTGTTCCAGCAGAGTAGACGTTTAGGATTCTCTTCCATGGTCATCATAGACCGACGGAGGCCGACGAATAGGGGTTTGAGAAGGGCTTTTAGCATTTTTTTTCTTTTTTTCTGTGGGATTTGTTTTTATGATTTCATGTGTACTGTCATCTGCCAACATAGTTTCCATCTGTTTTTCATATGTTTCTGTGTCCAATATTACTGTCGTTCTGCCTTTATCTGATGGGAGGATTGTGATTGTTTTATCTGTCTTGAGTGAGTTTAATGCTTTTTCTTCTTCTCTTGTAACGTTGCTTTGTGGTAGTTTGGCCATTTTGAGGATTCCTGCGACTGCGTTCCGGAGTGATGCTTTTTCCCCTTGATCCTGGATTTTTTCACATGCCAATTCTGTTGCGAGGATGTTTTCATCATGAGGTATTCTGGCTGGTGTGATGGGGAAATTCAGGCCTCTGCTCAGCACGTTTTTCTCCGTGTCTGTGAGTGTGCGTTTTGACAAGTTTTTGACCCACTTAGCGTTCGTTTCCGTGTGTGTTTGTCTTCGTCCGTTCTTCCTTTCTGTAAGTTTTTTTAGTTTTTTTAATTGGCGGTTTTTCGTTATAATGAATTCTTGTTTGTGTGCGTGTTTTAATTGTGCTTCTATCTGCTCCTGCGTTTCCTGGTCGGTCGGGTAGTGTTTCTTGAAAATGTCCATTTTCTCCTTGATCTGGTCGTTAATTCTGTCCACGTTGTTTGCCGTCATTCTTATCCGTTCTTTGATCAGGTCTTTCCGTGCTTTGTTGATAATTTTTTCTGCTTTTTTGGTTGGGATTGGATTTCTTATGTTGAGGCTTGTTGGTGTGACATCCTCATCTCTGCAACGGAGGTTAAATCTCAGGTGGTTTCTGAAGCGTGCTTGTGTTTTCTCCAATTTCTTCAGCCGGCGGAAGTCTTTGATACAATTTTGTCCATAACTTCCACGTAATAGCTCAAGTAACACAAAAAATTAAGACAGTTATTAGTACACCCCAAGGACAGAATAGAACAAGACAAAAAATGCAATGTAATATATGAAATATCATGCAGATCATGCAACAAAACCTACATTGGAGAAACTGGAAGATCATTCACCACAAGAAAAAAAGAACACCAGGAGGAATGTGAGAAGGAAACACAAGGACGACTCACAAGATCACAAAAAGAAAAGGCAGAACAAGAAACATTAAAATCAGCAATATCAGATCACTGCAAAAGAAATAATCACATCATGGACTGAGACAACGCAAAAATTATTGGATCAGAGAGCAACAGACACAAACGCTGGATCAAGGAGGCCATAGAAATCAGGAAGCGGGAAAAAGACACCATGAACCGAGATGAGGGGGCCTTTATGCTTTCCCACACCTGGGATCACATTCTCCAGAGACCATCTGACGGTGGAAGGTGGGGCTGGCTCTGTGGATCTGACAGATCTGCTGAGCTGGCCCCGCCTACGAAAATCAGCTGATAAATGTCACCTGGCAACAATCAGCTGACTCTTCTGACGAAGGCTGCAGTGTACAGTCAAAACATGTTAAGAAGGTAAGTGCATCTCCTTTCTATTCTTGTCTTTAATAAGAACAAAGGAATAATGAATTCAATTCAGTTCAACTCAACTTTATTTATATAGCACCATTTCACAACAACAGTCATCTCACTTTCAACTGTAGGGGGAACCCCCACAGTTGCAGAAAGACCCCAGCAATCAGGCGATCCCCTGTGAGCAAGCACTTGACGACGGTGGAGAGGAAAAACTGTTAAAAGGAAAAACTCCCTTTTAACAGGAAGAAACCTCCAGCAGAACCAGGCTCAGGGAGGGGCAGCCATCTGCTGTGACTGGCTGGGGGTGAGGGGACAGAGAAGATGAAAAGAACAGACATGTAGAGAGCAAACAGCACGATGGGGTCTCTATCTATGGGAGAGAACAAACAGATGTTAATGACCAGCAAAAAAAAAATATTTCATTGAGAGTGAAGAAAAGAGTGAAGCCCAGTGTATTATTGGAGGTCCCCCAGCTGACTAAACCTATTAGCAGCATAACTAAGGGAGGGCTCAGAAACGCATGATCCCTCCCTAATTGTAGGCTATATCAAAAAGGAAGGTTTTAAACCTATTCTTAAAAACAGAGATTGAGTCTGACTCCCGAATCCAGATTGGCAGCTGGTTCCACAGGAGAGGAGCTTGATAACTGAAGGCTCTGCCTCCCATTGCACTTTTGGAGATTCTGTGTATTACAAGTAATCCTGCATTTTGGGAGCGTAGTGCTCTGTTAGGATAATACGGTAGTATCAGATCTTTTAAATAAAAAGGAGCCTGATTGTTTAGAGCTTTGTAAGTAAGAAAAAGGATTTTAAACTTAATTCTAAACTCTATGGGAAGCCAATGAAGGGAGGCCAGAACCAGAGAGATATGATCTCTCTTTCTAGTACCTGTTAAAACTCTTGCTGCAGCATTTTGGACCTGCTGAAGACTTTTTAAAGATGTTTTAGGACAACCTGATAATAAAGAATTACAGTAATCTAATCTCGAGCTAACAAAAGCGTGGATCAGTTTCTCAGCATCACTCTGAGACAAGATGCTCCTAATCTTGGCAATATTAAGATAAGATAAGATAAGATAAGATAAGCCTTTATTAGTCCCACAATGGGGAAATTCCAGGATTGCAACAGCACAGGGATAACAACACTCAGAGCAACAATCAGAAGGCAAGAAAAAAACAAACAAAAAAAAAAAAACAAGCAAGCAAGAGCAGCTAATATACATATGTACATATTACTATAAAATATATATATACACACACACACAGACACACAGTGCAGAGCATTGTAGCTGGATGGAATAAATATATGAATATTTGAACACACAGTGCAGAGCATTGTAGCTAGATGGAATAAATATGTAAATATATAAACACCCACAGTACGGAGCATTGCAGCTAGGTGGAATAAATATGCAAATATATAAACACACACAGTGCGGAGCAATGTAGCTAGATGGAATAAATATGTAAATACTGTATATAAACACACACAGTGCAGAGCATTGTTGCTAGATGGGATGAAACAGCAATAACCGTCTACTTAGTTATCCTACATGGTATGATTATGTGCCCATACATATTCTTACCCTCCATAGCGACCGGTATGTTCCGAGTTGTATGCCGGAGAGGACCATTGTGTAAGTCTATTGCATCTTTTGCATTCAAAAAACTATTAGTTTGTTACGTCTTTTTGCTATCTCTGCGAGCAGCCCTGCTTAGGTTGTACAGTCTGACAGCCGTTGGTAGGAAGGACCTACGAAACCTCTCGGTTGTGCACCTGGGATGATGTAGTCTGCTGCTAAAGTCCTGGATAAGCCCTCTGTACTCAGCTTCATCTCCATTGGAGATGAGGCCAATGATCGCAGAGTCATCAGAGAACTTCTGTAGATGGCAGTGTGTTGTGTTGTGTGAGAAGTCCGCAGTATAAAGAGTGAACAGGAAGGGAGCCAGCACCGTTCCCTGGGGGGCCCCCGTGCTACTGATGATCGTGTCGGACACACAGTCCCGGGTTCTCACAAACTGAGGCCGGTTCTTGAGGTAGTCCAGGATCCCTGATGACAGGTGCTGGTCCACCCCTGCGCGCAGCAGCTTGTCCTTCAGGAGAAGCTGATGAGAAGCTATTACGCAAATGATAAAAGGCAGTCTTCAAAACAAATTTAATATGTGAATTGAAGGACAGCTCTTGATCAAAAATAATTCCAAGGTTCCTCACAGAGCGAAGTAACTGCATCCAAAGAGAGAGAGTAACTGCATCCAAACTGAAAGTTTGATTTGGAAAGGTATTTCTAAGGTTTTTTGGACCAACAAGAATAACGTCAGTCTTATCAGAATTTAATAGCAGGAAATTACAAGTCATCCAATCTTTGATTTCCTTAAGACAGGCTTCCAACTTGGCTAATTGATTACTATCATCTGGCTTCATTGACAGGTATAATTGTGTGTCATCTGCAGAACAATGAAAATGTATAAAGTGCTTTCTAATAATGTTGCCTAATGGAAGCATACAGTGGGGAAAAAAGTATTTAGTCAGCCACCAATTGTGCAAGTTCTCCCACTTAAAAGATGAGAGAAGTCTCCAATTTTCATCATAGGTATACCTCAACTATGAGAGACAAAATGAGAAAAAAAAAATCCTGAAAATAACATTGAAGGATTTTTAATGAATTAATTGGTAAATTCCTCGGTAAAATAAGTATTTGGTCAATAACAAAAGTTACTTGAAAAAATATTCTATGAGAGAATTGACAACTTCATACTGAGGAATGATTTATTGTGTGAGCAGCAATATGGGTTCAGACACAAGAGGACAACTGCATTTGCTCTAATGGAATTTATAGAAAAAATATCAACTGTCATTGAAAACAAAGAGTATTCAGTTGGAGTATTCCTGAATCTTAAAGCATTTGATACAGTGGATCATAATTTATTATTAAAGAAACTTCAAAATTGTGGTACTAGAGGGGTAGCACTGTCCTGGTTATGTAGTTACTTAAAGAATAGATATCAGTATGTATGTATTGGTAACAAAAACTCACAGTTACTGAAGGTTACTTGTGGAGTCCCACAGGGTTCAGTTTTGGGGCCATTGTTATTCAATATGTATATAAATGATATGTAAAGTTTTGGAAAAAATGGATTTAATATTGTTTGCCGATGACACTAATCTATTATGCAGTGGAAGCAATTTGGAACAACTTTTGGATACACTCGGAAAGGAATTAGAAAAGCTTAAACTGTGGTTTGATTCAAACAAATTAACGCTCAATTTAAGTAAGACAAAATTTATAGTTTTTAATAACCATCACAACAACTTGGTATCTAAACTCAGTGTAAATGGTGTAGAGATTGAAAGGGTATCCGAAATTAAATTTCTTGGAGTAATAATTGATAATAAACTGTGTTGGTTCAGGTTCAGGTTACTTTATTTGTACCCGTAGGTAGATTTGTTTTGCAGTCTGGTGACATCCATATTTACAAGCCACTAATTACATTCAATATAGACACAAACACAGGCTCACATGAAGCCGACTATAAACATGATAAAAATACTAAAGGCTCCATCAATCAGGGTATAAAAAGACAAAGAGATGAGGGAGAAACCAGATGTAAGAGAGAAGGGTCATATTAAAAACTAGTCCAAGAGGTTAAAAAACTCAAAGGTCTAAAACCCAATAAAATATTTTGAACCCAAGTGACATCCTACAAAAATAAGTAAATATAAAATGGAATTAATAAATAGGTACCTAAATTATGTACAATATATTGTTACAGCTTGTTCAACTCTTTGACAGCAGCAGGAACAAAGCTGTTTTTGTAGCGCTGGGTTCTACTTTTTGGGACAGCAAACCTCCGTCTTGAGAGAAGAAGCTGAAAGTGGCAGTGCAAAGGGTGGGAGTCATCATTTAAAATGGAGGTAGCCATCCTCTGTACTTGTCTGGTGTGCAGGGATGTCAGGCTCAGCTGTGACTCACCAAGCAAACGACTGGACCATCTAACTACCTGATCCAAGGATTTCCTCTGTTTCAGTTTTATCTGACCAAACCATGACACTAAAGAAAAGGATAAAACAGATTCAATTTATTTATTTAGCGAATGCAAAGTCCTTAAGCCAAGCAGTTGCCTCCTGGTTTGCTGTATGGAGGGTGTGTAATCCTCCTTCCAGTCTTTGGAGCGGGCAAGCCTCTATGATGTGTTCCATAGTTTGCTCCTCTCCACATGCGCACAGTGGGCTAGGGCTACTGCCCCATCTGTGAAGGCTGGCCAAGCAGGGGCCATGTCCAGTCCTGAAGCGATTGAGTGTAGACCACTGTCTCCTTGGGAGGTTGGTGCCCGGGACTTGTTGGTTGGGGTTTATCACCAGCTGTTTGTTTGGGACCTCCTTGGTCTCCCATTCCTCTTGCCAAGCTGTCTGGATGGTAAAGTCAGCTGGGGGAGGGTTTTTCCAAATCGGCCGTCTGGATGAAAGTCGGGCAGTGGGTGGGGTGTAGATATCTGCATGGATTGGTAAGTGAGGAAAATCTTTAACTTTTTGGAGCATCCTTTGAGTTAATGCTGCTCGCCGGATGTGTGGAGGGGCTATGTTTGACAGTACAGAGAGCCAGGGGAGTGGTGTTGAGCGGATTGTTCCAGTTATAGTTCTCATGGTTGAGTTGAGCTGGGTGTCTACATGGTGTGTGTAAGATGACCTGGACCAGACAGGGGCACAATATTCTGCTACAGAGTATGAAAGGGCCAGTGCTGAGGTGCGCAGGGTGGAGACTGCCGCCCCCCATTTTGCACCAGCGAGCTTGCAGAGCAGGTTGTTTCGTACTTTCACCTTAGCAGCCGTCCCCTTTAGATGTTCCTTGAAGGATAAGGTCCTATCAAGGGTCACTCCAAGATAAGTTGGATTTGGGGCATGCTTAAGCTTGAGTCCGCTCAGGTGGATGTTTAGTTCTCTGGCAGCTTTTGCATTGTGGAGATGAAATACACTGGAGACGGTTTTTGCTGGGCTTGGTTTTAGGCGCCAGATTTTGCAGAACTGGTCCAGTTTAGCAACATCTTCCGTGAGCACCCGTTCCAGTGGTTCAAAGTCTGGTGCTTGGAATGCCAAACAGATGTCGTCTGCATAGATGAATTTGCGGGATTTTGTAGTAGGCAGGTCGTTTATGTAGAGGTTGAACAGAGTTGGAGCTAGAACTGAGCCTTGTGGGAGTCCGTTTTTCTGCATTCTCCATGCACTTGTGTTCTGACTGAGGTGGACTCTGAACCTTCGGTTGGTCAGCAGGGTTTTTATAATTGCTGTTGCCCAAGCAGGGATCGCCTTTATAAGTTTCAGGAGGAGGCCTTTGTGCCAGACCGTATCATAGGCGGCTGTAAGATCGAGAAACACAGCCCCTGTCTTCAGTCTGCTCTCGAAGCCATTTTCAATGAAGGTGGTTAGGGCCAGTACTTGTTCTCCTGTACTGCGGTCCTTGCGGAAACCTGCTTGATCCACACTTAGAATATCCTCTATTTCTGGGGAAATGCGTTGCAGTATTAGGCGCTCCATGATTTTGTAAGGAACGCTGAGTAGGGAGATTGGGCGGTAGCTTGCTGGTAGTTTGTGGTCTTTGCCAGGTTTTGGGATGGCAATGACCTTTGCTGCCCGCCATTTCTTTGGGATCGAGTTCGTTTGTGTGATCCTTGTGTAGAATTGTGTCAACCAGGTTAGGGCTCGGGGGCCAAGATTTTTCATGAATTCTGGGAAGATGTTATCGTATCCTGCTGCCTTTCCACATTTCAGGCCCTGTAGGACTTTCTCCAGTTCAGCAGCCTCGAAGGGTTCAGGGTTCGTTTCCTCTACAGGCATTTTTTGGTGTTTTTTTAGCTCAGTTGTAACTGCTCTTCTGGTGTCTTTGTCTTGGGGTGCTTTGGCGATAGTCAGTAGGTGGGATGCAACTTGGTTGGGTGTGACGGATGCTCGGCTTTGGCTAGGGGGCTTCTGTGCAGCTCCTAGGCGACGGATGAGGCTCCAACATTTCCTGCTAGAGTGGGTAAAGCTCTGGTCAGCAACTGTCTCCTCCCATTTCTTTCGCCGGGCTGTATTTAGCGATTCAATGAGATGGTCTGCTATCTCTGGGTCCCCTGATGTTTGATAGGATTGTAGGAGGGCAGCACTTTCTCCGTCCAAACATAGGACATAGAGGGGTCGGTAGCCTCGTGGGATTGCAGTATGGGCAGCCTTGAAGATTGCGCTGCAGAAGCGGTTGTATGCTTCATCTACAGTGATGGTGTGGAGTGGGATGGTAACAACGCTCCGGTCCAGAGTTTCACTGAATTTCTTCCAGTTGGCTTTGCGGAAGTTCCAGCGCATCTTCCTTGGGCTGTATATGACTGGAAGTTGTAGGCCAATGTGTACAAGCAGGGGCCGGTGTTGGCTGTGTGGAAAATCATCAAGAATGAGGATCTGTGTAGGATATGGCTCCCCATTCAAAGAGCTGACCCAACACAGGTCAGGAGAATAGTCCTTCTTCCACCTAGCAGAGTGGAAGGTTCCTCTTTGTTTGGGGTCGTATATCAAAGCGAGGTCATTTCTGGATGCCCAGTCTGAAAGTGCCTCCCCATCACTGTCCACTGCTGGGTACCCCCAGTCAGGGTGATGGCTGTTAAAGTCCCCCACATAGATGGCAGGGTGGGGTAGGGTGGGTAAGACCTGCAGATCCCAGTTGGCATTAGGGGGCTTGTACACATTGACAATATGGAAGCCACCAATGATTATGGTGTCTGAGAAATGTGTTGTTATCAGGTGATTTGCTTCAACTATGTCAGAACGCACATAGGTGGCACGTCCATGTTTAGCATGTAGAACATAGCACAGGAGGTCAAAGCCTTTGATGGTGAAGCGGCCAGCTTCCTCTGTGCCAATATGAGTCTCTTGGAGGCAGATTACATCAATTGAATGTTGGAAGGCGAGGACTTCAATAAGGCTTCGCTTGGCTGCAGATAGGCCTTCAACGTTTAGTTGTAATATGCGAAGGGCAGATCCTACCACAAAGTGCTCTTGGGGCTGTTTGCTTTCGGCTTTAGGACTGTGACTAGGATTCTTCTTTGACTTGGCACAGAGGTGTCGTCTCTTCGAATTTAGTCTGCTGGTAGGATCATTAGCTTCCCCAGGCGAGCCCGGGTACTGGCGGAGGGCGCGACGAGAACGCTGATCCATTGCCCCCACAGATTCAATAAAAGCCTGATAAAACAGCTAACAGATTCAATAAAAGCCTGATAAAACATTGTCATTATGGTTCAGTCAACTTGGAAGCGTGCAAGTTTTCTCAAGCAATGTAAATGTTGCTGACCCTTTTTGCACACCCTTTCACAGTTCTCTTCAAAGTTTAAATTACTATCAATAATCGTCCCAAGATATTTGTAGGATTGTACACATTCGGTGGTCTGGCCTTTTAGTATGGTGACTTTGTGCCTGGGATTTTTCCTCCTAAAGTCAATAATCATATCTTTAGTTTTTGTTGTATTCAGCTGCAGGTAGGAATCCTCACACCAGTGAACAAAATCATCAACTACTGGGCCGTGGCCACTCTCACCATCCTGGAGGAGACTGACAATAACTGAGTCATCAGCATACTTTATAATGTGTCTGTTGTCATGTCTGCTCCGACACATGTTTGTGTACAGGATGAAGAGTAGTGGTGACAACACACACCCCTGAGGAGAGCCAGTAGAAGAGCACTTTAGGTCAGACAATGTACCATTGACCCTTACTCTCTGCGTCCTGTTGGTTAAGAAATCCAGAATCCAACCCACCAGATTATTGCTCAAATCAAATTGTTGCAGGAGCCTTTCAACTAAGATATGAGGTTGGATTGTATTAAAGGCGGAAGAAAAGTCCACAAATAAAAGCCTGGCATGTGTCCCATTAAAATCCAGATGTTTAAAAAGCATGTTAAACAGAGTGACAGTGGCATCCTCCACTCCTCTGTGAGGCCTATAGGCAAACTGCAGAGGATTCAATGCATGTTCAGTCTGCCTTAGGACCTCACATCTGACCAGTTTTTCAAAAATTTTCATTAAAATTGAAGTCAAAGCAACTGTCTAAAGTCCATCCATCCATCCATCCATCTTCTACCGCTTTTCCGGAGGTCCGGGTCGCGGAGGCAGCAGTTCAAGCAGAGAAGCCCAGACTTCCCTCTCCCCAGCCACCTGCTCCAGCTCTTCAGAGGGGATACCAAGGCGTTCCCAGACTAGCTGGGAGACATAGTCTCTCCACCGAGTCCTGGGTCTGCCCCGGGGTCTCCTCCCAGTGGGACGTGCCTGAAACACCTCAAGTGGGAGGCGTCCAGGAGGCATCCTAATCAGATGCCCATACCACCTCAACTGACTCCTTTCAATGTGGACTCCTTTCCAATCCGTCTGTCGATCTCTCGCTCCATTTTCCCCTCACTCGTGAACAAGACCCCAAGATACTTAAACTCCTCCACTTGGGGCAGGAGCCTGTCCCCAACCCGGAGAGGACAATCCACCTTTTTCCGGCTGAGGACCATGGACTCGGACTTGGAGGTGCTGATTCTCATCCCAGCCGCTTCACACTCAGCGGCAAACCGTCCCAGCAAGAGCTGTAGGTCATTGCTGGATGAAGCCAACAGGACAACATCATCTGCAAACAACAGAGATGAGATCCTGTGGTCACCAAGCATGACACCCTCCATTCCCTGGCTGCGCCTAGAAATCCTGTCCATAAAAATTATAAACAGGACCGGTGACAAAGGGCAGCCCTGGCGGAGTCCAACTCTCACTGGGAATGACTCCGACCGAGTGTTGGCAATGCGAACTAAACTCTCACAACGGTCGTACAGAGACCGAATAGCTCGTAACC
>CM035845.1:343963687-344059441 GCA_020510985.1 Pholidichthys leucotaenia
GATGCCCAGTCTGAAAGTGCCTCCCCATCACTGTCCACTGCTGGGTACCCCCAGTCAGGGTGATGGCTGTTAAAGTCCCCCACATAGATGGCAGGGTGGGGTAGGGTGGGTAAGACCTGCAGATCCCAGTTGGCATTAGGGGGCTTGTACACATTGACAATATGGAAGCCACCAATGATTATGGTGTCTGAGAAATGTGTTGTTATCAGGTGATTTGCTTCAACTATGTCAGAACGCACATAGGTGGCACGTCCATGTTTAGCATGTAGAACATAGCACAGGAGGTCAAAGCCTTTGATGGTGAAGCGGCCAGCTTCCTCTGTGCCAATATGAGTCTCTTGGAGGCAGATTACATCAATTGAATGTTGGAAGGCGAGGACTTCAATAAGGCTTCGCTTGGCTGCAGATAGGCCTTCAACGTTTAGTTGTAATATGCGAAGGGCAGATCCTACCACAAAGTGCTCTTGGGGCTGTTTGCTTTCGGCTTTAGGACTGTGACTAGGATTCTTCTTTGACTTGGCACAGAGGTGTCGTCTCTTCGAATTTAGTCTGCTGGTAGGATCATTAGCTTCCCCAGGCGAGCCCGGGTACTGGCGGAGGGCGCGACGAGAACGCTGATCCATTGCCCCCACAGATTCAATAAAAGCCTGATAAAACAGCTAACAGATTCAATAAAAGCCTGATAAAACATTGTCATTATGGTTCAGTCAACTTGGAAGCGTGCAAGTTTTCTCAAGCAATGTAAATGTTGCTGACCCTTTTTGCACACCCTTTCACAGTTCTCTTCAAAGTTTAAATTACTATCAATAATCGTCCCAAGATATTTGTAGGATTGTACACATTCGGTGGTCTGGCCTTTTAGTATGGTGACTTTGTGCCTGGGATTTTTCCTCCTAAAGTCAATAATCATATCTTTAGTTTTTGTTGTATTCAGCTGCAGGTAGGAATCCTCACACCAGTGAACAAAATCATCAACTACTGGGCCGTGGCCACTCTCACCATCCTGGAGGAGACTGACAATAACTGAGTCATCAGCATACTTTATAATGTGTCTGTTGTCATGTCTGCTCCGACACATGTTTGTGTACAGGATGAAGAGTAGTGGTGACAACACACACCCCTGAGGAGAGCCAGTAGAAGAGCACTTTAGGTCAGACAATGTACCATTGACCCTTACTCTCTGCGTCCTGTTGGTTAAGAAATCCAGAATCCAACCCACCAGATTATTGCTCAAATCAAATTGTTGCAGGAGCCTTTCAACTAAGATATGAGGTTGGATTGTATTAAAGGCGGAAGAAAAGTCCACAAATAAAAGCCTGGCATGTGTCCCATTAAAATCCAGATGTTTAAAAAGCATGTTAAACAGAGTGACAGTGGCATCCTCCACTCCTCTGTGAGGCCTATAGGCAAACTGCAGAGGATTCAATGCATGTTCAGTCTGCCTTAGGACCTCACATCTGACCAGTTTTTCAAAAATTTTCATTAAAATTGAAGTCAAAGCAACTGTCTAAAGTCCATCCATCCATCCATCCATCTTCTACCGCTTTTCCGGAGGTCCGGGTCGCGGAGGCAGCAGTTCAAGCAGAGAAGCCCAGACTTCCCTCTCCCCAGCCACCTGCTCCAGCTCTTCAGAGGGGATACCAAGGCGTTCCCAGACTAGCTGGGAGACATAGTCTCTCCACCGAGTCCTGGGTCTGCCCCGGGGTCTCCTCCCAGTGGGACGTGCCTGAAACACCTCAAGTGGGAGGCGTCCAGGAGGCATCCTAATCAGATGCCCATACCACCTCAACTGACTCCTTTCAATGTGGACTCCTTTCCAATCCGTCTGTCGATCTCTCGCTCCATTTTCCCCTCACTCGTGAACAAGACCCCAAGATACTTAAACTCCTCCACTTGGGGCAGGAGCCTGTCCCCAACCCGGAGAGGACAATCCACCTTTTTCCGGCTGAGGACCATGGACTCGGACTTGGAGGTGCTGATTCTCATCCCAGCCGCTTCACACTCAGCGGCAAACCGTCCCAGCAAGAGCTGTAGGTCATTGCTGGATGAAGCCAACAGGACAACATCATCTGCAAACAACAGAGATGAGATCCTGTGGTCACCAAGCATGACACCCTCCATTCCCTGGCTGCGCCTAGAAATCCTGTCCATAAAAATTATAAACAGGACCGGTGACAAAGGGCAGCCCTGGCGGAGTCCAACTCTCACTGGGAATGACTCCGACCGAGTGTTGGCAATGCGAACTAAACTCTCACAACGGTCGTACAGAGACCGAATAGCTCGTAACAACAAGCCCGATACCCCATACTCCCGAAGCACCCCCCACAAAAATCCACGAGGGACGCGGTCAAATGCCTTCTCCAAGTCCACAAAACACATGTAAACTGGTTGGGCAAACTCCCACGAACCCTCAAGAATTCTCGAGAGGGTAAAGAGCTGGTCCGATGTGCCACGGCCAGGACGAAAACCACATTGCTCCTCCTGAATCCGAGGTTCGACCAACGGCCGGACTCTCCTCTCCAGTACCTTGGCATAGACCTTCCCAGGGAGGCTGAGGAGTGTGATCCCTCTAAAGTTGGAGCACACCCTCCGGTCCCCTTTTTTGAAGAGAGGAACCACCACCCCGGTTTGCCATGCCAAAGGCACTGCCCCCGACCTCCACGCAATGTTGCAGAGGCGTGTCAACCATGACAACCCAACAACATCCAGGGCCTTGAGGTACTCGGGGCGAATCTCGTCCACCCCCGGGGCCCGGCCACCAAGGAGATTTTTAACCACCTTGGCGACCTCAGCCCCTGTGATAGGCGAGTCATCCCCCTCGTCCCCAAACCCTGCTTCCTCTGTGGAAGGCGTATCAGTGGGATTGAGGAGATCCTCGAAGTATTCCTTCCACCGCCCGACGATATCCCCAGTTGAAGTCAACAGTGTCCCATCCGCCCCATACACAGTGTGGACGGGGAGCTGCTTTCCCCTCCTGAGCCGCCGAACAGTTTGCCAGAATCTCTTTGAAGCCGACCGAAAGTCTTGTTCCATGGCCTCACCGAACTCCTCCCATACCCGGGTTTTTGCTTCAGCAACCACCCGAGCTGCACTCCGCTTGGCCTGCCGGTACACCTCAGCTGCTTCGGGAGTCCCACAAGCCAACCAAGCTTGATAGGACTCCTTCTTCAGCTTAATGGCCCCCCTCACCACTGGTGTCCACCACTTGGTTCGGGGGTTGCCACCACGAGATGCACCGACCACCTTGCGGCCGCAGCTCTGGGCTGCCGCTTCAACAACAGAGGTGGAGAACATGGCCCATTCAGACTCCATGTCTCCAGACTCCCTCGGAATGTGGTTGAAGTTCTTCCGGAGGTGGGAGTTGAAGACCTCCCGGACAGGGGCCTCAGCCAGACGCTCCCAGCACACCCTCACTATACGTTTGGGTCTACCAGGTCTGAATGGCTTCCTCCCCTGCCATCGGATCCAACTCACCACCAGGTGGTGATCAGTTGACAGCTCTGCACCTCTCTTTACTCGGGTGTCCAAGACATACGGTCGCAGGTCTGATGATACGATAACAAAATCGATCATCGACCTGCGGCCTAGGGTGTCCTGGTGCCAGGTGCACATATGGACACCCTTATGCTTGAACATGGTGTTCGTTATAGACAGACTGTGGTTAGCACAGAAGTCCAATAACTGAACACCACTCGGGTTCAGATCGGGCAGGCCGTTCCTCCCAATCACCCCCCTCCAGGTTTCACTGTCGTTGCCCACGTGCGCATTGAAGTCCCCCAGTAGGACAATGGAGTCTCCAGGAGGAGCACCCTCCAGCACCCCAGTCACAGACTCCAAAAAGGGTGGGTACTCTGAAACATCATTTGGTGCATAGGCACAAATGATGGTCAGGACCCGTTTCCCAACCCGAAGGCGCAGGGAAGCAACCCTTTCGTCCACCGGGGAAAACTCCAATATAGAGGCAGCAAGGTGGGGCGATACAAGAATACCCACCCCTGCTCGTCGCCTCTCGCCCGGGGCAACTCCAGAAAAGGCCAAGCTCCAGCCCCTCTCCAGGAGACTGGTTCCGGAACCGGAGCTGTGTGTTGAGGTGAGGCCGACTATATCTAGCCGGTATCGCTCAATCTCGTACACCAGCTCAGGCTCCTTCCCCACCAGAGAGATGACATTCCACGTACCAAAAGCCAGTTTAGAAAGCTTGGGATCAGTCCGCCAAGGTCTCCGCCTTTGACTGCCACCTAATCCACATAGCACCGGACTTCCATGATCCCTCCTGCAGGTGGTGAACCTACTGGAGGGCGGACCCATGTAACTCCTTCGGGCTGAGCCCGGCCGGGTCCCATGGGTGGAAACCCGGCCACCAGACGCTAGCCTTCGAGCCCCTCCCCCAGGCCTGGCTCCAGGGTGGGGCCCCGGTAACCCCATACCGGGCGGGGTACACTGAATCCTTGATATACAATTTATCATGAGAGTCTGTTGGATCGTTCTTCGTCTGGCCCTTCACCCAGGACCAGTTTGTCTTGGGAGACCCTATCAGAGGCAAATTGCCCCAGACAACATAGCTCCTGGGATCACTGGGGCACGCAAACCCCCCCACCACGGTAAGGTGACGATCCATGAGGGGGACTGTCTAAAGTCGTTTACCGTTTTAGGACAGCTGGATTTTGGAACGGGAACAACCACGGCTTCTTTCCAGATCTTAGGCACCTGTTGTGTCTGTAAGGACTTATTGAAAATGTAGTGAAATATAGGACTCAGTTCATGTGCACAGGACTTTACCAAGCGCCCACATATATTATCAGGGCCCTGACTTTTGTTCACTTTTACAGCGCAGAACTCCCTTTTAACATCCTGCATCTCAATATTAAAGTGCTGATTGTCTTTGAGTTTCTGTTTCAAATCTTGGGTTTCAGTGCTAAAATCAAAGGAGTCAAAACGACCATAAAAACAATTAAGAGCATTAGCCAGCTCTGTGTCTGAATTAAAACCATCTAAAAACACACGATTACTGCGCTCTGTGCTCTGAAGGCCTGCAATAATTTTCATACTGGCCCAGGCTGAACCAAGTTTCTTTGTTGCCATCTTGCTTTCCAATTCTGATTTATAATTCTGTTTCACTCTTAAAATTTCGGCCTTCAGCTCCTTAGTGGCAACCTGTAGCTCAGAAACAGACCCCTGTTTAAAGGCAAGTGCTTTCCTCTGTAAGCAGGATTTAACTGATTTAGTAACCCATGGCTTGTTGTTGGGATATATTTTGACACGTTTACGTGGAACAATCTTATTTTGACAGTAAGCCATGTATGAGCATGTGAGCTCAGCCAGAGAGTCCAAATCATCCCCACAGGCCATTATGAACATCTTCCAGTCTGTACAGTTAAAGCATTCCTGGAGGCTGTGCTCTGAATCTTCTGTCCACACATCAATGTCTCTCGTTTCCACCTTGCCTCTTCTGAGAGCAGTTTTATATGTGGGCAGCAAATGAACACAGTTGTGATCTGAGGATCCTACAGGAGGAAGGGGGAGTGATTTATAGGCCCTCTCTATGGATCCATAACACAGGTCCAATGTCTTTTTTCGCCTGGTTGGGCAAGAGACATACTGATAAAAGTTTTTAAGTGTCTTCTTTAAAGAAACGTGGTTAAAATCCCCAAGAATGAAGTCTGGCGCCTCTGGAGAAATTGATTGCAGCTGCTGGATCACATCAGAGATGGTGCTGCAGGCGGAGTCAGCGTCTGCCCTCGGATGAATGTACACAGTTGTGATGAAAAGTTGGGGGAACTCGCGAGGCAGATAAAAGGGGTTGGAAGTCACATATTAATTATATTAAAGGTAAAATATCTAAGTCAATTGCAATACTACACAGAGTGAAATATTTGCTGAATCAACCCACACTATATACCTTGTATCATTCATTAATACTCCCATACATGACATATTGTACTGAAATATGGGGAAATACATATAAAACAAACATATATCCAGTCTTTATGCTTCAGAAGAGAGCTACTAGAATAATAATAAAACCACTGCACGGTGGCGCAGTGGTTAGCACTGTGGCAGCACAGTTTTACCCTCGGCCGGGGGATCGCGGGGATCATGAGATCGTGGGTTCGATCCCTGCCCCCGGCCAACAGTGATCTGTGTGGAGTTTGCATGTTCTCCCCGTGTTTGCGTGGGTTTACTCCGGGATTTCTCCGGTTTCCTCCCACATGCCAAAAACATGCAGGTTAGGGAGTTAAGGGGTGCTTGCGCATGCAGCGACCGGCAGCTGGTGGCTTGTCACCAGACTGCAAAACAAATCTACATACGGGTACAAAATAAGTAATAATAAAAAAAAAAATAATAAACAAAGCTGCTTACAGGGAACCAACAAACCCTTTTTTTCTTAAATTAAAAGCTCTCAAGTTGAAAGATCTGGTTGACTTTAAAAATGCAGTAACAATGTTTAAAGTGAAGAATCTATCACTGCCCGCAAATATCCAAAAGTTGTTCCAAATAAGGGAGAAACAATATCATTTCAGAGGAACATGTAGATTTCAAAAACCTTCAGTGAGAACTACCACCAAGCAACACTGTGTTTCAGTGCAAGGAGTCAGATTATGGAACGATTTTGGACCTGAATTAAAATCATGTTCAACGCTTGGACAATTTAAACAAAAACTAAACTTCATCAATTAACAGATCATGGACTAACAGAGACTTGGGAGTTAGACACCTAATATTTAACAAACCGCATTTAATTTTTAAATTATGAGGAGGAACAGAGGCCAAATCATTCAATTTAGAGGCTTCATGTTTAATTTGAGTTTTACTAACTTTTTGTTTAATCACTTTGGGATGCTTATACATTATATTTTTATTTAGTGTCTCCAGTGTGGAGAGTGTGGGAAATGATGAGGCCAGTTTACGAACAGACGAAATTTATTAACACTGTCTCATCATTCATACACAGAAAAGCATGAAACAGCCAAGCCAGGTTTCTCCTTAAAAACTCAACAGATCATCTCACATCTGCATGACATTTCACATCACACTGCATGACATCTAACCCCACAATGCATTTCTCTTAAACCCCCAGCTCCCTCTTCCTGCCAACTCCCCATGACGTCCCTGTCTATTATTCTCTTATGTTTAACCACTGCATCCTGACTGAGACACTGTCTGCTGACTCCTCTACAATGGGCATTGCTATACCCCCCCCCCCCCCCCCCCCCACACACACACACACACAGAGTTTCAGTCACCACGTCTTTTGGGCTTCAGTCCGGAATGGTGACTCAGTTGGTAGAGCATCCGCCCCACACCCGGGAGGCAGGGGTTCAAATCCCGGCTGGGTCATGCCGAAGACCATATAAAAGTGGAACTTCCTGCCGTCCAGCTTGGTGCTCAGCAATAATGGAATGGAGGAGGGAAATTTGTGGCGGTGCCTTGCATGGCAGCGGCCCTCTGATTCTACACTTGTGGTGTGTGTGATTAACACACACCACAAGTGTAGATAGGTAAAACACAATCTCATTCTACTGTACATGATTGGTTGTATAGTTGAATGACAATAAAGGGTGATTTAATTTAATTTAATTTACTTTGGAGGGAGCAGACAATGATTCTCTGATGGGGAAGACAGGGGCTAAGCTGAGGGGTGGCGGATGAAGAGGAGCTGCAGAGAGGCGTGTAAGACTGCGACTCTGCTTCCTGGTCCCAACTCTGAGTAGTCAAGGTTTTTGGAAATTTGGATAAAAAAGATGCCAGATTGTTAGATAAATGAGAAGCACCATCCAAAGTGGGATGGACATCGTCTCGTCTAATAAGACCAGGTTTTCCCCAAAAAGAGCTCCAATTGTCAATGTAGCCCACGTCATTTTTAGGACACCACACAGACAGCCAGCGGTTCAAGGATGACGAGCGGCTAAACATGTCATCACTGGTCAGATTGGGGAGGGGCCCAGAGAATGCTACAGAGGCAGACATTGTTTTGGCAAAGTCACACACCGATTCTACATTAAGTTTCGTGACTTCCGACTGCCGGAGACGGATGTCATTAATGCCGGCGTGAATAACAATTGTGGAATATTTACAGTTACTTTTAGCCAGCATTTTCAAATTTGACTCGATGTCGCCTGCTCTGGCCCCAGGAATGCATTGGACTATGGCCGCTGGAGTCTCTAGGTTCACGTTTCTGACTACAGAGTCGCCAATGATCAGAGTTTTTTCCTCAGCGGGTGTGTCGCTGAGCGGGGAAAAACGATTAGAAACGTGAACAGTTTGGTGGTGTACCGGGGCTTTGTGACTAGGCTTCCTTCTCACCGTCACCCACCCAGTCTCCTCGCTGCTGAGGAGAGCCGGAGGACCGCTAACGGAGCCTATGCTAGCGAGCTCCGCTGCAGCTAGGGGTCGTCCGTCAAGAGTAACTGGCGCAGATGGTGTTTCAATGCAGCGGAGCCGGGATTGCAAATCAGACAACCTCGCCTCGAGCGCCTCAAAAAGACAACATTTATTACATTTACCGTTATCACTAAAAGAGGCAGAGGTGTAGCTAAACATCTGACAGACAGAGCACACCAGAGGAGAGGAAAGAGAGCTAGTAGCCATAGCTAGTGGCTAACCCGAAGCTAACACAAACACCGATGAAAGGTGAACAGAAGGTTAAAGTGGGTGATTAGATGACACTGAGTGCGCACACAGGTGCAAGAGGCTTGATAAACAGAAATGAGAACTAACGGCAGATGGAAAAAAGTGGTTAAAATAGAATTAAAAGCAAAAACCTCAGGAGAGTGAGGAGAGCAAATCACAAGGACAGACAGCAATACAGGAAGTGACGATACGTTACCACAAGTGACGTTCACCTTCTACCAAAAATCACATTGATTTTGCTCAATCAGGTCAATTTTTTGAACTATGGCCACATGTTGTTTTGACGTTTTTGTTTACATGTACGGGTATTTTCGTTTTAGATGATGCAAAATTCTTTTTCATTTCTTGAAATGTCTCAAACTCTGAAGAGTTTGCATGTGATAATTTATGACTACTTGGTATTTTTATTTTACAGGTAAATGGCTTCGACCAGAAGATTTTGTAAAAATCAACTTAGCATAAAAGCCTGACCTGATCGAGCGAAACGGATGTCATTTTCGGATTCAGTGTTGCAAAATTGTCTTAAATCAGTTGAAAAAACACAGACAACTTACAAAAAAATTATTTTTGTAATGTGTTACGGGGGCGTCGCGGTGGTGGAGTGGTTAGCACTGCAGCAGCACAGCAACTCACCCTTGGCCGGGGGATCCTGGGTTCAATCCCAGCCCCCGACCAACAGTGATCTGTGTGGAGTTTGCATGTTCTCCCCGTGTCTGTGTGGATTTACTCCGGGATTTCTCCGTTTTCCTCCCACATGCCAAAAACATGCAAGTTAGGCTAATTGGCATCAAACTGGGGATTCTAAATTGTCCTTAGGTGTGACTGTGAGAGTGAATGGTTGTCTGTCTCTCTGTGTTGGCCCTGTGATGGACTGGTGATCTGTCCAGGGTGGACCCTGCCTCTCGACCAAAGATGCTGGGATAGGCTCCAGCCCCCCCACAACCCAAAAAGGATTAAGCGGAAGAAGAAGATGTTGTGTTATCAAAGGATTTTTTTTTTTATTTTTTATTTTTTTGGTACTTATTTGTACCCTTAGGTAGATTTGGTTTGCAGTCTGGTGACAAGCCACCGGCTGCTGGTCGCTGCGTGCGCGAGCGCCCTAAACCTACATGTTTTTGGTATGCGGGAGGAAACCGGAGAAATCCCGAAGTAAACCCACGCAACACGGGGAGAACATGCAAACTCCACACAGCTCACTGTTGGTCGGGGGCTGGAATCGAACCCACGATCTCACGATCCCCGCGATCCCCCGGCCGAGGGTAAACTGTGCTGCCGCAGTGCTAAACCACTGCGCCACCGTGCAGCCAAGGATTGAGGTTATCCTGAAATATTCATGATGTATATTTAACATTCAGTGTTGTCCACTTCAGAATTGAACCACACCATCCTCATCGAAGTCCTCATGAAGCTGCCGTCATGTTCCTAAAGCAGTGCTCAGTTGGGCTGTGGGATATGACAGAAACTTCATGTCATGACAAAATCAGCTTTATCATGATAACGATATATATCACGATATACTGTCAATTCTACAGTTTAGATTGTCACATAAAAAAAAGACCATCTCTCTTTTAACTTTTTTACGTGCACCTTTTTCCCCTCATAATTTTGCAGTGTTGTTATAAAATTGTTATAAAGCAGTTTTTTAATGTGCATTTCAGACTTGAGTCTCATAAATTTCAGGTTTTCTTCTAAATCATAGCATATGAATAAAAGTAAACATGAATAAGTTCAATATTTTCTGAGTCAGAGGAGAACAGCAAAAAGAAAACAGATAACATAAAAATTTCTGAAACTGAGAAAATTACTCATGGCTGTCACCTACAGATATAAATTAGTTTAAATCAGTGAAAATTTCAGTGGAGATCCACAGCCTGAAGACGCCATTCTGGCCTGATTTAACCTGTTTGCTTCTTAGTCAAAATAGTTCAGATTGGTCATGATCTGAAAATCAAAGACACAAAAGCTAATGTAATAAAATACATGTGATGATTTTAACTTTATTAATTATCGCTACTTGACTGAAATGGTTAGAAATCAGATAAATTACATTAAGAGCCAACTTTCTCCTCTGAGCCATTTAAATGTATTTATTATTTATTTTGCGTGTATGTGCCACCATCATGCAATTTTGCAGCTTTAATATATTTTTTCAGACAAAACTAAGAAACTCAGCAGTAATTTAACCCCTTGCACTCAGGTCAATTTCCCTAAAAACGCCAAAAAATAACGTGCCCAAAGTAAATCGAAAGCTGTTCTTCAACCCTTTGCAGCATCTTCATGGGGTTGGTCTCATTTAAAAGAAAACACTTTGAATTTTTTGACAAAACAGTCATAATCTCTCTAAGTGCTCCGGCCACTGAGTTACAGTAATCTAAACATACTGAACTTGAAGAAAATAAATTTGGCCTGGGTGTTTTTTTAGATACAAATGCTTGCAAATAACACACAGCTTCAGATCCGGGCTGGAAAATGCAACAGAAATGTAGAACCAAGTGTTATCCAGCTGAGGTCAAAATTTTGTAACAATACCACAAAAAATGAATATATTACACAGCTTTTTCCTCAGGTAGTTCCCAGGCGTTTTTGAACTGTGCCAAATTGTGCCAAATGGCACAGTTTAGAAAAACGTCTGTAACTTGTGAATGATTCAATATAGAAGCTTGATGTTGGGCTGTAATGAAAGGTGACACTCAGGGCTGTGTGTGTGTGTGTGGGGGGGGGGTTGTCCCCCCCCTCGCTACAGAGGACGGACATCGGCCATCGCTACATGACGGAATAGACTCTTGGCAATGTGGCGACCGCGGCGCAGTCACCGCGGCCCCCCCCCCCCTCGCTACAAAAGAGTAGCGGGGGGGTGGGTGTTCACGGTCCGGATGCGGCGCATGAACCGTGTACCACGGCGCACGCACTTCAGACTTCGTGCACCACACAGTTGTAATTTACCGATCGGTCAAAAGTCATTTTTGATTACAATTTTCAGGGATAAAGAATAATTTAGCTTATAACACTTACCTCTTCACAGCAACAGTGTCCTGGCAAACTTCTCTTCCTCATTGTCAGACGAACGCGACGCTGGTCCGCTCGTGGTTCCCGGTCAAAACATAATTCCATTATTGCGGTTTTGCGCTTCCATGATTGCGGTTTTGGCGAATGATTTACGACCTTCCACGTCAGCCTCCGTCGGTCTATGATGACTGTAGAAGAGAATCCTAAATGTCTATTCTGCTGGAATAAGTGCAGGTCGCACTTGTGGGTGGTCTCCGTGCTGCTGGGTCTGTAGCAGGTTCTTCCTGCGGGTCCTTTTTTTCATCTGCTGCAGCAGTCAGTCTGTCTTCACCCAGCTTTACACAAAACAGCTCGCGAACTTCTGTACTTCAGTTGACTTGCTGCATTCACAGCGTTGGTAGGCGGGTCCTTCTTGCTAGGTTTTCAGTCATTGGTTCTTCAAGGTTTCAGAAACCCAATTCAGAATCAGAATCAGCTTTATTGGCCAAGTATGCACAACACATACAAGGAATTTGACTTTGGCTAAAAACTTGCTCTCGTTGTTCAGGTGGAGGATTTAAATAAGGATTCAGTGACAACAGAGTATGTACAGTAAATTACAGTCTGTCCACGTTTCTATAAAAGGATGCAGATATATACAGGAATATATGCAGTTATTTACTCAGACTAACCACACTTTGCAGAAATATATGAAAAGATATACTGTCACACAGTATTTCAATGTGAACTCAGATTCAGTGATATAATGTGAATGAAGTAAAAAGCAGTGTGAGAGTTATGTACAATGTAATAATGGATGAAAAGTCATGAGTACAGCAACAGGTAGGACTAGGTGAATGTTAGGAGTTCATCAGAGTGATGGCTTGAGGAAAGAAACTGTTCCTGTGACGGGTGGTTTTGACCTTCAGTGATCTGTAACGACGACCAGAAGATAGAAGTTCAAACAGTTTGTGGCCGGGGTGTGATGGGTCAGCACAGATGTTTCAAGGCTCTTATTAGTCGAATGAGAGGTCAATCATATCTGATCTGTTCGCGGCTGTGTCTGTAGTGGAAGAACTTTTTTTTTTTTTTTTTTCAGTGCGCTCTGGGACGCAGAGACGTGCCCGTCCGCGGTACACCGGAGTGCAAGAGGTTAAACCAAAGAAACGATGGTCTGATACACTATTGTTTCCAATTAGCACAACTTGGCATCGTTATTTAGCATTTGCCATTTTCTAATTAGACATGGTGTTAACGTCACTTGCCTCCTATTAGAATGAGGTTAGCGGACTATCCTCTCTGACGCAGCATGATGGAAAACAGTCCCACATCCCTGGCAAACAGGAGTAGCAGCTATTTGATCAAACTGGTAGTTTGGAGTTAGCAACCACTGGACTGAAGCCTCGCCACACACCTGTTCCGCTGCACACACCGTGGGGGAGAGGCGGGTGCGCTGACTAGTAGTGGGTGAGGAGCTTTATTCAAGAAAGGGGAGTATGTGCATTTTAAATCACGATATAAACAATTGGGTATTTTATGAAACGATAGACGTTTTTATATCATCATCCGATATATATCGTCATGTTGCACAGCTCTAGTGCTCAGGTATCAGTTATTGCAGTTAGAGCTGACTCCACTCCTACACCACAGTCTGGTGTGTTGCTGAGGTAGCAGAAAGGCTCGCTAGATTTGTGTAGACATCTTCTTCTATGGTGATGCCCTCTCCACCATGACATTGGTGTTCCTTTGATATTTTATGTAATGGCATATTTTGTGTAACATTCAGGTAATATTTGTGACCTCGCTGTTATCTGGGCCTTTCTTGTCATATTTTTGTTTCTGTAGACTGTCAGGGTGTCTGATCAGTGAGGAAGGCTGCGCCACCCTGGCCTCCGCTCTGAAGGCCTCCCACTCCCACCTGAGTGAGCTGGACGTGAGCTACAATAATCCAGGAGAGAGAGGAGTGGCACTGCTTTCTGCTGAACTACAGTCGCACTGGAAAACTCTCAGGTAAGAGGTCAGAAAGTACGAAAGTGAAGGATACGAGCAGCGACGAAGGTCCCCTTGGAAATACAGCAAAAACAAAGGTTCAATTCAATTCAACTTTATTTATATAGCGCCATTTCACAACAACAGTCATCTCATAGCACTTTCAACTGTAGGGGGAACCCCCACAGTTGCAGAAAGACCCCAGCAATCATCAAGATGATGGTTGTTGATGAAAGAAGGACTAATGGGGAGGATTTTGTCCTTGATGGAGCTAGAACTGAGGAAGTAGATGAGTTTGGGTACCTAGGCTCCTGAACAACAAGGGCACTTTCACACTGGAGATTAAGCCTGGCCATGGGGCGAAGTGCTGTACAGAAGATGTTCAACATCTGGAGGAGTATAGGGGTCAGTACGGCCCTGAAGGTCAGACAACTTCATGCCCCAGTGTTCTCCATAGCCTTGTATGTGAGCCAGTCTTGGGCCATGAATGCTAAGGACAGGGACAGGGATGGCAATTTTCCACCGATCCGCGGATTTCCGCCGATTTTATCATCATCTATGTCATAATTTTGTACCTTTACCTTGTTCTCAATAAAGTTTGGAAAAAAAAAACATACGCGCTCGGCACTTCCCCGAAGTCTCGCGATAACCCGGATGTACTCAAGCTACTGCTGTATTGTAAACAGCCCTGCGATTGGATAGTTGCAAACGATTGGACCAATCAAATGGCTCGTATGCTTTGTCAAAAATTCATTTCGGCTTGTTCTCAGGGATGTGATTTTTCCGGTAATTCACCGAATTCCGCTTTATTTGTATATTATATGTACGTTAAGTACGTTAGCGGCTTATGGTCCACGACGCAGTGAAAGTGTGCCCTTTCAGCCAGAACCGGAAGTGGCGTACACCAGGTAGAGAGCCATTAACTCTTTGTCGAACACGCTGTATTTACGCTCACTGTCGTGCAAAGACCTGCTTAAAAAAAAGGTGAGCGGCTGCCAAGAACCGGCAACGCATTGCTCCACGACGGCCGCTATGCCCATGTCCGAGACGTGGGTAATGAGCGCTGTTTTAACCTCAGAACGCCTGCTCCCGTTCAGGAGCCCAGTCGACTCTGTCCGCCGGTTTCCGTTTGAGTGCAGCGTACAGCGGCTGTTTGAGCTGGGCTGCGCGGGGGAGGAAAATGAGCTGCTCAAGACTCAATGGAGATTGAAACTGGTGATCTGAAATGAATGCTGAAATTATAAAAAGTAATGGTATGTTTTTTTATTTCTATTATGGAATAGATAAAATTAACTGATTTTGATTTGATCAAGTGTTAAAGCATGTGATGGATAATGCTTGTTGGAATATTTACCTCCGCCAAGGAGGTTATGTTTTCATTGGCGTTGGCTTGTCTGTCTGTTTGTTAGCAAGGAAAAGTGATGGACGGATTTTCATGAAATTTTCAGGAAAGGTGTGCAATGGCACAGGGAACAGATGATTAGATTTTGGTGATGATCTGAGAGTGCATACCTCCATCAAGGGCTTTTTTGTATTTGTGCAGCAGGATTACACAAAAACTACTGGATGGATTTGGATAAAATTTTCACCAGAGGTGGTTCTTGGGCTAGAGAGGAACCCATTATATTTTGGTGATGATCTGAGAATGCATACCTCAGCCAAGGCGCTTATCTTCTCACATTGTGTTAGCAACAATACTCCAAAACTGATGGACAGACTTTGATGCAATTTTCACCACAAGTGGCTATAGGCCTACACACAAACCCATTACATTTTGGAGTTGATCCATGACAAACGGAAGGAGCCTTGGCGGAGGGATGCGCTCTGAGTGCTTTTCTAGTTTAGGAATGCTATCTTCTTGGAACATAAGTCAATATTATACAGTAATAAGTGGCATTCAGCTGTTTGTTTTATGTCATGTAAGCACAGTTCTGGTACTTAAAAATCATAAAAACCCAGGAGCTTCAGGGAGCGAAGTGACAGTAAAGGTGAAAATTGGCTCAAAGTTCAATGAGGTAACAGAAACACTTGGACAGTTTCTGAAGAAACCAGAAAAGGAGATGAAGTTCAAAGTTCAGAGACTGACACAGCTTGCTGCCAAAAGGAAGAAAGTTTCACATTAGAAGTAACTTGGTGACCAGTGTAAATAGTGTAAAAAACTCTTATAGAACTGTTAAATATGTTGGACTAAAGACAGTGAGACAACATTGAAGAAAAAGTAAGTTAACTTTTCATTAAATTTAATGATTTATCTAAGTCTAGTATTTCATTTTTTTAATCATTTTTTTCAGTCTAAATTACTTGTATTTTACTGAAAACCTCCCAGCTTCAGGGGGGCTGCGCCCCCCCCCCGACCCCCCATAAGTCAATCAACCAAATTAGATTTCAGCTGAAATCAGAATTTCCTGTTGCCATCCCTGCAGGGAGATGTGTGGTGCTATAGGAGAGTTCTAACCCTGGATTTACACTGAATCCAGATTCAGTCCGTTACAACTATGGTCCAGAGTCCGCAGCATATAGTCCCCATTCTCGTCCATGTTCTAATCCCTACCTGGTCCGGACCATTGTGAAATGAATCTGGCTCGTCGGTTTTGGATTACTCGTGAAACACAATGAGTCTGTTTTTGACTGATGCCGGATCCAATCTGCAAGGAAATGCTGCTGTATCTCACAGTATTTAATAGCTGTTTGCTCATTAAAAATGATTGTTTGTTGTTTTCTGAGGTCTACTCCTCCACCACTGTGTCAGAGAAGATAAAAACTATGACATAACATACAAACACTTCATAGATTTAAAATTAATGGGCTACTTACGCAATATTTGGAGCACAAAAATCCAGGTGGAGAGCTGCTACACTTTGTTGTTGTTATCACATGATCGCAATCGGTTCATCTTGGTCTCCTTCATGTCTTTCTCGAGATCTCACATTTTTTTTATATGAGTCTCATGCGACCTTGTATTTCGAAACTTGCTCTGAGCTGTGCCGGATCAAAACACAGACGGAGTGGGTGGGGACTACCACAAGGCTCCGTCCGCACTGCATCTGCAACGGACTGCATCTGAAGTCAGTTTAAATCCAGTCAGGGTCTCATGGAGAGATGGGACCAACCGGTGGGTCCTAGATAGGATTGGAACCAGAATGGTGCTCAGGAAGGCAATTGCAGATCAGAAAATACGTCTTTGGCCAGATAATGAGACATGACAGAATCATTCTGAAGCTGGTGGGAATAGAATATTTTTTCCAAGGAGGAGAGAAAGAAAAGCTTGGCCTTTACTGTGTTTCTTCCCTATAATCCAGATGTACAGTCTCAAAGCAACAATTTGAGCAAGTCCACATGCTTCCGTACACCTTTGAGCAGTGTGTGCCAGCAGAAACTTCATCGCCAACTTAATTCACAACTTGCTGGAAATCTAATAATCCACACTTGGTTAGAATTTTAAATATCGCTCCGGTTAAAGCTTCCCAAAACAGGTAAAAAAGGAAGATATCCAAGGAGGTGAAACTCTTGAAATACAGTTAGGTCCAAATATATTTGAATACTGACACAAGTTTTGTTATTTTAGCTGTATACCAAAACAAACACTGGTGGCGCAGTGGTTAGCACCGCGGCAGCACAGTTTTACCCTCGGCCGGGGGATCGCGGGGATCATGAGATCGTGGGTTCGATCCCTGCCCCCGGCCAACAGTGATCTGTGTGGAGTTTGCATGTTCTCCCCGTGTTTGCGTGGGTTTACTCCGGGATTTCTCCGATTTCCTCCCACATGCCAAAACATGCAGGTTAGGGAGTTAAGGGGCGCTTGCGCACGCAGCGACCGGCAGCTGGTGGCTTGTCACCGGACTGCAGAACAAATCTACCTACGGGTACAAAATAAGTAAAAAAAAAAAAAACCAACAAAAAAAAACAGCCGTGGACAAAATTGTTGGTACCCCTCTGTTAATGAAAGAAAAACCCACAATGGTCATAGAAATAACTTGAATCTGACAAAAGTGGTAATAAATAAAAATTCTATGAAAATTGACCAATGAAAATCAGACAATGCTTTTGAATTGTGGTTCAACAGAATTACTTTAAAAAACAAACTCATGAAACAGGCCTGGAAAAGATTGAAAATAATGTGACCATAGGGACATGTTCAACCAAGATGTGTCCTCTAATTAACATCACAGGTGTCTACAAACTTGTAATCAGTCAGTCGGCCTAGTTAAAGGGTGACAAGTAGTCACTGTGCTGTTTGGTGACATGGTGTGTACCACACTAAACATGGACCAGAGGAAGCAAAGGAGAGAGTTGTCTCAGGAGATTAGAAAGAAAATTATAGACAAGCATGTTAAAGGTAAAGGCTATAAGACCATCTCCAAGCAGCTTGATGTTCCTGTGACTACAGTTGCACATATTATTCAGAAATTTAAGATCCACGGGACTGTAGCCAACCTCCCTGGACGTGGCCGCAGGAGGAGACGGATAATACGAATGGTAACAAAACACATTCATGGTGAACTCCAAGGTCAAGGTACATCATTGTCAGATCGCACCATCCGTCGTTGTTTGAGCCAAAGTGGACTTCATGGGAGACGACCAAGGAGGACACCACTGTTGAAAACAAATCATAAAAAAAGCCAGACTGCAATTTGCCAAACTGCATGTTGACAAGCCACAAAGCTTCTGGGAGAATGTCCTATGGACAGACGAGACAAAACTGGAACTTTTTGGCAAGGCACAGCAGCTCTATGTTCAGACGCAAAAATGAAGCATACCAAGAAAAGAACACTGTCCCTACTGTGAAACATGGAGGAGGTTCTGTTATGTTCTGGGGCTGCTTTGCTGCATTTGGCACAGGGTGTCTTGAATCTACGCAGGGTACAATGAAATCTCAAGACTATCAAGGTATTGTAGAGAGAAATGTGCTGCCCAGTGTCAGACAGCTTGGTCTCAGTCGCAGGTCATGGGTCTTGCAACAGGATAATGACCCAAAACACACAGCTAAAAACACCCAAGAATGGCTAAGAGGGAAACATTGGACTATTCTAAAGTGGCCTTCTATGAGCCCTGATCTAAATCCTATTGAACATGTGTGGAAGGAGCTGAAACATGCCGTCTGGAGAAGGCACCCTTCAAACCTGAGACAACTGGAGCAGTTTGCTCATGAGGAGTGGGCCAAAATACCTGCTGAGAGGTGCAGAAGTCTCATTGACAGTTACAGAAATCGTTTGATCGCAGTGATTGCCTCAAAAGGTTGTACAACAAAATATTAAGTTAAGGGTACCATCATTTTTGTCCAGGCTTGTTTCATGAGTTTGAACCACAATTCAAAAGCATTGTCTGATTTTCATTAGTTAATTTTCATAGAATTTTTATTTATTACCACTTTTGTCAGATTCAAGTTATTTCTGTGACCATTGTGGGGTTTTATTTCATTAACAGAGGGGTACCAACAATTTTATCCACGGCTGTATTCAAGATACAGTTAGATAATTGACATGGGCTTCAATTTGAAGGTATTCACATCCAAGTTGGAGTTATTGTTAAGGAATTACGACCATTTTTGTGCAAAATCTCATTTCAGGGGCACAAAAGTAATTCTGCCTCGGTGAAAACGGAGACATACAGTAATCACTGAATGTGTGTGGATCTGTCCGCCTCTCTGTTTCAGCTCGCCCTCTCAAAATTAAGTGGAACTAAAGGCTTTTATAATTGAATTGCCATATTTTCTCTTCTTTTAATTTGGCAGAATTGCGAGATAAGGCTTTGTTTTCAAAATAAATACAAATTTAACTCACCATTGCTGTATAATGTAGCTGCGCAAAAAATGTATTAACTATGCCAGGCCACTAGAGACAGCAGTGTGGCATTTTTTACAGCACACTCTTAGAGCTGGGTGATATACCGAAAGTATTCATTGTATCAGTACATTTGGCCACCCGTGACACATCATCATCTCGCGGATACTCAAATATTTAGCACGTTAAAATGAGCTGCTGCGAGCCAGGTTTGTCTGCAGCTTAGCCCTGAAGTCTGAAAGTTGAAGCTGTCTAGCTCAGCGCAGCTGCCCCGCCCCCCTGCATGCTCACAGAGAAATCTAAACTGTAGTGAGCAGAGATGAAAAGGAAGACAACAGAATAAATGTAGGCTCACTTTAAGTACAGGAAACGGGGGGGGGGGGGGGGTAAACATTTCAAGTCTGAACTCTGCACGTTCGTTCACTAAGTGGACAAACTTAGTCAACAAACTTTTCAAAATAAGAGCTCCTATCCTGTCTTGCAACCCTTCAAAATAAGAGTGAGTGGCTCACCAAATAAACAACTGATGAAATGTAGACATAAAAAAATGGACTATAAATTATACTTCTGTCACTTATCATGGCAAATGGTAAATGGCATTGACTTATATAGCGCTGTTACTCGTCTCTGGATGACCAAAGCACTTTACAGATCCTTCTGTCCACACATTCATACACTGACGGCAGCAGAGCTGCCAGGCACAGGTGCTGCCCTGACCCACCAGGAGCAACTGGGGGCTCACTGTCTTGCTCAAGGACACTTCGACATGCAGACTACAGACAGAGCAGGAATCAAACCCCTAACCCTCCAATTAGTCAAGTTGCAGTGCTTAAAGTTTTCCGGCACCGTGCTAGATTTCCAGTATGTGCCGGGTTTTTTTGGGTTTTTTTGTTTGTTTTTTTTTCTGCAGGGAAATTTACTTCCTGTTTCTGTGCACAGAAACACTTTTTGTCCAAGCGGAGTTGCCATATCTAGCTCCACTGATCTCTATAGAAAACCTGGATAGCTCACACCCCATTCGCGAGTACAGAGCCGAGTGAAGCCACCTGGCCGCCATATTAGTACACCCAAAACACTCAGTACTAATATGGTGGCCAGGTGGCTTCACTTCTGGCAGCCAATGATCTATCCAGTTTTTCTATAGAGCTCAGTGGTGCGCTCCTAATCAGATACAGTGAGAGTGAGTGACTGGAAACGCGAGTGTTTCATCCTTCAACATACACAAAACCTTTCGTACATTCTGTAGGGTGGAGAGTAAGTTTTTGAAGCCTGGGGAAGATGTGCTAATTGACAAAGGACTTAAAAACAAATGGTGCTGGGTGTGGATTGAAGAAATGGGCAAAGACGGCAAGGCTTTTGGTATCTGGTGTAAAAAATTAGAGAACCAGGACCTGGTTTCTGTATGTTGTGCTTGAAAAAGCTCTTGCATGCAACTAGCGGTAAAAAAGTGTTACCACGTCACAAACTGGATCCTGGCCACAGAGCAGCTCTCCATTTTTGTTAACTGAATTAAACTGTAGTTTTCTGCAGTAATCTGATTTTGTGCATTTCACTTTTTTTGGTTGATAGTATTTGTAGTTTCCTTGTATCCATAGAGCCTAAGTTTGAAGGAAAAAATTATTATTTCAAATACAAATCATTATTTCTAACCTTGTCAATGTCTTGACTATATTTTCTATTCATTTTACAACTCATGGTGGTAAATAAAAGTGTGACTGTCTCTGTGGCCCGGAAATCTTCCCCGGTCGTCTCCTGGAGACAAAGGGCGAATCTCACACTCCTCTGCTGAATCCCAGAGTCTCAGTCCTCTTTGTTCCATGAGACGTGAAGCACACAATACACATAACCGCAACACATTTGTGGGAAATATGTAACCAACATATGCACTACATATATATATATATATATATATATATATATATATATATATATATATATATATATATATATAATATCCATCCATCTTCTACCGCTTTTCCGGAGGTCCGGGTCGCGGAGGCAGCAGTTCAGGCAGAGAAGCCCAGACTTCCCTCTCCCCAGCCACCTGCTCCAGCTCTTCAGAGAGGATGCCAAGGCATTCCCAGACCAGCTGGGAGGCATAGTCTCTCCTCTGAGTCCTGGGTCTGCCCTGGGGTCTCCTCCCAGTGGGACGTGCCCGAAACACCTCAAGTGGGAGGCATCCAGGAGGCGTCCTTATCAGATGCCCATACCACCTCAACTGACTCCTTTCTATATGGAAGAGCAGCGGTTCTACTCTGAGCCTCTCCCGGATGACTGAACTCCTCACCCTATCTCAGGGTGAGTCCAGCAGTCCTACGGAGAAAGCTCATTTCAGCCGCTTGTATCCGTGATCTCGTTCTTTCGGTCATTACCCAAAGCTCGTGACCATAGGTGAGAGTAGGAACGTAGATTGACTGGTAAATCAACAGCTTTGCCTTAGAACTAAGCTCCCTCTTCACCACAACAGACCAGTACGACGTCCGCATCACTGCAGATGCTTCTCTGATCCGTCTGTCAATCTTTGGCTCCATTTTCCCCTCACTCGTGAATAAGACCCCAAGATACTTAAACTCCTCCACTTGGGGCAGGAGCCTGTCCCCAACCCAGAGAGGACAATCCACCTTTTTCCGGCTGAGGACCATGGACTCGGACTTGGAGGTACCGATTCTCATCCCAGCCGCTTCACACTCAACGGCAAACCGTCCCAGCAAGAGCTGTAGGTCATTGCCGGATGAAGCCAACAGGACAACATCATCTGCAAACAACAGAGATGAGATCCTGTGGTCACCAAGCATGACACCCTCCATTCCCTGGTTGCGCCTAGAAATCCTGTCCATAAAAATTATGAACAGGATCAGTGACAAAGGGCAGCCCTGGCGGAGTCCATCTCTCACTGGGAATGAGTCCGACCGAGTGTTGGTAATACAAACAAGCTCGTAGCAACAAGCCCGATACCCCATACTCCTGAAGCACCCCCCACAAAAAACCACGAGGGACGCGGTCAAATGCCTTCTCCAAGTCCACAAAACACATGTAAACTGGTTGGGCAAACTCCCACGAACCCTCAAGAATTCTCGAGAGGGTAAAGAGCTGGTCCGATGTGCCACGGCCAGGACGAAAACCACATTGCTCCTCCTGAATCCGAGGTTCGACCAACAGCCGGACTCTCCTCTCCAGTACCTTGGCATAGACCTTCCCAGGGAGGCTGAGGAGTGTGATCCCTCTAAAGTTGGAGCACACCCTCCGGTACCCTTTTTTGAAGAGAGGAACCACCACCCCGGTTTGCCATGCCAAAGGCACTGCCCCCAACCTCCACACAATGTTGCAGAGGCGTGTCAACCATGACAGCCCTACAACATCCAGGACCTTCAGGTACTCAGGGCGAATCTCGTCCACCCCCGGGGCCCGGCCACCAAGGAGATTTTTAACCACCTTGGCGACCTCAGCCCCTGTGATAGGCGAGTCATCCCCCTCGTCCACAAACCCTGCTTCCTCTGTGGAAGGTGTATCAGTGGATTGAGGAGATCCTCAAAGTATTCCTTCCACCGCCCAACAGTATCCCCAGTCAAAGTCAACAGCGCCCCATCTGCACCATACACAGTGTGGACAGGGAGCTGCTTTCCCCTCCTGAGCTGCTGGACAGTTTGCCAGAATCTCTTTGAGGCCGACCGAAAGTCTTGTTCCATGGCCTCACCGAACTCCTCCCATACCCTGGTTTTTGCTTCAGCAACCACCCGAGCTGCACTCCGCTTGGCCTGCCAGTACACCTCAGCTGCTTCGGGAGTCCCCCAAGCTAACCAAGCTTGATAGGACTCCTTCTTCAGCTTAATGGCCCCCCTCACCACTGGTGTCCACCACTTGGTTCGGGGGTTGCCACCACGAGATGCACTGACCACCTTGTGGCCGCAGCTCTGGGCCGCCGCTTCAACAACAGAGTTGGAGAACATGGCCCATTCAGACTCCATGTCTCCAGACTCCCTTGGAATGTGGTTAAAGTTCTTCCGGAGGTGGGAGTCGAAGACCTCCTGGACAGGGGCCTCAGCCAGACGTTCCCAGCACACCCTCACTATACGTTTGGGTCTACCAGGTCTGAATGGCTTCCTCCCCTTCCATCGGATCCAACTCACCACCAGGTGGTGATCATTTGACAGCTCTGCACCTCTCTTTACCCGAGTGTCCAAGACACACGGTCGCAGGTCTGATGGCACGATAACAAAATCGATCATCGGCCTGCGACCTAGGGTGTCCTGGTTCCAGGTGCACATATGGACACCCTTATGCTTGAACATGGTGTTCGTTATGGACAAACTGTGGTTAGCACAGAAGTCCAGAAGCAACCCTTTCATCCACCAGGGAAAACTCCAATATAGAGGCAGCAAGGTGGGGGGATACAAGAATACCCACCCCTGCTTGTCGCCTCTTGCCCAGGGCAACTCCAGAAAAGGCCAAGCTCCAGCCCCTCTCCAGGAGACTGGTTCCAGAACTGGAACTGTGTGTTGAGGTGAGGCCGACTATATCTAGCCGGTATCTCTCAACCTTGTACACCAGCTCAGGCTCTTTCCCCACCAGAGAGGTGACATTCCACGTACCAAAAGCCAGTTTAGAAAGCTTGGGATCAGTCCGCCAAGGTCTCTGCCTTTGAACGCCACCTAATCCACATAGCACCAAACCCCCATGATCCCTCCTGCAGGTGGTGAGCCCACTGGAGGGCGGACCCATGTAACTCCTTCGGACTGAGCCCGGCCGGGTCCCATGGGTGGAAACCTGGCCACCAGACGCTAGCCATCGAGCCCCTCCCCCAGGCCTGGCTCCAGGGTGGGTCCCCGGTAACCCCATACCGGGTGGGGTACACTGAATCCTTGAACTAGAATTTATCATGAGAGTCTGTTGGATCATTCTTAGTCTGGCCCTTCACCCAGGACTAGTTTGTCTTGGGTGACCCTGTCAGAGGCAAATTGCCCCGGACAACATAGCTCCTGGGATCACTGGGGCACTCAAACCCCCCTACTACGATAAGGTGACGATCCATGAGGGGGATATATATATATATGAGAGAGAGAGAGAGGTCAGAAAACTCTGTGGCTCCACTCCACGCATACCCGACTGTCCTTGTTCATGGCTTCTCCCGTCTCCCCCACAAAGCTCCAGACTAATGAGCGATTAAACATGCACAACTACCACAGGTCACAACGCAGTACTTAACTGCACAAATCAATACACATGAAACCATTCAAAATTTTAAATCATCGTCACACATTTTCCATTGAACTAAATATGAACCTCCAACAAACGTACTTTTATATTTTACCAAACATTTTTATCCGTCAATTACCATTCAAACACAAGCTTGAATTATTGTCCCAATCAAATAACTTAAAGTGACTTTAGGCTTCTACAGTATTTAATTTACTATTATTTCTTTTGGACAAAACAATTATGGAAATAAAGCAGTTTAGAGTATTATGTACAGTTCACTGTTGCTGTTTACAATTTATTAAAGGAAGTTATAATTCCTTTGAGGGCCTGGTCCTCAGTATTGGGCACTTTAGCAATTTTAGGTTAAACCCAATTTTATTTGCCATAGTTTATCGTCCCCCATCAACCTACTCAGAATTTTTATCCGAATTTGCTGATTTCTTAGCTGATTTAGTGCTGAAATCTGATAGAATAATTATAGTAGGGGACTTTAATATACATGTGGATGTAGATAGTGACTGCCTTAATGTGGCATTTAATTCAATATTAGACTCGATTGGGTTTTCTCAGAAAGTAGGAAATTCTACTCATTACCTCCACCATACATTGGACCTTGTTCTGACATATGGCATAGAAATAGAAAATCTTGTAGTGTCTCCTCATAACCCTGTACTGTCAGACCATTGTCTGTTAACCTTTGATTTTACCATTTCTGACTATTTGGCTCCTAAAGAAAAATATTATTACAGTAGATGCCTCTCAGATGATGCTGTTTCCAAATTTATGCAGATTGTTTCCTCTATGCCATGTGTCAACACAACGGAAATAAGCTATAGACAGCTTACTCCTTCTGTAATTGATAACATGGTGGATAGTGTTTCAGCTTCTCTGCATCAGGCTCTAGACTTGGTGGCCCCCTTAAAAAAGAAAAAGTCTAATCAGAGATTTCTAACTCCTTGGTTCAACACAGAAACTCGTAGCTTAAAACAGAAGACTCGTCAATTAGAAAGAAAATGGCGTTCTACTAATTTAGATGAAATCTATTTAGCTTGGAGAAATCATCTTTTAATTTATAAAAAATCTCTTAGAAAAGCTAGAACAAGTTATTACTCTGCATTAATAGAAGAGAACAAGAATAATCCCAGGTTTCTTTTCAGTACTGTAGCCAGGTTGACAAAGAGTCAGGACTCTATCAATCCTAGCATTCCCTTAGAGCTTACTAGTCAGGACTTTATGAACTTTTTCAATAATAAAATTTCATCCATCAGAGATAAAATCAATCAGATTCTTCCCACAGTTAACTTAAATACTGTAACTACTACAACTCCTTCTTTTGATGTCTGTCTTGATGAGTTTACTCCAATCGACCTTTGTGAGTTAGACAAAATAGTTTCCTCATCCAAACCTTCAACTTGTCTTTTAGACCCTATTCCTACTAGGTTATTTAAAGAAGTCTTCCCACTTATTGGTAGCTTTATTCTTCATATAATCAATTCTTCATTAACTTTAGGCCATGTACCGCAGGCTTTTAAAACAGCTGTAATTAAACCCTTACTCAAAAAGCCAACGCTAGATCCAGGAGCTTTAGCTAACTATAGACCAATCTCTAATCTCCCTTTCATTTCAAAAATCTTAGAAAGAGTTGTTGCTACGCAATTATTCGACCACCTGCAGGGAAATGGTTTACTTGAAGAGTTTCAATCTGGGCTTAGAATCCATCATAGTACTGAAACAGCCTTAGCGAAGGTCACTAACGACCTCCTCATTGCATCTGATAATGGACTAGTTTCTGTACTTGTCCTTTTAGACCTTAGTGCAGCTTTTGATACTATCGATCATAATATTCTACTTGATAGATTAGAACACTATGTTGGACTTAATGGAACTTCGTTGCAGTGGTTTAGATCTTATTTATCTGATAGGTTCCAGTTTGTTCATGTAAATAATGAGTTTTCTTTCAACTCAAAGCTTAGTCATGGAGTTCCACAGGGATCTGTGCTAGGCCCTACTCTTTTTAGTTTATATATGCTTCCGTTAGGCAACATTATTAGAAAGCACTGTATACATTTTCATTGTTATGCAGATGACACACAATTATACCTGTCAATGAAGCCAGATGATAGTAATCAATTAGCCAAGTTAGAAGCCTGTCTTAAGGAAATCAAAGCTTGGATGACTTGTAATTTCCTGCTATTAAATTCAGATAAGACTGAAGTCATTCTTGTTGGTCCAAAAAACCTTAGAAATTCCTTTCCAAATCAAACTTTCAGTTTGGATGCAGTTACTCTTTCTCTTAATAGTTCTGTGAGGAACCTTGGAGTTATTTTTGATCAGGATTTGTCCTTCAATTCACATATTAAATTTGTTTCTAAGACTGCCTTCTATCATTTGCGTAATATTGCCAAGATTAGGAGCATCTTGTCTCAGAGTGATGCTGAGAAACTGATCCACGCTTTTGTTAGCTCGAGATTAGATTATTGTAATTCTTTATTATCAGGTTGTCCTAAAACATCTTTAAAAAGTCTTCAGCTGATCCAAAATGCTGCAGCAAGAGTTTTAACAGGTACTAGAAAGAGAGATCATATCTCTCCGGTTCTGGCCTCCCTTCATTGGCTTCCCATAGAGTTTAGAATTAAGTTTAAAATCCTTCTTCTTACTTACAAAGCTCTAAACAATCAGGCTCCTTTTTATTTAAAAGATCTGATACTACCGTATTATCCTAACAGAGCACTACGCTCCCAAAATGCAGGATTACTTGTAATACCTAGAGTCTCCAAAAGTACAATGGGAGGCAGAGCCTTCAGTTATCAAGCTCCTCTCCTGTGGAATCAGCTGCCAATCTGGATTCGGGAGTCAGACTCGATCTCTGTTTTTAAGATTAGGGTTAAAACCTACCTTTTTGATATAGCCTACAATTAGGGAGGGATCATGTGTTTCTGAACCCTCCCTTAGTTATGCTGCTAATAGGTTTAGTCAGCCGGGGGACCTCCAGTAATGCACTGGGCCTCACTCCTTTCCTCACTCTCTATGAAATATTTTTTTTTGCTGGTCATTAACATTTGTTTGTTCTCTCCCATAGATTGAGTCCCCATCGTGCTGTTTGCTCTCTACATGTCTGTTCTTTTCATCTTCTCTGTCCCCTCACCCCCCAGCCAGTCGCAGCAGATGACTGCCCCTCCCTGAGCCTGGTTCTGCTGGAGGTTTCTTCCTGTTAAAAGGGAGTTTTTCCTCTCCACCGTCGCCAAGTGCTTGCTCACAGGGGATCACCTGATTGCTGGGGTCTTTCTGCAACTGTGGGGGTTCCCCCCTACAGTTGATAGTGCTATGAGATGACTGTTGTTGTGAAATGGCGCTATATAAATAAAGTTGAATTGAATTGAATTGAATTAAAAATACATGGTGCAAATGTTGCACATTCCATTATAAAATAGTACATCAATGGCCTTTTCCATATAGCCTTTACTGAATGGTTGCTAATCAAATCTTATTCCACCAGTGAATTAGTTCACTTGACTGAGTTTCACATACACTTATTCATAAACTTCATAGATTCTGTACATAATTATATAACTTGATAGCAACAACATCCTAAATGTTAGAGGTCTGCACCATATTAGAGTGAGATGGAGTACTATTGCCACCTACTGACCTTACATGGTATTGCTGTTTCAAACAGTCCACCACAATCTAGTCTGAATTTATCATTGGGTATGGCAGATATGTTACTAGCTAGTTTCAAGGAAAATCATTTTCATATATATGAAAATGATTTCATATATTTCAGGACTACAAGGGGGGACAGAGACGTGAAAAACAGCAGGAAAAAGAGAGGAGGAGGAGTGGCACTTGTTGTTAATGAATGATGGTGTCATCCGGAACACATTTATTTACCGGAGTGGTGACTCAGTTGGTAGAGCATCCGCCCCACACCCGGGAGGCAGGGGTTCAAATCCCGGCTGGGTCATGCTGAAGACCATATAAAAGTGGAACTTCCTGCCATCCAGCTTGGTGCTCAGCAATAAATGGAATGGAGGAGGGAACTCTGTGGCGGCGCCTTGCATGGCAGCGGCCCTCTGAATCTGCACTTGGGGTGTGTGTGATTTACACTGTAGATAGGAAAAGCACAATCTCGTTCTACTGTACATGATTGGTTGTACGGTTGAATGACAATAAGGGTGATTTAATTTAATGTGAAGGAAAAGTGCTGCAGCCCAGACATTGAACTGCTGGCTGTCAGTATGAGACCTTATTATATGCCGCGAGAAATGAAGTGCGCTTTAATTGTTATCGTCTACGTCCCTCCGTCAGGTGACGCAGCGGTGGCCTGTGACGTCATCGGCTCCACTGTGGCCACATTACTGGAGAAGCACCCGGATGCATTCATGGCCATCACAGGTGATTTTAACCATGTCTCAGTGGGAAAAACACTTCCAAACTTTCACCAGTTTGTTGACTGTCCCACCAGAGAGAACAAAACACTGGATTTACTGTATGCCAATGTCAGAGATGCATATAGTGCCACAGCTCTGCCCCCCATTGGTAAATCAGATCACTGCATGGTCATGTTAACACCCAAGTACGTCCCCCTTGTGCAAAGGCAGCCTACTTATACACGGACTGTGAGGAGGTGGACACAGGTTCAGGTTACTTTATTTGTACCCGTAGGTAGATTTGTTTTGCAGTCAATTGACATCCATATTTACAAATCACAATTACATTCAACATAAACACAAACACAGGCACACATGAAGCTATGACTGACGCCTAGCGGCTTCCCCGGCCTTGGATGCGCTCTGCAGAGCGTGCCCAAATGCCAAGTCACGTTTCGTTACCTTGTACATGTGTAATGACAATAAAGTTGAATCTCATCTCATCTCATCTCATAAACATGATAAAAATACTCAAGGCTCCATCAATCAGGTTATAAGAAGAAGGTTACATGCCAGAACTTACGGTTCTGGCATGTAAGGTGAGGACGCACAGGTAAAGGCTTCCAGTTCGTTTCTTGCTTAAAACTCAGTTTAGAGCTAGCGTTTTGAGCTGTTTTTTTGTTTTTTTTGTCACTACCACTGGAGAATAAACCTGCTCGTGCGAAAAAAGAGAAATTGCCAGTCTCATAACTTAATATTGTAGTGGCTGGTGAAGCAATCAGTCCGGAGGTGGACAACATTAAAAGAGCGCTGGACTTCTTGGCTGAAGAGATTTCTGCTGTTAAGCTGCAGCAAAAAAACATTCTGGACCTGGTCGAGGAGGTGAAAGCGCTGCGGATCCAGAACGCCGAGAAGGACAAGAGGCTGGCGTATCTGGAGAGCAGAGTGTCGGAACTGGAGCAGAACACTCGGGTGAGCGACGTGATCATCACGGGGCTCCACATTAAACCCCGATCGTACGCGCGAGCGGTGGCTGCTGACAGCGGAGGGAGGCTCGACGAGCTGGAAGATGAACCCACGGAACAAGTGGCGGCTTTCATGCAGTCCAAAGGAATCCAGCTGGACTGTAACACCATTGAGACCTGCCACCCTCTGTCCAGGAAAAACGGCGACAAACCAGCTGTGATCATGAGGTTTGTCAACAGAAAACAAAAGACTGCACTGTTAAAACAAGGTAGGAAACTGAAAGGAACGAACATTTACATAAACGAGCACCTCACAAAAGAAAACGCAGAAATAGCCAGAAAAGCAAGATACCTGAGAAAGCAGAAAAAGATTCAAAACACCTGGACATCAAACTGTAAAATATACATCAAATTAAACGGATCACCTGAAGAAGCCAAGGTCATTAACATCCGTAATATTATGGAACTGGACAAATATCAATGAATGTTATGAACTGGAGTTCATAACATAATTTAGCTCCATCAATAGTAACTGTAGTTACTACACAGATGAGCAGTTTAACGCAGTGGTCACATCTGATTTCAATATTTCTATGATCCACTTCAACAGCAGAAGTCTCTATGCCAACTTTAATAACATTAAAGATTATTTACATCAGTTTAAAGAGCCATTCAATATTGTGGCAATATCAGAGACGTGGCTCAGTGAAGAGAAAGGAGTGGATTTTACCATGGATGGCTATGAATTAAATTATATAAATAGAAAAGTGGAAAAAAAGGAGGAGGAGTTGCAATTTATGTTGACAAGAGCTTGAAATACAAGGTTGTTGAAAATCTGTCAGTAACTGTGGATGATTTATTTGAATGTATTACAATAGAAATCTGTCTGGACAATGTGAAGAATGTAGTAGTGAGCTGTGTATATAGAACACCTGGATCAAACATTGACTTATTTAAGGACTGGATGGAAAAAATGTATGCAAAACTAACTCATAAAGTTATGTTCATCTGTGGGGATTTCAGTATAGATCTGATGAACTCAAAACAACATAGTTTGACAGAAGAATTTATCAACACAATGTACAGTATGGGCTTACATCCAACAATTACCGGACCTAGCAGAATCACGTCACACAGTGCCACACTAATAGATAACATATTCACAAACACTATGGAAAATAATATCAGGAGTGGGCTTTTATTGAATGATATCAGTGACCACCTGCCGATTTTTGTTGTCTATCAGTGTGATTATAGGAAGAAAAAGTATACCAAAAATATTAAATATAAAAGAATAAGAACCAAAGAATCTATGTATTTACTGACAAAGGAATTATTAATACAAGATTGGAAGATAGTTTATGATGAAAATGGTATAAATAAAGCATATGATAAATTTTTACAAATATTTCAGTCATTGTACAATAAAAACTGTCCTATAAAATAATACAGTGACAGACGACAACAAAAAAAGAATATTCCTTGGGTCACCAAGGGGTTAATAAATGCATGTAAAAAGAAGAATACATTATATAAACAATTCATTAAGTGCAGAATGGTGGAGGCTGAGATCAAATATAAAAGATATAAAAATAAGCTTACTAATATAATGAGGACCTGTAAGAAAGAATATTACAACAGAATATTAGAGGATAATAAACATAACTTAAGAGGAATATGGCAAGTACTCAGTGGGATTATTAGTAATCGACCTAAGAATGCTAATTATCCAGAATATTTTATTGAAAATGGCAATTTGATAAATAATATGGAGGATGTGGTCAGTGGTTTCAATAAATTTTTTGTAAACGTTGGTCCTGAATTAGCAAAATCAATAGTAACACCAGAAACAAACAACAGTGGTTCTGTAAATGAAATAGAAGATAGAAATCCAAACACAATCTTTTTGGGAGCAGTTACTGAATAGGAAATTATCGAGACTGTGAGTAAATTTAAGAACAAAAAATCAACGGACTGGAATGAAATTGACATGACAATAGTGAAAAAAGTAATTGAAGGAATTGTTAAGCCACTCACCCACATCTGTAGCCTGTCATTTCAAACTGGTAAATTTCCAGACAAAATGAAAATAGCAAAAGTAATACCTCTGTACAAAACAGGAGACAGTCATTGTTTCACAAATTACAGGCCAGTCTCTTTACTCTCACAATTCTCCAAAATACTTGAAAAAATCTTCACTAAGAGACTGGATGATTTCATTGAAAAACACAACCTCCTTACAGCCAGCCAGTAAGGTTTTAGAGCAGATAAATCTACATCTTTGGCACTAATTGAACTTATAGAAGAAATTACTAGTTGTATAGATAAAAAAAAATTTGCTGTAGGAGTATTTATAGATTTAAAGAAAGCTTTTGACACCATTGACCAAAGAATACTACCAAGGAAACTGGAAAGGTATGGAATAAGAGGGGTCGGACTGAGTTGGGTGGAAAGCTATTTAAGTAACAGACAACAATTTGTACAAATTGGTGAGCACAAATCACCCTTCATGGACATCACTTGTGGTGTGCCCCAGGGGTCAGTTTTGGGACCCAAACTCTTTATTTTGTATATAAATGACATATGCCAAGTATCAAAAATTCTGAAATTTATTTTGTTTGCGGATGACACAAATATCCTTTGCACTGGTGAGAATTTGCAGCAGGTTTTAGAGGTGGTCACAACTGAAATGAAAACATTAACGCAGTGGTTCAACAAAAATAAATTATCTCTAAATCTAAAAAAAAAAAAAGATTATGTTGTTTGGAAATTGTAAAATAAATCATGAAATAATGGTAACGATAGATGATACCAGAATAGAAACAGTACAGGAAAATAAGTTTCTGGGGGTGACGCTAGACAATAAAATCTGCTGGAAACCTCACATCAGTCACATCCGGGCCAAGTTAGCAAAATGTATAGGCATACTGGGGAAGACAAGACACATCTTGGACTATAAATCATTGGTCCCTGTCCCCAAGAAGCCACGGATCACTGGACTTAACGACTACAGACCTGTAGCGCTCACCTCTGTAGTCATGAAGTCCTTTGAGCGCCTGGTCCTTCCCCACCTCAAGATCATCACCACTCCCCTCCTGGACCCGCTGCAGTTTGCCTACAGAGCCAACAGGTCTGTGGATGACACAGTCAACCTGGCCCTCCACTCCATCCTGCAGCACCTGGACTCCCTGGGAACCTACCCCAGGATCCTGTTTGTGGACTTCAACTCTGCATTCAATACCATCCGCCCCGCTCTGCTCCAGGACAAGCTGTCCCTGCTCAACGTGCCTGACTCCCTCTGCAGGTGGATCACCGACTTCCTGACGGACCGGAGGCAGCATGTGCGGCTGGGAAAGACTGTCTCAGACTCTGTTAGCATCAGCACCGGATCACCCCAGGGCTGTGTACTTTCCCCCCTGCTCTTCTCCCTGTACACAAACTCCTGCACCTCCAGCCACCAGTCTGTCAAGCTGATCAAGTTTGCGGACGACACCACCCTCATCGGGCTCATCTCCAATGGCGACGAGTCCGTCTACAGGAGAGAGGTGGCCCAGCTGGCGTCCTGGTGCAGCCACAACAACCTGCAGCTGAACGCTCTGAAGACAGTGGAGATGATCGTAGACTTCAGAAAAGTCACAGCCCCTCTGCCCCCCCTTACCCTCACAGACTCTCCCATCACCACTGTGGATTCCTTCCGCTTCCTGGGCACCACCATCACCCAGGACCTCAAGTGGGAGCCGACCATCAGCTCCCTCATCAAAAAGGCCCAGCAGAGGATGCTCTTCCTGCGGCAGCTGAGGAAGCTCAAGCTACCCACCAAGATGTTGGTGCAGTTCTACACGGCCATCATCGAGTCCATCCTCACCACCTCAATCACCGTGTGGTACGCAGGAGCCACCGCCAGGGACAGACTAAGACTGCAGCGCGTTGTGCGCACTGCTGAGAAGGTGATCGGCTGCAAGCTCCCATCCCTCCAGGACCTGTACATCTCCAGGACCCGGAGGCGTGCAGGTCGGATCATAGCCGACCCTTCACACCCCGGACACGCACTGTTTGCCCCCCTCCCCTCAGGTAGAAGACTTCGGTCCATTCAGACTAAAACCTCCCACTACATGAACAGCTTCTTCCCCTCTGCCATCAGACTGCTGAACACTAAGTGACTTATTAGACTCTCGTGCACTACGTACAGCAGCTCAACCAGACTCATGATAATTATCACTGTTTTCTTTTGCACTACCGACTGCACTATGTGGAACTCCACAATATCTGCTGCTTGTTAATATATTTAAAAATTGCATAGATTAGTATTACTCATTCATATTCTACATTTTATTGCATGTGTGGAGAATGTGTTCAAGGATGAGGCTGAGTTTTTTCCTCAGATTCAGCTTTATTCGTAGAGCACATCTCCAACAAATCTCCAAGCAAATCAAGAGGAAGTTTTCATCTCACATCAGGGGTTTTATACCCCGGGCACGAAACAGCAGTCACATGGTGTTTAATCAAACATACAGTCACAAAGTAACCCCTTTTGATCTCACGCCATTGTCCTCTAGTCTCTGTGGCCCGGAAATCTTCCCCGGTCGTCTCCTGGAGACAAAGGGTGAATCTCACACTCCTCTGCTGAATCCCAGAGTCTCAGTCCTCTTTGTTCCATGAGACGTGAAGCACACAATACACGTACAGCAACACATTTGTGGGGAATATGTAACCAACATATGCGCCACAAGACCCCCCCCCCCAAACGTCTAAATGGGACAAACATAACTAGAGACACATGATACCATAACATCACTACACATCAATCCACCAGCTGCTTAGCTCTCAATCTCCTGCCGTATCTGCTGTAAACCGGCTTTGCTGCTGTCTGCACCTGTGGATTAGAACTGTTAGTCAATCTCTGTGGGAGTCCTGTGGAATGCCCTCTAGGGGGTCTACCGCAACGGGGGGCTCTCGCCAACTGCACCTCTTCATCCGCCAAAACAAAAGCGGGTTTGAGTCTGTTAATACCAATCAATTCTTTTCTGCCTCCCAAATCTAGCAAAAAATGCTTCTCTCCTGTTTCTAGCACCTTGAACAGTCCATCGTAAGGCGGGCGCAGGCTGGGGCGACAAGCATCATGTCTCACAAAAACAAACTCCGCATTTTTTAAAGCCTTCGGCACAAAAACGCATGGGAAACTGTGATGAACCGGGCCAGGAAGCGTGTTTGATCCTGTAGCGCTCTGCAACAGCTGAGCGGGGGGGCAATTTGGGGCAGGGTTATCGGGAGAAATTCCCCCTGGCAGACGGAGAGGCTGTGCAAAAACTAATTCCGCTGGAGAGGCTTGCAAATCCTCCTTAGGTGCAGAACGCAACCCCAATAAGACCCATGTTCTTGTTTAGCACTGTTGACAGCACAGTTTTACCCTCGGCCGGGGGACCGCGGGGATGATGAGATCGTGGGTTCGATCCCAGCCCCCGACCAACAGTGAGCTGTGTGGAGTTTGCATGTTCTCCCCGTGTTGCGCGGGTTTACTCCGGGATTTCTCCGGTTTTCTCCCGCATACCAAAAACATGTAGGTTTAGGGCGCTCGCGCACGCAGCGACCAGCAGCCGGTGGCTTGTCACCAGACTGCAAACCAAGTCTACCTACGGGTACAAATAAGTAACAAAAAAAAAAAAAAAATAAAAATGGTAACTTGTCAACCCAATTTGTATCCGTAAGTGATGCCCTGAGGGCCGCTTTCAGTGACCTGTGAAAACGCTCGCATAAACCGTTAGCCTGCGGGTTGTACGCGGTGGTGCGGTGGATCTTTACCCCTAGGCTGTGGGCCATCGACGACCAGAGTTCGGAGACAAATTGAGGACCTCTGTCTGACGTTATGTCCCACGGGACTCCAAAACGCGCTACCCAAGCTGTTAAAAACGCACGTGACACTTCTTCCGCTGTGGTTGACGCCAGAGGGACCGCTTCTGGCCAACGCGTGGTGCGATCCACCATCGTCAAAAGATGTGTGTGCCCCTGTGACGACGGGAGGGGGCCTACCAAATTGACATGCACATGATCAAAGCGCTTAGCAGGGATGTGAAAAGGCTCCAAAGGAGCTCTAGTGTGCTTGTGTATTTTGGCTCGCTGACACGCTACGCAGGCTGTCGCCCATTCCTTGACCTGTCTGCGCAACCCCGGCCATACAAATTTCTCCCCCACCATTTTGACCGATTTGCGCACCCCCGGGTGCGCCAGAGAATGGATCGAGTCAAAAATGCGGCGGCGCCACGCAGCTGGCACCACGGGGCGCGGCTGTCCCGTGGAGACATCGCAGATTAGGGGGGGCATACCCATTTGCAGCTCCCTGTGCTCCAGCCTTAACCCTGTTGGTCCAGACTGGAGCACGCGCATGTCCGCATCGCTAACCTGCTCCGCGGCCATGGCTGCATAATCTAACCCCACGTGGACCGGGGCCGCGCACGCTCCCGCGTCGCTACCCTGGCCCGCGGCCATGGCTGCAGAGTCTGCCCTCACGTGGTCTGGCGCCGGTACAGCACGCGAGAGGCAGTCTGCCACTACATTATGTTTACCTGCGACATGCTGGATATCGGTGGTGAACTCTGATATCGCGGCCAGCTGTCTTTGCTGCCGGCCCGACCAAGGTTCAGAAATCTTGGCCATCGCAAAAGTCAGCGGTTTGTGGTCCACGAACGCGGTGAAACGGCGCCCTTCCAGCCAGAACTGGAAATGGCGGATGGCTAAGTGTAGGGCCAACAACTCCCTGTCGAACGCGCTGTATTTTCGCTTGCTATCGCGCAAGGTTTTGCTGAAAAATGCGGGCGGTTGCCAGGTCCCCACTACCCACTGTTCAACGACCGCCCCTACCGCTAAATCGGACGTGTCAGTGGTGAGGGTCAATCGGGCTGTTGGAACTGGGTGTGCCAACAAAGCTGCGTTTGCCAGCGCTGTTTTGACTTGAGAGAATGCGCGGTCCCGCTCAGGAGACCATTCGATTTTATTTGTGGGTTTTTGCTTTTTTAGTGCCGCGTACAATGGTTGCATGAGCTGCGCTGCACTTGGGAGGAAACGGTTATAAAAATTAACAATTCCCAAAAACTCCTGTAACGCTTTGACCGTTTGAGGTTGGGGAAAATTTGTTATTGCACGCACTTTATCAGGGAGAGGGACCGCACCTTCTGGCGAAACACGATGCCCCAAAAAATCCATCTGCGCTACCCCAAACTGGCACTTCGCTGGGTTAATTATTAACCCGTGCTCTGCCAGCCTCTGGAAAACTGCCGTGAGGTGGTTTTCGTGTTCGTCTTTGGACGTGCTGGCTACTAAAATGTCATCCAAGTAGACGAACACGAAAGGGAGGTCGCGCAGCACCGCGTCCATCATGCGTTGGAACGTCTGCGCGGCCCCCTTGAGTCCAAAAGGCATGCGCAAAAACTCAAAAAGCCCGAAAGGAGTTATTACCGCTATTTTGGGTATGTCCTGGGCGCGCACTGGAACCTGATGGTAGCCGCGCACTAAATCTATTTTGGAAAAAATGCGCGCTCCCGCCAAATGAACCGAAAACTCTTGAATGTGTGGGATCGGGTAGCGGTCGTGTGTGGTGGCGTTATTCAACCTGCGGAAATCACCGCAAGGTCGCCACGAGCCATCAGACTTTGGGACCATGTGCAATGGTGAAGCCCAGGGGCTTTTCGAATGTCTGATGATGCCCAGTTTCTCCAGGTTGGCAAACTCCTCGCGCACTATGGTCAGTTTAGCTGAGTCCAGGCGCCGAGCTTTTGCAAAAACGGGCGGCCCGGTGGTAGTGATATAAAGCTCCACCCCATGTTTGGCCACTGTCGCCGAAAACGTTGGGACTGTTAGTGCTGGAAACTGAGTGAGGAGTGCGTGAAACTTACCACCCGCAGTAGTGACGTTGGCCTGTGCAGTTGGCGGTGCCACTCGTGCTGTGCAGGGAATAGAGTGAAAAGACGTGCATTAACTAGACGTCTATTAGCAAGATCAACCAATAAACCATGTGAGCACAGGAAATCAGCCCCTAACATGTTGAAACTGACTGCAGCTACCACAGAAGTCCACTCAAATGAACGACCCTGCAAAGACAGAAGCAGGGTCTTCTCACCGAAGGTCTTAATAGCTGAGCCGTTTGCTGCTGACACTGACACCCGGGGAACTTTGGACGGCATCAGCCGGTCCGTGTAGGAAGGCATGATGAAGCTCATCTGGGAGCCTGTGTCCACGAGGAATCGTTTCCCTGAACATGCATCTGTCAGGTAAAGCAGCTTGTTCTCTTCCCCGAGGGCCGCAGCCGCTACCGACCCTCGGTCTTGGCGTTTCCCGAACGCTTGAAGTAACACGGCGGGAGGCACCTGTGTGCCCTCTCTGCAAAACGGCGATGATAGAAGCACATGACGTCGCCCGCTCCGTGTTGCTTGGTGCTGACTGCCTCGTCCGCTCCGTGTCGCTTGGTGCTGACTGCTGCCGTCGTCGGCACGTCTGGTGCTGCAACCGCTGGCCCCATGCCGTCTCTGGGCTTCACTCCTAGCTCCGCTGCTTCAGCTGAAACTGCGCTCCGTTTGTGGGCGTTGACGAGTCGCTGCGCCTCCTTGCTCAGCCCGTGGTAGTCTCGCTTGGCCAACCGGGGTGAATCTGCCAGGGTAACTCTCACCGCTGGCGGCAGGGTCCGGAGGAAAAGGTGGGCGAAGATAAATTTGCAGTCCTCGGAGTCTTTCAGCCTCAGCATTTTGACCATCAGGTCTACGGGTCTGTCGTTCTCCGACTCCGTCAATGCCAGGAGCCCCTCTGCTCGCTCTTGCACGGAGGGGGTGAAATGACTGATAAGAGCAGCTTTCAAGGCGCCGTATTTGTTGCTGTCCAGTGGGTGGTTGACCAGATCTTCCACCCTCTGAACTTTGTGGCTGTCCAGCTTCGCCACAACATGGTAGAATCTCGTGTCGTCCTTCGAGATTCTCCGGAGGCTGAACTGCGCCTCGACCGCGCTAAACCAGGAGCGTGGGCTATGCTGCCAGAAATCAGGCAGCCAGAGTGTGGAGACAGCCATCAGGCTGACTTCTGCCGAGCCCCGCTCGGGAGAATTATTTCTGCTCATTCTGAGTCGTCAGGTCACCAGTGTGGAGAATGTGTTCAAGGATGAGGCTGTTTTTTCCTCAGATTCAGCTTTATTCGTAGAGCACATCTCCAACAAATCTTCAAGCAAATCAAGAGGAAGTTTTCATCTCACATCAGGGGTTTTATACCCCGGGCACGAAACAGCAGTCACATGGTGTTTAATCAAACATACAGTCACAAAGTAACCCCTTTTGATCTCACGCCATTGTCCTCTAGTCTCTGTGGCCCGGAAATCTTCCCCGGTCGTCTCCTGGAGACAAAGGGCGAATCTCACACTCCTCTGCTGAATCCCAGAGTCTCAGTCCTCTTTGTTCCATTAGACGTGAAGCACACAATACACATACAGCAACACATTTGTGGGGAATATGTAACCAACATATGCGCCACACATGCATAGTTTTATATTTTTATCTTTAGTGCTACTCCATGTTTAATGTTGCAGCATTGCACCGAGACAAATTCCTAGTTTGTGTACTACATGAACAATGGCAATAAATCTCATTCTGATTCTTACTGTACAATTCACTGTTTCTACCTTATCTTAACTACTGTGTAGAAGTCTGGGGAAACACCTACAAGACCAACCTACAGTCAATATGCACATTACAAAAAAGAGCTATAAGGATAATAAATAATGTTGGATATAGAGACCATACGAATTCGTTGTTCTTAAAGTCACATGTCATAAAGTTCATCAATTTAGTTAAATTTAAGACAGCACAAGTAATGTACAGGGCAATTAATAATCAGCTCCCAACTAATATACAAAAAATATTTAAAAAAAAGAGACAATGATCATAATTTGAGAGGAGACTTAAACTTTCAAAACCCAAGATACAAACAACCAAGAAAAGTCTGTGCATATCTGTCTGTGGGGTGGATTTGTGGAACAGTCTGGAGCCGGAACTGAAACTATGTACAAACACAATTCAATTCAAAAAGAGGTATAAACATTATTTGCTGAAAGGATATATGTTAGAAGGGTAGTATTTATATGTACGATTCTCTATGCTCGCTCTGGGACATTATGGGACTCTATGGAATGGGGGGTGGGACAGCACTGTGTATATCTGTGTTGTTTGAGGCTGGTTTTGATATATGGACATCAATGTATGTTAGGATGGATGGGTGTTAATGTTGATATGTACAAAATACAGTAAATTGTTTACTTGGGGTCTTAAAGGTGGTAATTTGTATATAATTCACATTGGTATATTTATGGAAAAGAGGAGATGAAATTAATAAGTGTTCACTTCTTCCTTCTCCCTTTCGAACACTGTATACTGTTACTTTATTGCATTTGTCATTTGTTTTGTTTTTGTTATACTTTTTTGTTCGAAATAAAGTATCTATCTATCTATCTATAAGACAAAGAGATGAGAGAAAAACCAGAGATAAGAGAGAAGGGTCATATTAAAAAGTTAAAGACTAGTCAAAGAGGTTAAAAACTCAAAAGTCTAAAACCCAATAAAAGATTTAGAACCCAAATAAAAATCCTACAAAAATAAGTAAATATAAAATGAAATTAATAAATAGGTAACTAAATTATGTGCAATATATTGTTACAACTTGTTCAACTCTTTGACAGCAGCAGGAACAAAGCTGTTTTTGTAGCGCTGGGTTTTACTTTTTGGGACAGTAAACCTCCGTCTGGAGGGAAGAAGCTGAAAGTGGCAGTGCAAAGGGTGGGAGTCATCATTTAAAATGGAGGTAGCAATCCTTTGTATCTGTCTGGTGTACAGGGATGTCAGTCTCAGCTGTGACTCACCAAGCAAACGATTGGACCATCTAACGACCTGATCCAAGGATTTTCTCTGTTTCAGTTTTATCTGACCAAACCATGACACTAAAGAAAAGGATAAAACAGATTCAATAAAAGCCCGATAAAACATTGTCATTATGGTTTGGTCAATTTAGAAGCGTGCAAGTTTCCTTAAACAATGCAAATGTTGCTGACCCTTTTTGCACACCCTTTCACAGTTCTCTTCAAAGTTTAAATTACTATCAATAATCGTCCCAAGATATTTGTAGGATTGTACACATTCAGTGGTCTGGCCTTTTAGTACGGTGACTTCGTGCCTGGGAGTTTTCCTCCTAAAGTCAATAATCATATCTTTAGTTTTTGTCATATTCAGCTGCAGGTAGGAATCCTCACACCAGTGAAAAAAATTATCAACTACTGGGCCGTGGCCACTCTCACCATCCTGGAGGAGACTGACAATAACTGAATCATCAGCATACTTTATAATGTGTCTGTTGTCATGTCTGCTCCAACACATGTTTGTGTATAGGATGAAGAGTAGTGGTGACAACACACACCCCTGAGGAGAGCCAGTAGAAGAGCACTTTAGGTCAGACAATGTACCATTGACCCTTACTCTCTGTGTCCTGTTGGTTAAAAAATCCAGAATCCAACCCACCAGATTATTGCTCAAATCAAATTGTTGCAGGAGCCTTTCAACTAAAATATGAGGTTGGATTGTATTATAGGCTGAAGAAAAGTCCACAAATAAAAGCCTGGCGTGTGTCCCATTAAAATCCAGATGTTTAAAAAGCATGTTAAACAGAGTGACAGTGGCATCCTCCACTCCTCTGTGAGGCCTGTAGGCAAACTGCAGAGGATCCAATGCATGTTCAGTCTGCTTTAGGACCTCAAATCTGACCAGCTTTTCAAAAATTTTCATTAAAATTGGAAGTCAAAGCAACTGGTCTAAAGTCGTTTACCATTTTAGCACAGCTGGATTTTGGAACGGGGACAACCACAGCATCTTTCCAGATCTTAGGCACATGTTGTGTCTGTAAGGACTTATTGAAAATGTAATGAAATACAGGACTCAATTCATGTGCACAGGACTTTACCAATCGCCCACATATATTAACAGGGCCCTGACTTTTGTTCACTTTTACAGCACAGAACGCCCTTTTAACATCCTGCACCTCAATATTAAAGTGCTGATTGTCTTTTGAGTTTCTGTTTCAAATCTTGGGTTTCTGTGCTAAAATCAAAGGAGTCAAACCGACCATAAAAACAATTAAGAGCATTAGCCAGCTCTGTGTCTGAATTAAAACCATCTAAAAACACATGATTACTGTGCTCTGTGCTCTGAAGGCCTGCAATAGTTTTCATACTGGCCCAGGCTGAACCAAGTTTATTTGCTGCCATCTTACTTTCCAATTCTGATTTATAATTCTGTTTTGCTCTTAAAATTTCGGATTTCAGCTCTTTTGTGGCAACCTGTAGCTCAGAAACAGACCCCTGTTTAAAGGCAAGTTGTAACACCACTGTAACACCTCTTGTAGCACTTTAGGTGTGTAATACAATTTTAGATACAGTCTTGTACCCTTTTGTAGTACTGGGCATGGCAGTGTAGTTACCTTTAACCTTACTACATGGATAGAATCAGAATCAGAATCAGAATCAGAATCAGAATCAGGTTTATTGCCATTGTTCATGTAGTACACAAACTAGGAATTTGTCTCGGTACAATGCTGCAACATTAAACATGATAAGATAAGAGAAATAAACTATACATGTAATAAAGTGTAGGATAAGATTAAGTGATACTGGTCAACAGTTAAAATATATATATATATTAGCCAGCAGCAGATACTGTGGAGAACTATATAGTGCAGTCGGTAATGCAGGAAGAAAACAGTGATGATTGACATGAGTCTGGTTGAGCTGCTGTACATGGTGCACGAGAGTCACTTAGTGTTCAGCAGTCTAATGGCAGAGGGGAAGAAGCTGTTCATGTGACGGGAGGTTTTAGTCTGGATGGACCGAAGTCTTCTACCAGAGGGGAGGGGGGGGGGGGGGACAATTGGGCCAGGTCAGATAGACCCTAGGTTCGTAGGAGCCTGGAGGGCGTAACAACAGATGAGACAACACAGATATATGGGAACTTGCAACTATGTGTATTTTTACAGGTATGTACACTTAAACAAAAACACAGCACTTATGAATACAATAATAGAAGGGGAAAAATAAAAATAAAGTACTCCAAAATATATTTACAATATGTACAGTTCTCTAGTGTCCGTTCTAGGTGACTAGTTGAGTCACCTTTACCAGGCGGTAGGTTCGGGCAATTGGCTCGCCATCCAGATCTGGAGAATCCACGCTTTCTTGTAATCCAGATTTAGCAAAAAAAAAAAAAAAAAAAAACCTGACCTACAAAATAGGTCAGAACACAGAAAAATAAACTATGCTCTAAGCTTATCACATGGGTTTCAAATATTCTAATTATACAACAATAATATTTTTAAACATCCTTGAACCACAGATGTAATATTCATTCTTAAGCAGCAGTCAGTAGTTGTGAAATGAAACTGTTGCTAACCATTACAGCTTTGAAAAACAACCTCCTCCTATGGAAAACCTAGCCGCAATTAGCATCGGAGGTTTAGCATGTTAAGCTAACGATTAGCATTCCATACACACACTGAATGGCACTCACCATGCTAAGCAACACGTGCTCCAAAGGGTTCCCGCGCTCACGTGAGTTTACAGCCTTTGGGTTCAAATCTTAAAATTTACAAAAGAGGTATTAGAATTTGGCAATACCGCAATGTCTCATTTCTCATGTTGGTTTAGGCTTACCAATCTCCAAGTTTTATCCAGGCAAAGGCTGCTACTAGCACGTTAGCTCATCGTCTCAGTGAGGGATCGCGTTCTCTCGGTCGTGTCTCGGCAGTTTCTGAAAGCATTCTGCAGATTACACCAAGACCGAGCGAGAAAGCGCGTGACCCCATAGGCTGGCGTGACTCCATTGGCTGATACTGCCAAACAACCGACGCAGCCATTGGTTGCTCAGTATACCAAATAAAAACACTGGGAACTCTAGCAGAGCTTTCCAGAAAATGTTCCTAACTATTTATGAACATATTTTAGGAACTTATATTGTATTTATATACCCACCTTCAAAATATCTATTCCCATTGTGAAATGAGTGTTTGTTAAAGCGGTATTGATATTTATAGTTTTATTCACGTTTTTAACACTGGGCTACAAAGTGCTTTCCTCTGTAAGCAGGATTTAACTGATTTTGTAACCCATGGCTTGTTGGGATATATTTTGACACGTTTACGTGGAACGATCATATCTCTACAGAAAGCCATGTATGAGCATGTGACGTCCACCAAAGAGTCCAAATCGTCCCCGCAGGACAGTGTGAACACCTCCCAGTCCGTACAGTTAAAGCATTCCTGGAGGCAGTGCACTGAATCCTCTGTCCACACCTCTATGTCTCTGGGCTCCACCTTGCCTCTTCTGAGAGCAGTTTTATATGTGGGCAGCAAATGTACAAAGTTGTGATCTGAGAATCCTAAAGGAGGAAGGGGAAGTGATTTATAGGCCCTCTCTATGGATCCATAGCACAGGTCCAATGCCTTTTTTTCGCCTGGTTGGGCAGGAGACATACTGATAAAAGTTTTTAAGTGTCTTCTTTAAAGATACATGGTTAAAATCCCCAAGAATAAAATTTTGAGCCTCTGGGGAAATCGGCTGCAACTGCTGTACCACATCAAAGACGGTGCTGGAGGCGGAGTCAGCATATGCCCTCGGGTGAATGTACACAGTCGTGATGAAGAGTTGGGGGAACTCGTGGGGCAGATAAAAGGGGTGTAGTGACATGGACAGAAGCTCCACATCGGGTGTGCAGATGCGCTCTCTGACTGTGACAGATGTGCTGTACTGTTTATTTTTTTTAATTTTTTTTTATTTAAGTTTTTGTAAAGGGTATACATGTCATTACAGCATTGCATTGTATACATTTTCATCACATATTCCCCCTTTTTTTGTTTTTTGACACTGGAAAAAAAATATTACAACACCCTTTTTTTAAGTGAAAGAAAAAGAAATATTAAAAGAAGAACAAAAAAAAAACAAAACAGGAAAAAAAACAAAAGAGCAGAAAAATAAAAGAGAATCTGAGTAGCGTTGGAGCAAAGAGCGGTGCCATTATTGAAATGGTATTTGTCAAAGATTAGATCTGATGGAAGACACATATGCGTTCCAGGGTTGTCAAAAGTTCAAGAACCCATCCATGTCCTGTCTCAGTGCAAATGTCAACTTTTCCATCGAATAAATGTCCTGAATCACGTTTATCCAATCTTCAGGTGTAGGACAGTCTTTCAACATCCATTTTTTTGTTAGAGCTTTTTTACTTGCCAATATTAAAACAGTGAATAAGTATTTTTCCCCTCGTCTTTCCAGTGATTCTGGTAGTAAACCCAAATACAAAGTTACAAAAGAAAAGGGAACTGTTACTTTGACTATTTTCCCCAATATTGTCTGTACATTGGTCCAATATTGGTGGATAACTGGGCATGACCAAAACACATGAAAATGATTTGCAGTCTCTTCACCACACAAACGCCAACAATTCAACCCCTTACGAGTAAATTTGTTTTGTGTAGGTGTTCTGAAAAATCTTACCAAATTTGTCCATCCACATTCTGTCCACAGCAGGGATGAAGTACTTTTCCATCGTTGTTTATTTAGCTTTTCCCATATTTCCAGTTGTAAAGTGAAATTCCCCTCTTTTTCCCCTCTTTTATATATGATGTGTTGTCTCCTTTTTTTTAATATATATTTTATTCAGATTTTTTAAAAATAAGACAGAACAATAAACACTGCCAGTGCTCAAGAAAATACACAAAGAAATAAGTGATTGTTACACAAAGCCCATATAACTACAAAAGTGTAAGCAGTCCATGCTAAGCAAGTTTCATAATACAATCCTTTCATGTTACAGGCTGAGTCTTCTTTTTCTTAATGTGATCCATAAGTGGTCCCCAAATTTTAGTAAACATATCTTGAGTGTTAGACAAATGATATCGAATCTCTTCAAGGTACAAGCAGGATGCCAAATCGTTGAGCCAGTTAATATAACTGGGCGGCGTATTGGCCTTCCATTCTTTCAGGATGACCCTCTTCGCAACAATCATGCCAAACCTGATAGCATGCTGAAGTGACTGTGAGCAGAGCAAAGTTTGATCTGAACAACCAAGTATTACTGTTAAGACATCAGGTATTATGACTTTTTTATATATGGCACTGTACAAATTAAAAATCTGAGACCAAAAATTTTTAAGCGAGGGGCAGGAGAAAAATAAATGACATAAAGTACCATCACTTATTTTACACTTGTCACATAGTGATGAAATGGTCGGAATAAGTCTATTAAGGCGAGTCTTAGAGTAATGTAATCGGTGTATTACTTTAAATTGTATTAGCTGAAGTCTGGCATTTACTGAACATGAATGAATACCAACTAAGGCTCTTTCCCATAGATCATTTGAGATCTCTATACCTGCATCCCTCATCCATGCCTCCTTGACATGGGTCGAAGACGTTGGCCAAGAGAAAAGATTAACAAATTCTGAAACTAAATGCTTGGAGGTTGGGTGTTTTCTCAAAACCTCACAGAAATCATGTTGTACAGGAAGTTTGACAAAATGGGTTAAAGACTGTTGTACAAAATGTCTAATCTGCAGGTACCTGAAAAAATGACCAGGTGGGAGATTGAACTTCATTTGTAATTGTGTAAAAGATGCAAAGTTTTTGTTGATATACAGGTCCTTTATTGAAAGAATACCTTTATTTGACCATTGCCTGAACACAGGATCTGATAAAGCTGGTTTGAAAGCAGGGTTTTGGCATATAGGTGCATATATAGAAAGGTCAGGAAGATGCAATATCTTCTTAATTTGTTTCAGAATTCTGAAGGAGTTGTGCAGCACAAAGTCATGTCTGAACACATTCAGAGGGACGTCGACCTTGCTAAATAATAAAGCAGATAAAGATGTACCAAAGAGGGATTGACAGTTATGAGATTCAAGTGCAGGCCAACACAGTATTTGATCCGCATAATGATTATCTTGGGACCAGAAAACCAAGGCCCTAGCGTTGCAGGCCCAATAATAATGTCTCATAATAGGCAACGCAAGACCACCCTCGACCGAGGATTTTTGAAGATGTAATTTAGAGACACGGGGGTTTTTGCCAGCCCAAATAAAGGAGATGATAATGGAATCAACTAATTTAAAAAAAGATGCTGTAAGAAAAATTGGCAGATTCTGAAATAAATATATAAATTTAGGAAGTACAATCATTTTGGCAATATTTACTCATCCAATTAGAGAAATTGGTAGTAATTTCCATTTCTCAATCATGCTCCTAATCTTATTTAATAGTTCTGTAAAATTCAATTTGAAAATAAGTTTGGGATTCCTAGGGATGGTGATTCCTAAATATTCAAAGTGCTCATTTGATATTTTAAAAGGTAATGTGTTGAGAAATGTTTTATCTGGACCATCTGAAAGAGGCATGAGAACACTTTTCTCCCAGTTAATGGTAAAACCAGAGAACTGACCAAATTCCCTAATGATCTCAAGAAGAGGTGGAAGAGACTGTCTAATGTCAGACAGTGTCAAAATGACATCATCAGCGTACAAGCCAATAGTACATTCAAATGCGCTATATCTAAACCCTACTATTTCAGGCTCCATCCTGATGGCAATAGCAAGTGGTTCAAGCGCCAGAGCAAAAAACATTGGCGATAGACAACAGCCCTGCCTGGTCCCGCGATGTAATAAAAATGGGGCAGATTTATTGTTGTTAGTAAGTACATATGATCTAGGACGTGCATAAAGCATTTTTGCGATAGCTATAAATCTGTCACCAAAGCCAAATCTTTTAAGAGTAATAAACATATACTCCCACTCAATTTGATCGAAGGCCTGTTGTGCATCCAAGGAGACAACAGCAGAATGTGGTGGGTTGTTAGAATACATGACGTTCAGAAGTCTACCAGTATTCGAAAATGCAAACCTTTCGGGGATAAACCCGGTTTGGTCACTATGAATTAAGGAACCAATGTGTTCGTTCAAGCGGTTTGCCAAAACTTTTGCAACAATTTTCTGGTCACTATTTAAAAGGCTGAGAGGGCGATAAGAAGCTAGATTTGTTTCATCTTTACCCTTCTTCAACAGTAGACAAATGTTCGCATCGTATAATGTCTCTGGGAATGATCCTTCCTTCACGGAAGAGTTTATCATACGAAGCAACAATGGAGCAAGTTTATCAATGTGAATTTTATAAAATTCAATGCCAAATCCGTCAGGGCCACAAGCCTTACCATTTGGAAATGAACGGATGGCAGCTTTAATCTCCTCTAGTGTGAAGTCAGCATCCAACTGTTGTTTGGCATTTTCACTCAATGCGGGTATATCCAATCTATTTAAGAACCCCCATATGTCTTCCTTTGATGACGATGATTTAGAGGTATACAAGTTTTTATAATATTCATAAAAAGTGTTATTTATCTGTAAAGGGTCAGTTATTAGTTCTCCATTAGATACAATTTTATAAATTGCCCGTTCAGCTTGAACACCTCTCAACTGCCTAGCGAGTACACTGTGTGCTTTATCACCAAGCTCAAATTGCTTTTGTTTAAGCTTTCGTATATAATTACAAACATGCTCACCAAGAATGCGGCTGTATTCAAGTCTTGCAGATACAATATTCTTTAGTATTTCATCTGATTTTGAGATACGAAATGATTCCTCCAACAAAGGGAGTTGGGTCTGTATTTCAGACATACGCTTCTGTTTAACCTTTTTATTATAAGACTGGTACGAGATAATATCACCCCTAATAACGGATTTAAATGTTTCCCACAGTGTGGAATCAGATACCTCACCATTATCATTAAAGTATAAGAAATCTGTAATTTTGTTTGAGATGCTTTCACAGAAAGCTTTATTTGAATTTAATGCCGGATTGTATTTCCAATTATATGAGTGCACAAGCATATTGAAGTTTATTTTAACAGACACAGGGGCATGATCAGAAATTAAAATATTATTATAATCTGAACTGACAACGTTGGTAATTAAATTGGAATCAACGAGAAAATAATCAATCCTAGTATAACTGCCATGTACCTGGGAGAAAAAGGAGTACTGTCTATCCGTGTTGTCTCCTTTTAAGTCTTGAAGACCATGGTATATTTTAGAAATGTATCTGATCCCTGGGATCCCTTTATATGCCATTAAGAAAACGTTCAGAACACCTGACGGGGCCCTTTCCAAATCCTCCTTTTTAAGTATTTTGTTTATGTGGTGTCTAAGCTGAAAGAACCTGTAAAGGTCTTGATTTATTAGACCTTGTTTTTTCAAATCTTCAAAACTTCTTAAAGTTTGCCCTTTAAAAAAATCGTAATATTTTATCAGTCTGTTCTCTTTCCACTTTTTAAATCTAGTGTCTGTTTTATTAGGAGTAAAGTCCTGATCATAGGAAATCTATTGCAATAATCGATAGGGTTCTTTAGTTTGATTCTCTCTGACTATCTTAAACCAAATTTTTAGCGGGGTCTCTATCCACGGGTTCGTGTTATTCAAAAGTTTAGGTAAGGCATTGTTCCCTATTATCGCCTGTAGGGGAATGTCACTTGTTATTTGGCATTCCATCTCCTTCCATTGTGCAGTGTAGACTGGGTTACATATCTCTACTAAAGTTTTAATTTGTGTGGCTTTAAAATAGTCCCTGATATTTGTCAGCGCGAGCCCACCTTTATCTTTGTTTAGCTGTAGGGTTCTATACCTGATTCTTGGGTCTCTTGCCCTGCCATATGAATCTTGAGATCCTTCTGTCCAGTTCTTGCCATGTTTTTTGGGGAGGTTCTACTGGTATTGTTTGGAAAAGGTATAGAAGACGTGAAAATATATTCATTTTGACTGCTTCAATTCTTTGTGCAGTACCCAAGAATGGTATCATATTCCATCTTGCTAGGTCAGATTTTATTTTTGCCATCAGTGGATCATAGTTTAGTGTTATAATTTTGTTGAGTTGTTTCGGGATATTTACTCCCAGATATTTCATAGATTCCGTCTCCCATTTAGTTTTGAGTTTGCTTAGAACATATTGATTTGGGTCATAGTTGAATGTTAAAATTTTGGTTTTATGCATGTTTAATTCGTACCCCAATAACTCTCCATACTCTGAAAAAACTGACATTAGTTCTGGAAAAGAGGTGTCTGGCCGCCCCAGGTATATTAAGATGTCATCGGCAAAGAGTGCTATTTTATGTTCCTTCTGACCAAGTGTAATACCTTGAATTTTTTGATTCTGTCTTATCCATTGGCTCAGAGGTTCTATGAAGATTGCAAAGAGCAGTGGAGACAAGGGGTAGCCCTGACGACATCCTCTTTCCAGCTGAAAAGATGATGATAGTTTACAGTTTATCCTCATTTTAGCTGTTGGTTTTTTATATAATGCCTGGATAGTTCTAATGAAGTTATTATGAAGATTGAAACTGGATAAGATTCTATATAGGAAAGACCAGTCAACCAAATCAAATGCTTTTTCAGCATCTAATCCCAATATGGCTGCATTTAAATTATATTTTTTTATATGATGAATTATGTGTAAAGTGCGTCTAATGTTATCTTGTGTCTGTCTTTGTCTTATAAAACCGGTTTGGTCTAAACTTAGTATCTAAACTCAGTGTAAATGGTGTAGAGATTGAAATGGTATCCGAAACTAAATTTCTTGGAGTAATAATTGATAATAAACTGTGTTGGAAGTCACATATTAATTATATTAAAGGTAAAATATCCAAATCAATTGCAATACTACACAGAGTGAAATATTTGCTGAATCAACCCACACTATGTACCTTGTATCATTCATTAATACTCCCATACATGACATATTGTACTGAAGTATGGGGAAATGCATATAAAACAAACATATATCCAGTCTTTATGCTTCAGAAGAGAGCTATTAGAATAATAAACAAAGCTACTTACAGGGAACCAACAAACCCACTTTTTCTTAACCCCTTGCACTCCGGTCAATTTTCCTAAAAACGCCAAAAAATAATGTGCCCAAAGTAAATCGAAAGCTGTTCTTCAACCCTTTGCAGCATCTTCATGGGGTTGGTCTCATTTAAAAGAAAACACTTTGAATTTTTTTCACAAAAAAAAATGATCTCTCTACGTGCTCCGGCCACTGAGTTACAGTCATCTAAACATAGTGAGCTTGAAGAAAATAAATTTGGCCTGGGTGTTTTTTTGGATACAAATGCTTGCAAATAACACACAGCTTCAGATCCGGGCTGGAAAATGCAACAGAAATGTAGAACCAAGTGTTATCCAGCTGAGGTCAAAATTTTGTAATAATACTACAAAAAATGAATATTTTACACAGCTTTGTTCTCAGGCTGTTCCCAGGCGTTTTGGAACTGTGCCAAATTGTGCCAAATGGCACAGTTTGGAAAAACGTCTATAACTTTTGAATGATTCAATATAGAAGCTTGATCTTGGGCTCAAATGAAAGGTCACATTCAGGGCTGTGTCTGTGTGTGTGTGTGTGTGTGTGGGGGGGGGGGTTGTCCCCCCACCCCCCCGCTACAGAGGACGGCGATCCGCCCTCGCTACATGACAGATTACACTCAGATAAGGCATGTTTCCACAGCAGCGCTGTCACCGCGGCTCCCCCCGCCCCCCCGCCACTACAGAATCGTAGAGGTGGGGGGGGCGTTCATGGTCCGGAGGCGGCGAAGAACTGTGTAACGCGGCGCACGCACTTCGGACATCGTGCGCCGCACAGTTGTAATTTACCGATCGGTCAAAAGTCATTTTTGATTACAATTTTCAGGGATAAAAAATAATTTGGCTTATAACACCTTACCTCTTCACAGCCACATTGTCCTGGCCAACTTCTCTTCCTCACTGTCAGACGAACACGATGCTGGTCCGCTCTGGTTCTGGTCTCGCGACCCGGTCAAAACATAATTCCATGATTGCGGTTTTGGCGAATGATTTACGACCTTCGTCGTCGGCCTCCGTCGGTCTATGATGACCATATAAGAGAATCCTAAACACTCTACTGGAATTAAAAAAATAAATAAACAAACCACTGCCTGTGGCTGCTGAAGCAGTCTCTCTTCACCCAGCCTTTGTAGACAAAACAGCTCAGCGAACTTCTGTGCTTCAATTGGCTCACTGCGTTGGTAGGTGGGTCCTTCTTGCCAAGTTTTCAGTCATCGGTTCTTCAAGGTTTCAGAAACCCAATTCAAGGCTCTTATTAGTCGAATGAGAGGTCAATCAGATGATCTAATCTGTTCGCGGCTGTGTCTACAGTGGAAGAACGAATATGCAGCTCCCGCAGCTCCATCGTGCATCCAAGAGCGCACGAGAGTGCCCTCGTGCGCTCTGGGACGCAGAGACTTGCCCGTCCGTGGTACAACGGAGCGCAAGAGGTTAAATTAAAAGCGCTCAAGTTGAAAGATCTGGTTGACTTTAAAACTGCAGTAATAATGTTTAAAGTGAAGAATCTATCACTGCCCGCAAATATCCAAAAGTTGTTCCAAATAAGGGAGAAACAATATCATTTCAGAGGAACATGTATATTTCAAAAACCTTCAGTGAGAACTACCACCAAGCAACACTGTGTTTCAGTGCAAGGAGTCAGATTATGGAACGATTTTGGACCTGAATTAGAATCATGTACAACGCTTGGACAATTTAAGCAAAAACTAAAGGATGAAATACTCCAAACATATATACAAGATGACATGACTTTTTTTGGACTTCCGGTTCCTGTAAGGTGAGGATACACAGGTAAAGGCTCCCAGTTCGTTTCTTGCTTAAAACTCAGTTTAGAGCTAGGGTTTTGAGCTGGGGTTTTTTGTTACTACCGCTGGAGAATAAACCTGCTCGTGCGAAAAAACAGAAATTGCCAGTCTCGTAACTTAATATTGTAGTGGCTGGTGAAGCAATCAGGCCCCTCACGCTCAGGGAGAACAAAGGGATTTCTCCCACGTGTTTTTGTTTCTTATGATCACAATCAACGTACATTGGCCGGCATCATGGGTCCCAAGAAAGCTCAGCAGACTGAAGAGGTGGACGACATTAAAAGGGCGCTGGACTTCTTGGCTGAAGAGATATCTGCTGTTAAGCTGCAGCAAAGAAACATCCTGGACCTGATCGAGGAGGTGAAAGCGTTGCAAATTCAGAACACTGAGAAGGACAAGAGGCTGGCGTATCTGGAGAGCAGAGTGTCGGAACTGGAGCAGAACACCCGGGTGACCGACGTGATCATCACGGGGCTCCACATTAAACCCCGACCATACGCGCGAGCGGCGGCCGCAGACAGCGGAGGGAGACTCGACGAGCTGGAAGATGAATCCACGGAGCAACAAGTGGCGGCCTTCATGCAGTCCAAAGGAATCCAGCTGGGCTGTAATACCATTGAGACCTGCCACCGTCTGCCCAGGAAAAACGGTGAGAAACTGGCTGTGATCATGAGGTTTGTGGACAGAAAACACAAGACTGTGCTCTAGAAACAAGGTAGCAAACTGAAAGGAATGGACATTTACATAAACGAGCACCTCACAAAAGAAAACGCAGAAATAGCCAGAAAAGCAAGATACATGAGAAAGCAGAAAAAGATTCAAAACACCTGGACATCAAACTGTAAAATATACATCAAATTAAATGGATCACCTGAAGAAGCCAAGGTCATTAAAATCTGTAATATTATGGAACTGGACAAATATCAATGAATATTATGAACTGGAGTCGACAGCAACAACAGACAATTGTAGGACACTGAAGGATTATACTCATCTGCTACAAGACGTTTAACAACATGAAACAAAAGATCAACAAACAGGAACAACAGGAACTGAAAGTTTTTGAATATACAGATCACAACCCACAGGACGTAGAATATAACATAGACCCTGATATTAATTTATTTAGCTCCATCAATAATGACTGTAGTTACTACACGGATGAACAGTTTAACACAATGGTCACATCTGATTTCAATATTTCTATGATCCACTTCAACAGCAGAAGTCTCTATGCCAACTTTAATAACATTAAAGATTATTTACATCAGTTTAAAGAGCTATTCAATATTGTGGCAATATCAGAGACGTGGCTCAGTGAAGAGAAAGGAGTGGATTTTACCATGGATGGCTATGAATTAAATTATATAAGTAGAAAAGTGAAAAAAGGAGGAGTTGCAATTTATGTTGACAAGAGCTTGAAATACAAGGTTGTTGAAAATCTGTCAGTAACTGTGGATGATTTATTTGAATGTATTACAATAGAAATCTGTCTGGACAATGTGAAGAATGTAGTAGTGAGCTGTGTCTATAGAACACCTGGATCAAACATTGACTTATTTAAGGACTGGATGGAAAAAAATGTATGCAAAACTAACTCATAAAGTTATGTTCATCTGTGGGGATTTCAATATAGATCTGATGAACTCAAAACAACATAGTTTGACAGAAGAATTTATCAACACAATGTACAGTATGGGCTTACATCCAACAATTACCGGACCTAGCAGAATCACGTCACACAGTGCCACACTAATAGATAACATATTCACAAACATTATGGAAAATAATATCAGGAGTGGGCTTTTATTGAATGATATCAGTGACCACCTGCCGATTTTTGTTGTCTATCAGTGTGATTATAGGAAGAAAAAGCATACCAAAAATATTAAATATAAAAGAATAAGAACCGAAGAATCAATGTATTTACTGACAAAGGAATTATTAATACAAGATTGGAAGATAGTTTATGATGAAAATGATATAAATAAAGCATATGATAAATTTTTACAAATATTTCAATCATTGTACAATAAAAACTGTCCTATAAAACAATACAGTGACAGACAAAAAAAAAAAATATTCCTTGGGTCACCAAGGGGTTAATAAATGCATGTAAAAAGAAGAATGCATTATATAAACAATTCATTAAATGCAGAACAGTGGAAGCTGAGATCAAATATAAAAGATATAAAAATAAGCTTACTAATATAATGAGGACCTGTAAGAAAGAATATTACAACAGAATATTAGAGGATAACAAAAATAACTTAAGAGGAATATGGCAAGTATTCAATGGGATTATTAGTAATCGACCTAAGAATGCTAATTATCCAGAATATTTAATTGAAAATGGCAATTTGATAAATAATATGGAGGATGTGGTCAGTGGTTTCAATAAATTTTTTGTAAACGTTGGTCCTGAATTAGCAAAATCAATAGTGACAGCAGAAACAAACAGCAGTGGTTCTGTAAATGAAATAGAAGATAGAAATCCAAACACAATCTTTTTGGGTGCAGTTACTGAAAAGGAAATTATCGAGACTGTGAGTAAATTTAAGAACAAAAAATCAACGGACTGGAATGAAATTGACATGACAATAGTGACAATAGTGAAAAAAGTAATTGAAGGAATTGTTAAGCCACTCACCCACATCTGTAACCTGTCATTTCAAACTGGTAAATTTCCAGACAAAATGAAAATAGCAAAAGTAATACCTCAATACAAAACAGGAGACAGTCATTGTTTCACAAATTACAGGCCAGTCTCTTTACTCTCACAATTCTCCAAAATACTTGAAAAAAATCTTCACTAAGAGACTGGATGATTTCATTGAAAAACACAACCTCCTTACAGCCAGCCAGTATGGTTTTAGAACAGATAAATCTACATCTTTGGCACTGATCGAACTTATAGAAGAAATTACTAGTTGTATAGATAAAAAAGGTTGCTGTAGGAGTATTTATAGATTTAAAGAAAGCTTTTGACACCATTGACCACAGGATACTACTAAGGAAACTGGAAAGGTATGGAATAAGAGAGGTCGGACTGAGTTGGGTGGAAAGCTATTTAAGTAACAGACAACAATTTGTACAAATTGGTGAGCACAAATCACCCTTCATGGACATCACTTGTGGTGTGCCCCAGGGGTCAGTTTTGGGACCCAAACTCTTTATTTTGTATATAAATGACATATGCCAAGTATCAAAAATTCTGAAATTTATTTTGTTTGTGGATGACACAAATATCCTTTGCACTGGTGAGAATTTGCAGCAGGTTTTAGAGGTGGTCACAACTGAAATGAAAAAGTTAACGCAGTGGTTCAACAAAAATAAATTATCTCTAAATCTAAAAAAAACCAAACAGATTATGTTGTTTGGAAATTATAAAATAAATCATGAAATAATGGTAAGGATAGATGATACCGGAATAGAAACAGTACAGGAAAATAAGTTTCTGGGGGTGACGCTAGACAATAAAATCTGCTGGAAACCTCACATCAGTCACATCTGGGCCACGTTAGCAAAATGTATAGGCATACTGGGGAAGACAAGACACATCTTGGACTATAAATCATTGGTCTTACTGTACAATTCACTGTGTAACCCTTGCCTTATGTTAATTAGGTAAGGGAAATAATTAAGTGTAGACCAGTTGCTAGGTTCGTAAGGGTTACAATAGGGAATTAGAGTGAGTGTGGAATGAAATAGCTGGAGGCAAGAAATGAGCAATTCATGTCTGTTATTAATAAATATAGAAGGAGCAAAATATACAAACAATGTACAAATATACAAATATAACAACGGCCGGCATGAAATAAAACCCCAAAAGTGTCCTACTGAGCTCAGTGTTTGTTTGTCCTTTCGGGTTAGTCGTTTGACCAGGCAAGATATCTTGTATCTCCAGACTCAGGTTTCTTTTCCTTTTTCTAAAGCGGCAGCTTGAGTTGTTACCACTTTGAATCCTGGGCACTGGAGAGAGGAGGGATGCTCTTCAATCGAGATCCTGGTTAGATCTCAGGTCAATCTCGGTTCAGTCTCGGGTCAGGCTCGCCATCTCCATTCGGAGAGAATCCAGGATCCAGAAGGTTCTTGATCGGCAACCAAAAAAAACTTAGCCTGCACAACAATAATGGTATTATTGTTTACAGCTAGAGTAATTCGTCTTCCAATCCCTTCTTATATAACACCATGGCTTAGTGTTTAAATTCTTCTCTCATATTACTATTATCACAATCCAGCAATATAGTAATATCTTACATTTTACATGCATGTGTTCTTTTTCTCACAATCTCTCTGGTAGCACATGAAATACCCTTTTTTCATGTAACCAATTAAATGAATTCCTCTGTTTATCTCTACATCACTTAACCATAAAATTATGATTAATCCCTTTCAACCTTGTCTTTGTAAATCATGAAATGAAATACAATTAATCTATCACATAACCAGGGAATATACCGTCCTATTACTTCCAATATTCCCTTTTAAAATCAGTAAAACCCTGTCTGAGCTACTGGGTTTAGCATAACCTATGGATTTACATAGTAGACCAACACCATGTGCTTTTAGCATCAAACTACACATTGCATTCGACAGAAATAGTGCATATGAACTAAAAGTACTTCAGCATACTGTTGGGAACTGAAATCACATTTAGGAAAACCATACAGACACAAAGACAGCCTTTTCCATTGCTTTTAAACAGGAAAAAAATCCACTCGCGATTAGCATTAGCATAGCGCTAACATCAACATAACATTAGCATGTATCTGACTCACCAAGATGAGGTTTCAGTGTGAATACAGCAAAGGACACAGCCACAATGCCCCTCACGCTCGTGCTCCCGTCAACAAAAAGAGGTATCTGTGTGAATCAGACCGCTTCACAACCTCTCTCGTCCACACTCATATCGTGAAAGACTGAATTCCGAGTGCGCGCTTGCTGCCTCTACTCGGAAGGCGGGGCTAATATCGCTCTTAACGAATAGAAAGACCCAGATCACCCAACGTGACCATGAACCGGAAATTCAAAAGTTGGATGACGAGGATCGCACTTCCTCTTCCCCAAGATAGTCGGTTTTCAAAATAAAATCACACACTTTCATTAATACAAATGAAATCTGAGAAAAAGGGTCGTTTTCTCAGCTGGGTTACAGCTGTTTCTACCTTATCTTAACTACTGTGTAGAAGTCTGGGGAAACACCTACAAGACCAACCTACAGTCAATATGCACATTACAAAAAAGAGCTATAAGGATAATAAATAATGTAGGATAGAGAGACCATACCAATTCGTTGTTTTTAAAGTCACATGTAAAGTTCATCGATTTAGTTAAATTTAAGACAGCACAAGTAATGTACAGGGCAATTAATAATCAACTCCCAACTAATATACAAAAATATTTAAAAAAAGAGACAATGATCATAATTTGAGAGGAGACTCAAACTTTACAAAACCCAAGATACGAACAACCAAGAAAAGTATGTGCATATCTGTCTGTGGGGTGGATTTGTGGAACAGTCTGGAGCCGGAACTGAAACTATGGACAAACATAATTCAATTCAAAAAGAGGTATAAACATTATTTGCTGAAAGGATATATGTTAGAAGGGTAGTATTTATATGTACAATTCACTATGCTTACTCTGGGACATTATGGGACACTATGGAATGGTGGGTGGGACAGCAATGTGTATATCTGTGTTGTTTGAGGCTGGTTTTGATGTATGGACATCAATGTATGTTAGGATGGATGGGTGTTAATGTTGATATGTAAAAAATACAGTAAATTGTTTACTTGGGGTCTTAAAGGTGGTAATTTGTTTATAATTCACATGGGTGTATTTATGGAAAAGAGGAGATGGAATTAAGTGTTCACTTCTTCCTTCTCCCTTTCGAGCACTGTATACTGTTACTTTATTGCATTTGTCATTTGTTTTGTTTTTGTTATACTTTTTTGTTCGAAATAAAGTATCTATCTACATGTAAAATCACATAAGGATTGTCATATCCAGTCTGCGTTGTGTTGTAGCTTAGATTTTTTGTCACATTTTGTCTTAGCTATGTTCTGAATTGTAATTGCTCTTGTTTTGTTTTTCTTTTGAATTCTTGGATGGAATATGGGTGGGCAATATAAGCTGCGGCTTCAGCCATCACCCATTTCGGATAACTTATGTTGAACTGTATAATCAGAAGAGTTATTGTCTAATTTGACCTTGTTGGATTTTCTTCCCCCTTTGTTTTATTATTCTGTTTCTTTTAATCTGTACTTTTATCTATCCGAAATAAAGATTCATTCATTCATTCATAAATGAATTAAGTCTGTCAGTATATTTTCTAACCTTTTGGCAAGGATAGCGGTAATAAGTTTATAGTCCTGATTTAACACACTGATTGGTCTGCAGTTGGAGCAGTCTAGTTTATCCTTTTCAGGTTTAGGTATGACTGCAATGACCCCTTCTCTCCAGGAGTGGGGGATTTCCCCTGTGTGGAGGACATAGTTAAATGTTTTCAGGAGGAGAGGAGAAGGTTTTGTACCACTCTGCTGTATAGCCATCTGCTCCTGGGGATTTGTTAGCTTTAAGTTTCATAATTGCTTTTTCTAATTCTTTAGGTTGTATTTCTGACAATAGTGTTTTATTTTGTGACTCAGTAAGTTGGGGAAGATTTAATGTATTTAGGAAGGCTTCGGATGCGTTTTTTGTGTTTTTTTGAGGGAGTATAAGTTCTTGTTGTAATTCTCGAAGCTTTTAAGAATTTCCTGAATTCTAAATTTTATTTCCTTTGATACTGGGTCTCTGATTTTGTAGATTGCTCTCTCCGTTTGTTGTTTCCTCAATTTGTAGGCTAGTAATTTTGCCGATTTGCTACCGGTTTCATAGTATTTTTGTTTCAGAAATGTAAGTTTCTTCTGGATTTCTATTGTGTAGATCTCGTTTGTTTTTTAATTTCCTTAATTTTGAGCGAGTCATTAGAATGAGTGTTGTCTTTGTGCTCTTTTTCTAGTTTCTTAAGTTCTGACTCTAATGTGATTAGTTTTTCTTGTCTCAGTTTCTTTTGGGTTGCCAGTTTTGTGATAATCTTTCCCCTTATTACAGCTTTGCATGCGTCCCACGGTATTAAAGGGGATACTTCTCATTATCATTTCCTTCCAAATATCTGAGAATATCTGATTCCAATTCATTTTTCAGTGGTCCTTTCAGCACATTTGAATTTAACCTCCAAGAAAATGTATTATTTGTGTATTTTTGCATATTTAAGTCCATATAGATCGGACTGTGGTCAGAGAGATCCATCAGTCCTATTTTACATGTTTTTACTCTTCCAATGTCTCTGTTAAACATAAAAAAAAATAGTCAATCCTTGAGTATGATGAATGTGGTGCTGAGTAAAATGTATAATCTTTTACACTGGGGTTGAGTTCCCTCCCCACGTCACAGATTCCCATTTCTTTTAGTAGCATCCGAGTTTTTCTACTTTGAGTGTTATTTTGATGTGGAGAGTTACCTGATGCATCCCAGTATGGGTTCAGTCTTAGATTGAAGTCTCCACCACATATCACTAAACCTTTGGCTTTAGTTATCATTAGGTCAAATACATTTTTATAAAATTTCCAGTTAGCCCCTGAAGGTGCATATACATTCAGCAGGGTGATATCTTCTCCCTCTAGCCGACCAAGTACCATGCTAAATCTTCCTTCTTTATCTTTGTGTTCTGAATTTTTTTCAAACATAATTTTGGTTGAGATCAATGTCGCTACCCCCCCTCCTCCTCCCTGACTTAAATGAGGATGAAGAGATCAGTTTAAACCCTTGTCTATTAAGTTTAGTGTGCTCCAAGTCTGTTAGGTGGGTTTCCTGTAAAAATATTATTCCTGCTTTGTCTTTTTTCATTTTGCCAAGAATCTTGGATCTTTTAACTGGATTCAGGATCCCTTTTACATTATATGAGATGATTTTGGTTACACCCTGTTTCTCCATTGTGTTGTCTTATTTAGTATAACAGTGTGGTGGCCCTCTTTTATGCTACTCAGAAACTGAAAGAACATTAAGAACATAAAAAACATTAAGAACATAGTATATAAAACTTTAAAACAAAAAACTGTCCAAAGATCTTCCTGAACTGAGGTCTTTTTAGTGACCTTAGAAGAGCCTTGATGGTGCGTTGGCTCTGAGGGAAATTCCTCAAACTCTGTTACGTGTTGAGGGCCCTCTCTTACCCCTGTAAGTTGTTCCATGTTTTTAACGTGAATTTCAGATCCCAATCCGAACTTTTTTATTTATTTATTTATTTTTTTAATGCCTATACCCTATGAAATTGTGTGCAACCTCCCACCACCGTCAGAGCAAACAATCCCGTTAATACAGTATTTGTTAGTGTGGAGAGTTCATGTAGTTCATTTTCACATTTCTATTTCAACACTTTTTTTTTTAAAGACTTACTTGTTTCTAATATTATGACTGTTCCATGAAATGTTTTACCACTTGCTGATTTTGCATCTCCTTTAATGTTTGTTACCTTGTAGGAGGAGGGTTGGATGCGCAGATTAAAAATATCGTTATTCCCTCCTGAAAGCGCTGTTTTTCCTTATAGCCCTGGCACTGGGTTTCCCGCTCCTGGCCCGTGGATTTTGAGGGTCTGTGTGTGCACCACGTTTGAGCCTTGATTCTTTCAATTGGGTCTGCTGCGGGTTTATACACCGTTACCGGGAGCCCTCTTCTCGCCATATCCCTGGTTGCTTCTTCCGCCGAGTTGTAGAGACACGTCTCTTTCCCGTAAAAAAAACCCTCAGCTTCACCGGAAATGGAGTTTGAAAGCGCAGTTTCTTTTCTCTTAGTACCTTTTTAGCGTTGTTGTATTCCCGACGCTTTTTAAGGACCTCCGGGGCGTAGTCGTGCTCCACAAAAACTTTTCATTCTTGGTGCATAAATCCTTTTTTCTGCCAAGCCAGTCTCAAAACCTCTTCTTTTGTTCTGAAGTTGGAAAACTTCACCACCACCGATCGTGGAGGCGCTTCCGCCGACGGCCTTGGGCTAATGAACAGTGCGCCCTTTCTATCTTCAAGTCGGTGGAGTGGGGAATTTCCAACTTCTCTCTCAGTATGGATTCCACGCATGCAGCCGTTGTGGTGAAGTCGTCCTCGACTCCTTCTTTCAGACCATGAATTCTTATGTTGGCCCTTCTTAATCTTCCTTCTTGGTCGGTTAGCTTAGCCTCCAGTCTTGTCTGTCGTTTAAGTAAATCCAGCACGGTTTCTTCCAGCTCTTTTATTCTTTCCTCTGCTTCCATGATTCGGTCCTCAGCCTGGTCCACTCTGTTGTTTGTCCTTTTTATTTCGTCTTTAATTTCACGAAATTTGGCCCAACACTCTCGGCAAAATTCTCTTAATTCTTGAATTATCGTTTTTAAGCTAACTGTGTTGCTAGCCTCATTCAGCTCCTCTCTTTCCTAGTGGATGTCCTCCAGGTCAGATTCTCCAGCCAATGCGTGTCTTGGCCTGGCAAATGTCGAGCTCTTCTGCTTTCCTATAGGCATAATGACTTTGTCTTTTGATTTTCACTCTTCCAAAAATCTGTTAAATCTGATTTTCAAGGTATTTTCACGGATGGGGTCTTGGAGCTTCAGCGTTAAGCTGCTATCACCATGGTGTCCAGACCGGAAGTCCGCAGTACTGTTTATTAATGTATAAACATACACCGCCCCCCTGACGTTTCCCCATTACCTCTTCCTGCCGATCCGAGCAAAGTGGGGCTCCAAAGCCGTCAATCCACAGGTCCACATCCGGGTCATGCGCCATAAGCCACGTCTCCGTGTAAGCCATGACACAGCAGTTCTTGAAGTCCTTCTGATATCGTACATTCCCTTTATTTTCATCCACTTTATTTCTCACGTTCCCCATAATCATGGAAGGAAGAGGAATGCGGTTAAGCTGACGCCTCCTCAGGCTTAATTTTACGCCTCCACGCTTTCCGCGTTTCCTCCTCCTGTCTCTCTTTTCATCGCTATGTCCATGAAAATCTCTTAAAATAAAGTCCGGCGGTTGTGGCACAGACTCAATCACAGATGCTGCGTTATCCGTGTTTAAATGCAGTAACATTTCTCTGGAATACTGTATTCTTCCCGGCATGATTGTGATTACCTCACAGACAAAGAGCCAGTGGGAAAGAAACAACAGTGCAAAAATAAGGAGGAAATCCATACTGATGGAACCAGGGAGCTCTTCGTTATATAGTCCACAAACATTCAAGGACAAAAACGACACAGAGAATTTCGTTAAAACACATTAAAGTGCGTAAAAACAGAGACACAGACGTCTGACTTTTTTCACCAGCTGCCGGTCGCTGCATGTGCATGCGCCCATAGGAGGCTGCTGATGCACTACAGGACTGCTTTGAGACGACAGACTGGAGCATACTCTGTGAACCACATGGGGTGGACATAGACAATATGACCGACTGCATCACAGAATACATTAGATTCTGTGAAGACATGACCATGCCAGCTCAGACTGTACACTGCTTCTCCAACAACAGACCATGGGTCACCAGTGACCTAAAAGCACTTCTGAACAAAAAAAAGAGAGCTTTTAGGGCTGGAGACAAGGAGAAGCTGAGGGGAGTGCAGCATGAGCTGAGAGAGATGCTGAGGATGTGCAAGGACAATTATAGGAGGAAGTTGGAAGGGAAACTCAGGCAAAATAACACTAAAGATTTGTGGGAGGGAATGAAACAAATAACGGTACAAGGGGAGAGTCGGGCAGCCATCTGGGAGCCAGGAGAGAGCTGAGGAACTGAATCTGTTTTTTAATAGGTTTAACTCACAGTCTGTCACCCGAGCAACACAATCAGACCCCCACGCACCCTTCCCCGCCCACACTCCCGTGCAGAACCTCTCTCCATCTCCCCCCTCCTCCTCCCCAGGGGGCACCAGGACCCTCCCTCACTTCATGGTGACTACAGACCAGGTGGAGAAACAGCTGGAGAGACTCCGTCAGCGGAAGGCTTCGGGCCCTGACAGCATCTCCGCAAGGACCCTGAGGACCTGTGCCAACCAACTAGCTCCGGTACTGATACACCTGTACAACCTGAGCCTGAGTCTGGAGAGAGTACCGGTGCTGTGGAAGACATCCTGCCTGGTTCCTGTCCCCAAGAAGTCATCTCCATCAGATTTGAATGACTACCGACCAGTTGCCCTCACATCTCATGTGATGAAGGTCCTGGAGAGACTGGTCTTAGCCCACCTGAGGCCGCAGGTGAAGACGTGGCTGGACTCTCTGCAGTTTGCATATCAGCCCCATTTAGGAGTTGAAGATGCTGTCATCTACCTGCTGCAACGAGCCCATCTGCACCTGGGTGGTGGAGGAGATACTGTGAGAATCACTTTTTTTGATTTCTCCAGTGCCTTTAACACCATCCAGCCACTGCTGCTGGGTGAGAAGCTGCGGGTGATGGGGGTTGACAGCTCTGTGATCTCCTGGATTACTGACTACCTGACAGGCAGACCACAGTTTGTCAGGCTGGGCAGTGTCTTGTCTGGAGTGGTGGCTAGTGATACGGGAGTGCCACAGGGGACTGTGCTCTCTCCTTTTCTTTTTACCTTATACACCACTGACTTTCAGTACAACACTGAGTCATGCCACCTGCAAAAATTCTCTGATGACTCAGCTGTTGTGGGGTGTATAAGAGAAGGAGAGGAGGGGGAGTATAGGGCACTGGTAGACAGATTTGTGGAGTGGACAGAGCAGAATCACCTGAGGTTGAATGTCAGCAAGGCCAGGGAGATGGTGATTGACTTCACGAAGAGGAAGGCTCCTTCTCAGCCACTGCAGATTAGGGGGGAGGATGTGGAGGTGGTTGAGGGCTACAAATATCTGGGTGTCAGGATCAGCAACAGGTTGGACTGGAGATCCAACACCGATGCTGCACACAAGAAGGGGATGAGCAGACTCTACTTCCTGAGAAAGCTGAGATCCTTCAACGTGTGCAGCAGGATGCTGGGGCTTTTCTACCAGACTGTTGTCGCCAGTGCCATCTTCTTTGCTGCGGTCTGTTGGGGTAGCAGTATCAGGGCCAGAGATAACAACAGACTTGACAAGATTATCAAGAGGGCTGGCTCTGTAATTGGTCTCAGACCGGAGACCTTTGAGACAGTGGTGGAGAGGAGAACACTAAATAAACTGCGATCCATCATGGACAATCCTGATCACCCCCTCCACCACACACTAGATAGACAGCGAAGCACTTTCTCCAGTAGACTACTACAGCTTCGTTGTCGAACGGCCAGGTACAGGAAATCTTTCCTGCCACATGCAATTTCACTGTACAATAACTCACTATGATGTTATATTCTGGTCATAGCTATGCTGCCACATTGCATCTTACAGACTAACTGGTACATCACTATTCACTCTGCTCCTGATAGTCCTTCTTTGTGCAATGGGATGATTCATGTGTTTATACGGGTCATCATATACAGTATTAAGCTATGATGTATATAGGTTCTATAGTCGTGTTAGTTTTTACTTTCCATGGGTAATCCCTTTGTCTGTCATGTGTATGTTTATGTTGTTTGGCTGTCAACTGTCATGCTGCTGTTACACTGTCATTTCCCAGTTTGGGATCAATAAAGTACATCTATCTATCTATACACTACTCACAAAAAGTTTGGGAAATTTGGCTTGTGGGTGAAATTTGTGGACAATGTAAAATGTTCACACAATAGAGATATTATATCATGGAAGTAGGGCAGTTAAGTAGAAGCATGCAATGATGATTTCCTCATCTCAAACAATTTATTGAACCAAAAGCCAACAACAGGGGTAGGTATACCACAAGGAAAAATGTCAGTGTCTCAATAACTTGTCATGTGCCCTTGAGCATCAATTACAGCTTGACAACGACGTCTCATGCTGTTCACAAGTCGACTTATTGTCTGCTGAGGCATGACATTCCACTCTTCTTGAAGGGTGGCCTTCAGGTCATTGAGATTGTGGGGTGCAGGGTTACGAGCCTCTACACAACGCTGATTCCATAGGTTTTCTATGGGATTCGGGTCTGGAGAAAGTGCAGGCCACTCCATCTGAGGTGCCCCAGCCTCCAGCAGCCATTCCCTAATGATTCCCTTTGCCATTCCCTAAACGATTAAAAATGAATTAAAGACTTTTCAAATTTTCTGTAAAATGTAATTCTAAACAAATAGTGAGGAATAAATTAGGACACCCCCCATCTTTTTTAGGACACCACCACATTCATTCCCACTTAAAATGGCTAAAATAAATATTAAAAAATGCAAATAAAAACAAAAACAAGGTGAGACATAGGTGAACATTTCTTAATAAAGAACTGAATATTTAAAGGGGTGTCCAGATTTTTTCACATGACTAGTTATTGTGTAGGTGAGTGCGTTATGGTTCAAGGGGGTGGGGAGTGGACAGAATTCAGGATTGTAATTGTAATCATTGTAGCTGGATGCAACGGGTTTCTTTGGGACTGGTATTATGGTGGCAGTTTTGAAACATGTGGGGACAACAGCTTAAGTCAGGGAGATGTTGAAGATGTCGGCCAGGACATTCTTGAGCTCCTCTACACAGTCCTTCAGGACGTAACCCGGTATGTTGTCTGGTCCAGCTGCCTTGCGTGGGTTGATCCTGCAGAGGGTCCTCTTCACACTAGCCAGATCCAGACTCATGGCCTGCTCGTCTGGAGAAGGAGTGGTTTTCTGTGCTGATGTGCTGTTTTGTGCTTCAAAGTGACCGAAGAAGTCATTCAGGCTGCTGAGCAGTGTGGTGTCACTTGCACAGGTCTGAGGTGGAAGTTTGTAGTTGGTGAGGGTCTGTATGCCACACCAGAGGGAACGTGCATCTCTGGTGTTGCTGAAATGGCTGGATATTTTCACGCTGTACTGTCGTTTTGCCTCCTTGATGCTATGGAACAGGTTGGCCCTAGCTGTTGTTAGTCCTGTAGTGTCACTGGCCCTGAAGTCTGCGTCCTGTGCTCTCAGGAGCCTGTGAACCTCTGCTGTCATCCATGGCTTTTGGTTAGCGCAAACAGTGATGGTTTTGCAGTGAGTGACATCGTCAATGCATTTAGCTATGTATGCTACAACAACCTCAGTGTACTCCTGTAGGTTTGTGTGTCCATTGTGAGTGGCTGCGTGCTTCATAGTGTCCCAGTCTGTAGTGCTGAAGCAATCTTTCAGAGCATCAGAGACCCCCTCTGGCCACACACGTACCTGCTTTTTTTGTTGGTCTGATTGTTTTCATTCTGGGTTTGTATGCTGACCTTAACAGAATGGTGATGTGGTCAGAGACCCAGGTGGGGAAAGGGGGGAAGCTCTGTATGCTTGTTTGTGAGTTGTGTACACAAGGTCCAGCAAATTGTCTCCTCTTGTTGGAAAGTCCACATGTTGGTGTAGATTTGGTAGGAGGGCGTTTAAATCTGCATGGTTGAAGTCTTCTGCTGTGATGAGGAATCCATCTGGATGCGCTGTTTGTGTCTCACTGATGGCCTGATAGTTCATTTAATCAATCAATCAATCAATCAATCAATCATTCAAACTTTATTTGTATAGCACTTTGTGCAGCATGCAATGTTTTAAAAGTGCTTTACATAGATAAAAACAGTAGACACATTTAGTTACATATATTTAACTAATGCATCCCCACCCCTTCCATCATCATATCATAGCAGTCTGTCGGGGGCGACAGTGACTGTTTCATTTAGGTCTGATCAGATTCCTCCATGCAGCTCTGTAATTCGCCTTCCGCTGCCAGGAACTACTGACCTTGTTAACCCGGGCGACGTCCAAGCCGGTATGAGTTGCTCTCTGACTGACCATTTCATGAAACTCCTTGCAAAGTATTTGAATACCGCTAGCTTTTGCTGGACTAGCGACACATTCTTGGCAGATAGAGGTATTATTAGTGGCAAGGACAGGCCAAGACAAACTGACTCCAGTATCTGTTGCAGTGACTGACCAGATGATTGTTTTTTTTACCTCTGCTCTTTGTGTAGTGCATGTCACGATGCACCAACTGGCAAAAGTCCACCACAGACCTTGCGACAGATGTCCCAGAAGAACACACCCCTTCCAACCCTCCCATAAACATACCCACAAAACACACACACACACACACACACACAGGCACATACAGCCATCCCCTACTTCTCTTACGCACATATAAAATAAAAGTGGCATTGCTCGGCACCGAGGCACCATGCGAAAGAGCAACCATCCTGTAGAGTCCCCCAAGTCGGGAGATGACGCAGCCCATAAACACAGGGCATGCCACAGAGGCCACCCCAACCAGGACAAGCCGGGGCCCTCACCACAGCTGTAGGCAGTGGCATAAAGCCCCCCACCCATCCAAGTTAGAGTGACCCACGAGACCAACACCCCTGCAGATGGGCCAGGCAGCATCCGGTATGAGGGTCTCAACTGAGGAAGCACTGAAGCTAAAACACATAAAATACAAGCTAATAAGAACACATAGAAGAAAGGGAACTAAAATCCCATACTTGTAAACTGAGCCAAGAACACATCAAAATAAAACAATGGAACATAAATGACTGCTTCAGTAATAGTTCAACAGGTTTATCAAAAGCCAAATTAAAAAGGTGGGTCTTTAGCCTGTTCTTGAAAACATCTATTGACTCTGCAGCCCTGAGGCTCTCTGGCAGGCTGTTCCACAGACGAGGACCATAATAGTGAAAGGAGGCTTCACCAAAGGTCTTGGTCTTGATTTTGGGAACCATTAAAAGGCAGGTACCAAAGGACCTCAGGGTCTGCAAGGGCTCATAAGATAAAAGCAGCTCAGATAGATAAGAAGGCCCAAGACCATTGAGACATTAAAAACTACTAAGAAAACATTAAAATCGATCCTAAATGCACGGGGAGCCAATGCAGCTATTCTAAAACTGGTGTAATATGCGCCCGCCCCTGGTCCTTGTCAACACTCGTGCTGCTGAATTTTGGAGCAGTTGGAGATGTGATATTCTTTTTTGAGGAAGACCAGAGAGCAGTGCATTACAATAGTCTATACGACTGGTAATAAAAGCATGCATCAAGACCTCCGTGCTGGCAAGAGAGAGAAAAGGGAGGACTCTGGCTGTATTCCTAAGATGGTAAAATCCGATTTTTGTTACATTTTTCATGTATGAAACAAAATTAAAGTCAGAGTCTCGAAGAATGTCCAGGTTCTTGACACAAGTAGGTTTTAGACCTAGCAATTTGGGTAAAAGTTTCCCCCTCTTGTCTTCATGACTGATGATTAAAACTTCTGTTTTGCCCTGGTTGAGCTTTAGGAAGTTCTCTGCCATCCTTGACTTTATGTCTAAAATACAGTTCAAAAGGACATTAATTGGTTTTGTGTCATCAGGAAACGCGGCAATGTACAGCTGTGTATCATCAGCATAGCTATGAAAATTGATGCCATGTCTCCTGATAACATCTCCAAGTGGTAACATATAAAGATTAAAAAGTATTGGCCCTAAAATTGAACCTTGGAGTACCCCACACTTGATTTTGTGGATTGCCGAAGAACATGTATCCATACTTACAAAATAACGACAATCTGTGAGATAGGAATGAAACCATTCAAGAACGGTACCTGAGAGAACCACCAGGTGTTTGAGTCTGCTTAATAAAATGTGGTGCTCTCTTGTAGCAAAGGCAGCGCTGAGATCCAGCAGCACCAGGACTGACAGGCTGTGGGAGTCCATGTTACACCTGATATCATTAATGATTTTTAAAAGGGCTGTCTCGGTACTGTGGTTTGTCCTAAAACCAGACTGAAATTTTTCAGAAACGTTGTAGTCAATAAGGAAATTGTTTAACTGGATAAAAACATTTTTTTCTAAAACTTTACTTAAAAATGGTAAGTTGTTTACAGGTCGATAGTTACTGAGAATATCAGGATCTAAATTACTCTCCGTAAAGAGGGGCTTCACCACAGCCGTTTTAAAGGCAGCGGGGAAAACACCAGTCTGAAGAGAGCAATTTACAATGTTTAAAATCTCATGTTCGAAGAATCCATAAAATGTTTTAAAAAGTGGTGTGGGAATCGGATCTAAAAGGCAGGAGGTCAAGTTTACCTGGGAGAAAACTCTACCAAGCATCTTAGCATCAACTAAGGCAAAACAGTCCAGCGTTTCCTCAGCTAAAGGTAGATATATAGATAGATAGTTTATTTCGAACACAAAAATATAACAAAAACAAGCAAATGGCAAATGCAATAAAGTAACAGTATACACTGTTCGAAAGGGAGAAGGAAGAAGTGAACACTTATTAATTCCATCTCCTCTTTTCCATAGATACACCCATGTGAATTTTATACAAATTACCACCTTTAAGACCCCAAGTAAGCAATTTACTGTATTTTTTTACAAATCAACATTAACACCCATCCATTCTAACATACAATGATGTCCATACATCAAAACCAGCCTCAAACAACACAGATACACACAGTGCTGTCCCACTGTCCAAGTCCAAGATTGCATAAAAAGCAGTCTTCTGGTCAGATAAAATGTTAGATCTAATAGAATCCACCTTGCACCTGAAGTGGTCTGCAGAACTCTCACATAGAGAGTTGGATGGCAGATTTGTGTTTTTATTATAATCTGGGTTGATTATATGGGCTGCATGGTGGCGCAGTGGTTTAGCACTGTGGCAGCACAGTTTTACCCTCAGCCGGGGGATCGCGGGGATCATGAGATCGTGGGTTCGATCCCAGCCCCCGACCAACGGTGAGCTGTGTGGAGTTTGCATGTTCTCTCCGTGTTGCCTGGGTTTACTCCGGGATTTCTCCGGTTTCCTCCCGCATACCAAAAACATGTAGGTTTAGGGCGCTCGCGCACACAGCGACCGGCAGCCGGCGGCTTGTCACCAGACTGCAAACCAAATCTACCTACGGGTACAAATAAGTAACAAAAAAAAAAAAATGGTCAGTGGTTGCACAAAGGACTTAAGGGTTATTGTTATGGGTTGAGATTATGTTGGCAAAATACTCTGTTCTCGATGTTTTGACTGCATTATTGTATATTTTTAATTTATTCTGTAATATTTGGTAATTGAAAGTTAATTTGTTTTTCCTCCATTTCCTCTTGGCTATCCTGCACTCTCTTTTCAGTTTTTGGATTTGGTCGTTTCTCCACGGAGGCTTTGGTTTATTATCAACTGTTCTTGAGATTATTGAGGCAACATTTAGTGCGTTACTCCTCTTGCCAATGCCAGTGGGCGGGGCATACATGGCGATTAGTAGGACAGATGAAAATTCTCTCAGAATGTAAAAGGGTCGGCACTTGACAATCCTAAACTCCACCAATGGAGAACAGTGTTTGTGTACAACAGTTGCATCACAGCACCAGGCGTCACTGATGTAGACACAGACGCCCCCCCCCCCCCCCCAACGGTTTTCCCTCCTGCCGGAAACAGTCTGTCACTGTGGTAGCATTTTAGCCCTGCTAGCTGAATGGCAGAGTCTGGTATATTGTCATTTAACCATGTTACCGTAAAGATAAAAACACAGCAGTTCCGTGTATCACATTGCGTAGTTCCATGGAGCTGTATGTGGTCTGTTTTGTTGTTTAGTGAGCGTACATTGGCCTGAATGAGGGAAGGGATTGGTAATCTGTGTGGGCTAGCAGTTAGCTTTGTTTGGATACCTCCACATTTACCTCGATTTTGTCTCTGCTCACACTGTCTATGGCGTCTCCATTTGGGATGAGACATGGCAGTCGAGTCTGGGGGTGTGGAGGTCTGGTGGAGAAGACCTAGGCCACGGAGTTCCTCTGTAACGCTCTGGTCCAGGACGTAATGTTTGGTCATATTCATTAAGCTTGATTCATGCTGCACCTGTGTTGTCCACGTTCGTGTAACCGGAAACCTCGTGTGACAAAATTTACATCATCGTCTCCAGTCCGCAAGTGTCTGGAGTGCTCGACTGCGGACAACTGCGTGCAGCCCAAATTTTGTGACCGCGCCACCTGCCCACAACCTGAATGCGTTGACAGCACATGCGGAAGGCTGAACATCCCATTCACGAGGTGGCGATATTGATACAGCATACAAACACAAAGTAGACGAAGAAGACAGCGAGGAGGCGGGAGACTACAATAAACATCCATCTTCTTCCACTTAATCCTTTTTGGGTCGTGGGGGGGCTGAAGCCTATCACAGCATCTTTGGGCGAGAGGCAGGGTCCACCCTGGACAGATCACCAGTCCATCGCAGGGCCAACACAGAGAGACAGACAACCATTCACTGTCACATTCATACCTAAGGACCGCACTGCCTAATTCTGCCGCTGAATATAGTAACAGCAGCTCTTCTTCCTCTCGGTGATGGTTAAACCATTGTTGTTGATGGTTACACCATTGTTGTTGACGTGCGTTGCTCTCGCGTTTCTTCATTTGTGAAAATCCTGGCACATTGGCGCTACCTATAGGGCGAGAGTGAAACTACAAATGATGGTTGCGTACATGCGTCAACCGCTTAGCCTGGGTATATGAAAAAAGTGAGCAGGTATAGCGCCATGTGCGCGCTGGGCTTGTCCAAAGTGCACGCAGACCAAAGCGGACTAGAGGAGAAATGCAGCATGAATAAGACTTTATCTCCAGAAGGCAATGGCGACTGTAGCTTTTGCGCAGCATCATATACAGTGCATCCGGAAAGTATTCACAGCGCTTCACTCTTCCACATTTTATGTTACAACCTTATTGCAAAATGGATTGAATTCATTTTTTCCCTCAGAACTCTACACACAATACCCCATAATGACAAATTGAAAAAAGTTGTTTTTTTTTTTAATTTGTTTTTTGCAAATTTATTAAAAATAAAAAAACTAAGACCCCTCAGGGATCGTCACCTTATCGTGGTGGTGGTGGGGGGGGGGGGGGTTGCATGCCCTAGTGATCCCAGGAACTATGTTGTCCGGGGCAGTTTGCCTCTGGTAGGGTCACCCAAGACAAACTGGTCCTGGGTGAAGGGCCAGACTAAGAATGATCCAACAGACTCTCATGATGAATACTAGAACAAGGATTCAGTGTACCCCACCCAGTATGGGGTTACCGGGGCCCCACCCTGGAGCCAGGCCTGGGGAAGGGGCTCGATGGCTAGCATCTGGTGGCCGGGTTTCCGTCCATGGGACCTGGCTGGGCTCAACCCGAAGGAGTTACATGGGTCTGCCCTCCAGTGGGCTCACCACCTGCAGAAGAGACCATGGGGGTCCAGTGCTATGTAGATCAAGTGGCGGTCAAAGGTGGAGACCTTGGTGGTCTGATCTCAAGCTTCCTAAACTGGCTTTTGGGACAAGAAATGTCACCTCTCTAGTGGAGAAGAAGCCTGAGCTGGTGCATGAGTTTGAGAGATTCCGGCTAGATATAGTCGGCCTCACCTCAACACACAGCTCCGGTTCCGGAACCAGTCTCCTGGAGAGGGGCTGGAGCTTGGCCTACTCTGGAGTTGCCCCGGGCAAGAGGCAGCAAGCAGGGGTATGTATTTTTGTACCCCCCCACCTTGCTGACTGTATATTGGAGTTTTCCCCGGTGGATGAAAGGGTTGTTTCCCTGCACCTTTGGGTTGGGAAACAAGTCCTGACCATCATTTGTGCCTATGCACCAAATGATGGTTCAGAGTACCCACCCTTTTTGGAGTTTCTAACTGGGGTGCTAGAGGGTGTTCCTCTTGGAGACTCCATTGTCCTACTGGGGGTCTTCAATGTGCACGTGGGCAACAACAGTGGAACCTGGAGGGGGGTGATTGGGAGGAACGGCCTGCTCAATCTGAACCCGAGTGGTGTTCAGTTATTGGACTTCTGTGCTAACCACAGTTTGTCTATAACGAACACCATGTTCAAGCATAAGGGTGTCTATATGTGCACCTGGCACCAGGACACCCTAGGTCACAGGTCGATCATCGATTTTGTTATGGTGTCATCAGACCTGCGACAATATGTCTTTGACACTCGGGTAAAGAGAGGAGCAGAGCTGTCAACTGATCACCACCTGGTGGTGAGTTGGATCTGATGGCTGGGGAGGATGCCATTCAGACCTGGTAGGCCCAAATGTATAGTGAGGGTGTGCTGGAAATGTCTGGCTGAAGCCCCTGTCCGGGAGGTCTTCAACTTCCAGCTCCAGAAGAGCTTCAACCACATTCCGAGGGAGTCTGGAGACATGAAGTCTGAATAAGCCATGTTCTCCACCTCCGTTGTTGAAGTGGCTGCCCAGAGCTGCGGCCACAAGGTCAACAGGGCATCTTGTGGTGGCAACCCCCGAACCAAGTGGTGGACACCAGTGGTGAGGGGGGCCATTAAGCTAAAGAAGGAGTCCTATCAAGCTTGGTTGGCTTGTGGGACTCCCGAAGCAGCTGAGGTGTACCAGCAGGCCAAGTGGAGTGCAGCTCGGGTGGTTGCTGAAGCAAAAACATGGATACGGGAGGAGTTCGATGAGGCCATGGAACAAGACTTTTGGTCGGCCTCGAAGAGATTCTGGCAAACTGTCCGGCGGCTCAGGAGGGGGAAGAAGCTTACTATCCACACTGTGTATGGTGCGGCTGGGGCACGGCTGACTTCAACTGGGGATATCGTTGGGCGGTGGAAGGAATACTTCGAAGATCTCCTCAATCCCACTGACACGCTTTCCACAGAGAAATCAGGGCTTGTGGACGAGGGGGACAGCTCGCCTATCACAGGGGCTTAGGTCACCAAGGTGGTTAAAAAACTCTTTGGTGGCTGGACCCCGGGGATGGACAAGATTCTCCTTGGATACCTCAAGGCCGTTAATGTTGTAGGGCTGTCATGGTTGACACGCCTCTGCAACATTGTGTGGAGGTCAGGGGCAGTGCTTCTGGCATGGCAAACCAGGGTGGTGGTTCCTCTCTTCAAAAAAGGGGACCGGAGGATTTGCTCGAACTTTAGAGGGATCACACTCCTCAGCCTCCCTGGGAAGGTCTATGCCAAGGTACTGGAGAGGACAGTCCAGCCTTTGGTCGAACCTCGGATTCAGGAGGAGCAATGTGGTTTTCGTCCTGGCCGTGGCACATCGGACCATCTTTTTACCCTCTTGAGAATCCTCGAGAGTTCATGGGAGTTTGCCCAACCAGTTTACATGTGTTTGGTGGACTTGGAGAAGGCATTCGACTGCGTCGAATTCGACTGTGGTTTTTGTGTGTGGGGGGGGGGGGTGCTTCGGGAGTATGGAGTATCGGGCTTGTTGTTATGAGCTATTCGGTCTCTGTACGACCGTTGTGAGAGTTTGGTTTGTATTGCCAACACTCGGTCAGACTCATTCCCAGTGAGAGTTGGACTCCACCAGGGCTGCCCTTTGTCACGATCCTGTTCATAACTTTTATGGACAGGATTTCTAGGCGCAGCCAGGGAACGGAGGGTGTCATGCTTGGTGACCACAGGATCTCATCTCTGGTGTTTGCAGATGATGTTTTCCTGCTGGCTTCATCCATCAATGACCTACAGGTCTTACTGGGATGGTTTGCTGCTGAGTGTGAAGTGGCTGGTATAAGAATCAGTACCTCCAAGTCCTCATCCATGGTCCTCATCCATGAAAAGGTGGATTGTCCTCTTTGGGTTGGGGACAAGCTCCTGCCCCAAGTGGAGGAGTTTAATGGAGCGAGAGATTGACAGACGGATCGGAGCAGCATCTGCAGTGATGCGGACGTTGTACCGGTCTGTTGTGGTGAAGAGGGAGCTGAGCTCTAAGGCAAAGCTTTCAATTTACCAGTCAATCTACGTTCCTACCCTCACCAATCGTCATGAACTTTGGGCAATGACAGACAGAACGAGATTGCGGATACAAGCAGCTGAAATGAGCTTTCTTTGTAGGATTGCTGGACTCACCCTCAGACATAAGGTGAGGAGCTCAGTCATCCAGGAGAGCCTCAGAGTAGAACCTCTTCTCCTCCACATTGGAAGGAGCCAGTTGAGGTTGTATGGGCATCTGATCAGGATGCCTCCTGGACGCATCCCACTTGAGGTGTTTCGGGCACATTCCACTGGGAGGAGACCCCGGGGCAGACCCAAGACTCACTGGAGAGACAATGTCTCCCAGCTGGTCTGGGAACGCCTTGGTATCCTCTCTGAAGAGCTGGAGCAGGTGGCAGGGGAGAGGGAAGTCTGGGCTTCTCTGCTTGAACTGCTGCCTCCGTGACCTGGACCTCCAGAAAATTGGTAGAAGATGGATGGATGGATGGATGATTAAAAAACTAAGAAATCACATGTATGTAAGTATTCACAGCCTTTGCCATGAAGCTCAAAATTGAGCTCAGATGCATCGTGTTTCCACTGATCACTGTATATACTGATCGCTATATAAATAAAGTTGAATTGAATTGAATCATCCTTGACATTTTTCTACAGCTTAATTGGAGTCCACCTGTGGTAAATTCAGTTGATTGGACATGATTAGGAAAGGCACACACCTTTCTATATAAGGTCCCACAGATGACAGTGCATGTCAGAGCACAAGCGAAGCATGAAGTCAAAGGAATTGTCTGTAGACCTCCAAGAAAGGATTGTCTTGAGGCTTAAATGGAAGGGTACAGAAAAAATTCTGCTGCTTTGAAGGTCCCATTGAGCACAGTGGTCTCCATCATCTGTAAATGGAAGAAGTTCGGAACCACCAGAACTCTTCCTAGAGCTGGCTGGCCATCTAAACTGAGCAATCGGGGAGGAAGGCCTTCGTCCGGGACCAAGAACCCGATGGTCACTCTGTCAGAGCTCCAGCGTTCCTTTGTGGAGAGAGGAGAACCTTCCAGAAGGACCACCATCTCTGCAGCAATCCAGCAGTCAGTTCTGTATGGAAGACCATATAAAAGTGGAACTTCCTGCCATCCAGCTTGGTGCTCAGCAAAAATGGAATGGAGGAGGGAAATTTGTGGCGGCGCCTTGCATGGCAGCGGCCCTCTGATTCTACACTTGGGGTGTGTGTGATTAACACAGTAGATAGGTAAAGGACAATCTCGTTCTACTGTACATGATTGGTTGTACAGTTGAATGACAATAAGGGTGATTTAATTTAATTTTAATTTAGAGTGGCCAGACGGAAGCCACTCCTTAGTAAAAGGCACATGGCAGCCTGCCTGGAGTTTGCCAAAAGGGACCTGAAGGACTCTCAGACCATGAGAAACAAAATTCTTGTCTGATGAGACAAAGATTGAACTCTTTGTCGTGAATGCCAGGTGTCAAGTTTGGAAGAAACCAGGCACCGCTCATAACCAGGCCAATACCATCCCTATAGTGAAGTATGGTGGTGGCAGCATCATGCTGTGGGGATGTTTTTCAGCGGCACGAACTGGGAGACTAGTCACGATAGAGGGGAAAAAAGAATGCAGCAATGTACAGAGACATCCTGGATTAAAACCTGCTCCAGAGTGCTCTTGACCTCAGACTGGTACAACGGTTCATCTTTCAGCAGGACAATGACCCTCAGCACACAGCCAAGATATCAAAGGAGTGGCTTCAGGACAACTCTGTGAATGTCCTTGAGTGACCCAGCCAGAGCCCAGACTTGAATCCAATTGAACATCTCTGGAGAGATCTGAAAATGTCTGTGCACCAACACTTCCCATCCAACCTGATGGAGCTTGAGAGGTTCTGCAAAGAGGAATGGGCCAAACTGCCCAAAGATAGGTGTGTCAAGCTTGTGGCGTCATATTCTAAAAGATCTGAGGTTGTAATTGTTGCCAAGGGTGCATCAGCAAAGTACTGAGTAAAGGCTGTGAATACTTATGTGCATGTGATTTCTTAGTTTTTACTTTTATAACTTTGAAAACAATCTCAAAAAAACTTTTTTCACATTGTCATTATGTGTGTAGAAATTTGAAGAAAAAATGAATTTAATCCATTTAGGAATAAGGCTGTAACATAACAAAATGTGAAGCGCTGTGAAGACTTTCTGGATGCACTGTACAGACATTAAACACATGAATATACACTTAGGCATAATTTAAACAACACTAAGTGGTACAAAACGCAAAGAGAGAAGAGAGGCTGCTGCGGGTTCACGTGCCATTCAGGTAGTATCGACTTTTCACTGTACCATTCACAAGGTGTGGGGCAGTTCTGTATTGACTAGCACACCTGCCCACACTGTAACACTATCATTCCCAAAGGCTCGTCTGGTGACAACAGTGGCTGACGCATAGCGCTCTCCTTGACATCTCCAACATCGTTGGCAGCCATCATTTCTGCTTAACATGAATCGACTTTAATCAGAGAACAGCACTGAGGCCCACTGGTCCCTTGTCCAGCGTAAATGCTCCCTGGCTCATGCAAGACGATGATGCCTGTGCCTGATGGTGTGGTCAAGTACCCTTGCAGGTTGTCTAGCACACAGACCACACTGATGTCAACAGTTTTGAATGGTCTGACGTGACACTTGGGTGTCTCTCACCTCCCATAAATGTGCCTGGAGTTGAGTGGCATTCGTCATCCGGTCCTGCAGGCACTGTTCACAATGAAGCAGTCATCAGCGTGGGCTGTAGCCAAAGAACATTAATTTCTATGCCTTTCTGACTCTTCCAGTCTCTCTGTATCTCTGTTGCAACCTGCTGATGACACTCTGTGACACTCTCAGCTCAGTGGCCACTTCCCTCTGAGAACATCCTGTTTGAAGCCTCTCAATGGTGAGGTCCTGTTGATCAATTGTTAGGTGCTGTCTTGGTTTCATGATGTCAAAATGTGAACAGCATGATGAAGAGGACTGTTTCAATACCAATTCTAATTGAAACAGAAAATTTATTGGTTGATTCATGGATCAAACACCTATTGTGAATTTTTCCTTTAAGCACCTTGTTAGAGAACAGCAAGTTACGCAAGAAGTTCTGAAACACTGAACAGTTGGACATGTGCATTCAGAAGGTTAGAGAAGGTCAAATTAAGTTGACCTGTAAAGGTTATAGTGCATTTTAGGTGCATCCCGAAACTTCACCCAAAAGCCGAATATCCCTAACTTTTTGTGGGTAGTGTGTGTATTTGTGTGTGTGTGTGTGTGTGTGTCCACCCTGTGACCCTGCCCCGGAAAAAAAGTTTAGGTTCAGGATTTTTATTTGCTTTAACCCCTGTAGTCAGCCACACTACAACTGCGCCACAGTTGCCACCAGACAGTTGTGTGAAAAAGTGTTTGCCCCCTACCTGATTTCTCATTTTTTTGTATGTTTGTCACACTTAAATGTTTCACATCATCAAACAAATTCAAATATTAGACAAAGATAACACAAGTAAACACAAAATTCAGTTTTTAAATGTAGGTGTTTATTATTAAGGGTAAATAAAATCCAAACCTACATGGCCCTGTGTGAAAAAGTGATTGCACCTCCTCCCGAAACATAAATTAACTGTGGTTTATCACATCTTTGGAAAGTTCAGTTCAATTTTTCTAGCCACACCTAGGCCTGATGACTGCCACACTTGTTCTCATTCAAAAAATCACTTAAATGGGACCTGCCTGACAAAGTGAAGTAGACCAAAAGATCCTCAGAAGTTAGACATCATACTGCGATCCAAAGAAATTCAGGAACAAATGAGAAACACAGTAATTGAGATCCATCATTCTGGAAAACGTTATAAATTGGGTGGTGCGGTGGCGCAGTGGTTAGCACTGTGACAGCACAGCAACTCACCCTTGACCATGGGATCCCTGGTTTGATCCCAGCCCCTGACCAACAGTGATCTGTGTGGAGTTTGCATGTTCTCCCCGTGTCTGTGTGGGTTTACTCCGGGATTTCTCCGGTTTCCTCCCACAGGCCAAAAACATGCAGGTTAGGTTAATTAGAGACTCTTAAAGTGGCCCTAGGTGTGAATGTGTATGTGAATGGTAAAGGGATAGCGTCGTACTGTGGCTGCTTCATCCATCCAGGTGGATGCCCTCAATTTCCCCTCTGGGGATCAATAAAGTATACAAAATCAAAAAAGAAATAAAAAAAAGAACATTTCTAAAGCTTTGGGACTCCAGCGAACCACAGTGAGAGCCATTATCCACAAATGGCAAAAACATGGAACCGTGGGGAACCTTCCCAGGAGTGGCTGGCCAACCAAAATTACCCCAACAGGTCACAAAAAAAAAAAAACACACAACATCCAAAGAACTGCAGGCCTCTCTTGCCTTAGTTAAGGTCAGTGTTCATGACTCCACCATAAGAAAGAGACTGTGCAAAAATGTCCTACATGGCAGAGTTCCAAGATGAAAACCACTGCTGAGCAAAAAGAACATAAAGGCTCATCTCAGTTTTGCCAGAAAACATCTTGATGATCGCCAAGACTTTTGCGAAAATGCTCTGTGGACTGACGAGACAAAAGTTGAACTTTTAAGGGATAAGGACCTGCACTTATAGAGCTCTTTACTAGTCTCAAAGACCACTCAAAGCGCTTCACTAGTACTAACCCTCTATTCTAAGGGGCTATAGGAGACAGATATCTAGGGACAATTTAGAACAACCAGTTAACCTAATATGCATGTCTTTGGATTGTGGGAGGAAACCGGAACTCCCGGAGTAAACCCACACAGCACAGGGAGAACATGCAAACTCCACACAGAAAGGTTCCTACCCCTGCCAGCCTGGGGATTTGAACCCAGAACCTTCTAGCTGTTAGGCAACAGTGCTAACTACTGAACCACCATGCTGCCCACATACCTTTTTGGAAGGTGTGTGTCCCATAACATCCGGCGTAAAAGTAACACAGCATTTCAGAAAAGGAACATCATACCAACAGTAAAATATGGTGGTGGTAGTGTGATGGTCTGGGGCTGTTTTGCTGTTTCAGGACCTGGAAGACTTGCTGTGGTGAATGGAACCATGAATTCTGCTGTCTACCAAAAAATCCTGAAGGAGAACGTCCGGCCATCTGTTCGTTACCTCAAGCTGAAACACACTTGGGTTCTGCAGCAGAACAATGATCCAAAACACACCAGCAAGTCCACCTCTGAATGACTTAAGAAAAACAAAATGAAGACTTTGAAGTGGCCTAATCAAAGTCTTGACCGTAATCCAATTGAGATGCTGTGGCATGACCTTACAAAGGCGGTTCATGCTTGAAAACCCTCCAATGTGGCTGAATTACAACAATTCTGCAAAGAGGAGTGGGCCAAAATTCCTCCACAGTGCTGTAAAAGACTCATTGCCAGGAGCATTTTTTTTTTTTTCAGTGTTTGTGTGTGACGTTGTGGGGCAAAAAAGGTCTGTGCCCTGTATCCCAGCAACAGCTTGTCACTCTCAGCTCAACACTTCCACTTTCCTATTGTCAGACTGTCTTCTGATTTTTTAATAGCAGTCTCTAAATAACAATGGACAGGAAACGTGTTTTAGCAGTTCTGGATGTGAAATATGATGACACGGAAAGCAGGAGTCCGAGTACAGACTGGTATCGGCATCCTGTGACCCGCCCATGCAGCAGTTCTGATTGGCTGCTTAGATCTGACATTGACAAGCTCAGCTGCAGTCTCTGAAAAGTTGAACTTTTTTCAGCTCTGAGTGCCCTGAGTGCCGCAACAAAAAATGGCCACCGCTGACAGTGTTTCAGTGCTGTGTGCGCTCAGCACTGTAAACGCTGGACTACATAGAGAATGACTGGAAAATAGCCGCCTAGAACTGAAAAAACGCGTTTGGTGGACACGCAGCCTCAGTGTGACAAACATACAAAAAAAGACAAATCAGGAAGGGGGCAAACACTTCATCACACCACTGAGATTTAATACTGAGACCGCCAAGTATCAACTCCATGTGGTAAACTGAAACATTTCTGCTCATGTGGATACACTTGATTACTTGATAATGTGAGTTCTCTTAAACTAAGGAAAAAAAGACACTTTGCTCAGTTACCGTACATATTATTGTGAAAAATTTTCTCTAACATGAGTTTTCATTTTATTATTCAGCTTTTTTCACAAGTGCAATGAATGTATACATACATTTTTAATAAAAATGTAAGTAAAACAAAATTTTAAAGTACATTCAGTACACAAAATACATATGGCGATATGTATCGTAGATCCCACCAGAAGTGGCAGTGTGACTTTTTTACAGCCCCCATGCTACTATGCCCCAGGCACCGAGGCTTCAGCACCTTGGTGCTTTCATTGAACAACTGTTTTTCGGTCTGGTTGTCCTTGCCCTGATGCTACGTGGCCTCCTGTCTGAGGTAACGGGAGCAGACAGTCCACGTGCAGGGTGGCTGGAGCCTGTCCTGATGCAAGCTGCCTTTTCCTTGCATCTGCTGGTGTAGATGTCCTGGAGGGGTGGTAAGCTGCACGTGATCATCCTTTGTGCAGACTTAACCAAAGCCGCCTCCTCTGTCACCATACAGCTTGCATACCACACACTGATGCAGGAGGTCGGTGTGCTCTCCAAACACACCTGTAGAATGTCCTCTTGAATTTTCTTGTGTTGGCAGTATTGCTACACCAGCTCAAGGTTGGTGAGGTGAACCCTGAAGTATTTAAAGGAGGAAACCATTTCCACAGCCGTTCCATCAATGTAAAGGAGAGATGGGGCCAGTGCCAGCCCTTCAGTAGTCCACAATAATCTCCTTGGTTTTGTTAATTTTTAAGGATGAGATTGTTCTCGCTACACCATGTTCCAAGGTTGTCTTGGTAGGAAGCTTTGAAGTCATGTGTCAGCAGAGTATGGAGCAGTGGGCTGAGGACACAGCCCTGAGGGGAGCCGGTGCTGAGGATGATAGCTGAATGTGATATTCTTGATTCTAACAGTTTGAAGCCTGTTAGTCAAAAATTCTCCAGTGCACGTGTAACCCCTCTCTTTAATATAAAGTATATTTGAATGCCAAAAGATAATGTCCATGTCCTCATTACAGGGTGGAGCCTGCTGGAGTCCAGTGGTTAAAGCCAGGTCTGAGGAAGTGTAAGTGTGTTTTTAATGGAATTCATGAAAGTAAAGCAGCACACATTCAGCCGTTTCCACACACTTGTGTTTGTTTTCTTCATCAGATTCTCGTGAACTCACACTCGACCCCAACACGGCACACAGGAAGCTGAAGCTGTCTGACGGCAACAGGACAGTGATGTACGTGAACGAGGAGAAGCCGTACCCGGACCACCCAGACAGATTCGACGAGTGGTGTCCTCAGCTGCTGTGCGCCGAACCCCTCAGCGGTCGCTGTTACTGGGAGGTCGAGCGAAGTGGCGACCTTCATGTAGCCGTGAGCTACAAGGAAATTAGAAGGCAGGGAGACATGAATGAGAGAAATGAGTTTGAGTTTGGATTTAATGACCAGTCCTGGTGTCTGAGCTGCTTTGATCAGCGCTACTCTGTCTGGCACAACAACAGTGAAACGGTCATCTCCTCGTCCCACTCGGTCTCTGACAGACTGGGAGTCTACCTGGACCATCCGGCTGGGACTCTGTCCTTCTACAGGGTCTCCGCTGACGCTCTGATCCACCTCCACACATTCAGCACCACCTTCACCCAGCCGCTCTACGCTGGGTTTGGCTTTGTGTTCAGGGTGGGATCAAAGTTTCAGATCACTCTTAATTCTTATGCATCTCTGTGTTCAGTTTAGCAAAATGACCCAGAATGATCGTCCCCCTTCTTCACTCATGGGTGGAAAGTCACAACTTTTTCCTTATTAATTTGCTCATTTTTTCTTGTAAATTTGCTACTTTTTCCTTGGAAATTTTCACCTTTTTCTCTCATTAATTTGCACATTTTTCACACCTGCAATTATTTTCTCATAAATTCGTGACTTTTTTTCTTCTCAAAAATTTGCAACTTTTTTGTCAGAAATTTACAATTTTTTTGTCGCTTTACAACTTTTTTCTCAAACCTTTTCTACAAATTTTTCTTTTTTCTGTAAATTTTCATCTTTCTCATAAATTTGCAGCGTCTCTCTTAAAAAATTTCATTTTTTTCATAAATTTTAATTTTTGTCTCAAATTTTTGACTTTTTTCCCTGTAAATTTTCATATTTTTTCTCATATATTTTTCAGTTTTTTTCTGATAAAATTGGAACTTTTTTCAAAAATGTTAAATTTCATTTCCTGGAAGTTTTCAACTTTGTTGTACATTTTCAAATTTTATTGTGTGTAATTGTCATTTGTGACATTTGTATTAATTATTAACAAATTAATGAGGAAAAAAATTAAAGTTTATGAGGAAAAAATACATAAAAAAAAGTTGAAAATTTACACAAAAAAAGTTAAAAATTGTGAGAAACATTTGCACATTTTCAGGAAAAAAGTAGCATTTTTTTCTCCGTTCTAGAGAGGCTGATGATGGTATGGGGGGGGGGTGCTCATTTTGCTAACAAGGGGGGTAACGCCCCCCCCCCACAACCCACTTGCTGGTCGTGCACAGGCGTTGGGCCAAACAGGAAGCATTTACAGTGGCGTGTGCGCTAAAGCTTAGGTGCATCAGAGCAGAAAGGAGCGTAGACTGCACGGTGGGCTGCACGGTGGCGCAGTGGTTAGCACTGCGGCAGCACAGTTTACCCTTGGCCGGGGGATCGTGGGATCGTGGGTTCGATCCCAGCCCCCGACCAACAGTGATCTGTGTGGAGTTTGCATGTTCTCCCCGTGTTGCGTGGGTTTACTCCGGGATTTCTCCGGTTTCCTCCCACATGCCAAAAACATGCATGTTAGGTTAATTGGCTGTTCTAAATTGTCCCTAGATATTTGTTTCCTATAGGCCCTTAGAATAGAGGGTTAGTATTAATGAAAGCGCTTTGAGTGGTCTTTGTGACTAGAAAAGCGCTATATAAGTGCAGGTTAGTTAGTAGTTAGTTAGTAGACCCAGTCCTAACAGGAAGTCCGTCTCAGCCGGGGGACGCATGTCCATCTGTGTCCTTCCTGTGACTTCTGGCCACGTTGGCAGAATCTTGATGCTGGACAGCTGTTGTGACCAGGCATCGGGAATCTTTCACTCCAGCCAAGTTGAACTCGTGCAGATGTGGATTTGCGTCTGTTCATGCTAGTCGGCTCCAGACTGCGTCGTCTTCAGTGCGACTGCACCGTGGTTGAAGATGTGCTTCACATTCAGTCTGATATGCAGTCGCTGAGTCACGTTGAGCCACAGTGCCTTACAGACTGCTGAGACGTGGCTGCAGAATTGGTCGGTGAACTCACTGGAAGTTTGTTTGATCTCTGTAGTCACGATTCATCTGGATTTCACTGCTTTTTTTTTTTTGTTTTTGAAGGTTCAGTTTGGAATTCCAGTTCCTTGATCGGCATGAGGCCACAGTTGCTGAGTTCAAATCCTCATTTCTGTCAGTGGAGCTTTGTTGTCACGACTGATTATTATGATTTTTGTTGAGACCCATTGATAGTGTCAGGTGGAGCATACAGTATCTACAGTTCTAGCTGGACAAAGTGTATACAGTATAGATATGTGGAGAGAATGGGAATATTTATACAGTGGATAGAAAAAAGTCTACACACCCCTGTTTAAATTCCAGGTTTTTCAGATGTAAAAACATGAGACCAACATAAATCTTTTCAAAACTTTTTACACCATTAATGTGACCTATAACCTGTACAACCCAATGGAAAAACAAACTGAAATCTTTTAAGGGGAAACATCAAAAACTTACAATAACCTGGCTGCATAAATATGCACACCCTGTTATAACTGGGGATGTGGTTGTGTTCAGAATTAACCAATCACATTCAAACTCATGTTAATGGGAGTCAGCACACACCTGCCACCATTTAAAGTGCCTCTGACTAACCCCAAATGAAGTTCAGCTGTTCTAGTAGGCTTTTCCTGACATTTTTGCAGTCACATCTTACAGCACAAGCCATGGTCTGCAGAGAGCTTCCAAAGCATCAGAGGGATCTCATTGTTCAAAGGTATCAGTCAGGAGAAGGGCACAAAAGAATTTTCAAGGCATTAAATATACCATGGAAGACAGCGAAGACAGTCATCATCAAGTGGAGAAAATATGGCACAACAGTGACATTACCAAGAACTGGACGTTCTTCCAAAATTGATGAAAAGACGAGAAGAAAAGTGGTCAGAGAGGCTGCCAAGAAGCTGACAGCAACACTGAAGGAGCTGCAGGAAATTCTGGCAAGTACTGGCTGTTGAGTACATGTGACAACAATCTCCAGTCTAGGGTGGTGTGACGGAAACGTTATCTTGCAAAGAAAAACATCCAAGCTTGGCTACATGATTGCAAAAATGCATTTGAAATCTCCCAAACACGTGGGAAAATGTGTTGTGGTCCAATAAAACGAAGGTTAAACTTTTTGGCCATAATTCCAAACGATATATTTGGCACCAACACAACACTGCTCATCACCAAAAGAACACTATACCTACAGTGTAGCATGGTGGTGGCACCGTCATGCTTTGGGGCTGTTTTTCTTCAGCTGGAACTGGGGCCTTAGTCAAGGTGGAGGGAATTATGAACAGTTCCTAATACCAGTCAGTGTTGGCACAAAACCTTCAGGATTCTGCTAGAAAGCTGAAGATGAAGAGGAACTTCATCTTTCAGCACGACAATGAGCCAAAGCACACATCCAAATCAACAACAGAATGGCTTCGCCAGAAGAAGATTAAGGTTTTGGAATGGCCCAGCCAGAGTCCAGACCTGAATCTGATCGAACATCTGTGGGGTGACCTGAAGAAGGCTGTGCACAGGAGATGCCCTCACAATCTGACAGATTTGGAGCATTTTTGCAAAGAAGAGTGGGCAAATATTGCCACATCAAGATGTGCCACGCTGATAGACTCCTGCCCAAAAAGACTGAGTGCTGTAATAAAAGCCAAAGGTGCTGCAACAAAGTATTAGTTTAAGGGTGTGAATATTTATGCAACCAGGTTATTGTAAGTTTTTATTTTTTTTTTCTTCCCCTTAAAAGATTTCAGTTTGTTTTTCAATTGGGTTGTACAGGTTTTAGGTCACATTAATGGTGGAAAAAGTTTTGAAATAATTTATCTTGGTCTCATTTTTTTTTACATTACAAAAACCTGGAATTTGAACAGGCGTGTGTAGACTGTTAATATGCATTGTATACATGCAGATGAACTTGGATAGAATGCACATGAACACATTCATACACCTATACAGAATATTATAATTATGTACCTACAGTCATGTGAAAAAATTAGTACACCCTGTATAAACCTGTGTTTTTTAACATATATGGACAAATGGATATTTAATATCAGTGTTTAAAATACTGTGAGATTCATGAAATACAACTAAATAATTAAAAATGAATTAAAGACTTTTTTCAAATTTTCTGTAAAATATAATTCTAAGCAAATAGTGAGGAATAAATTAGGATACCCCCACATTCATCATCATCATAGCAGTCTGTCGTGGGCGACAATGACTGTTTCATTTAGGTCTGATCAGATTCTTCCACACAGCTCTATCCTTAGCCTTCCACTGCCAGGAACTCCTGTCTATGTCCAGCTTCTTCAGGTTTCTTTTTACAGTGTCTTTAAATCTGAGGCTTGGTCTACCCTGATTGCGTTTGCCCTCGCATAACTGTGAGTAGAGTAACTGCCAAGGGAGACGCTGGTGGTCCATCCTCTCAACATGTCCGAGCCATCTCAGGCTCATCTGTATTAGCATGTCCTCCATTGATGGTAGACCAGCTCGTTTCAACACTTCTATGTTGGTTATCTTGTCTTTCCATGAGATGTTCATTATGGCTCGAAGGTTTCTCATCACGTACGCGTGGAGTTTTTTTTACCTGCACTCTGTAGACAGTCCAAGTTTCAGCACCGTTCAATAGAGTAGCCAGTACTGTCGCTTTGTACACTTTGCATTTCACGCGGATAGACGCATGTCGATTGTTCCACAGTCTCTCCCTCAAGTTTCCAAACACAGCGCTCGCGCTTCCCATTCTGAGAGGTAGTTCATCCTCCAGCCTAGCATTCTCTGAAACAGTACTCCCTAGTACTCCCTAGGTACTTGAAAGTCTTGCACTTGACTAGTGGCTCTGTACCAATGCTGATCTCTTCTGGTAGTGATGTTGATAATTTTGACTGTTGTTGTGAAATGGCGCTATATAAATAAAGTTGAATTGAATTGAATTGGAACTTTGGTGGTTGATAAAGGCACTCTGTCTTCTTGATGTTGATTTGGAGGCTGGATTGGCTAGCTGCTCTTACAAATTTCTCCACTAAAGATTGCATATCTTCCACGCTGTGTGCAACTAGAGCACTGTCATCGGCAAAGAGCATTTCTCTTACTACCTTTATCGATGTCTTACTCTTGGCTTTAAACTGTGCCGCATTGAACAAGTCTGCTTCTTTCCTTTTTTGAATGTATACTCCTTCTGAAGTGTCTTTGAAGGCCACCTCAAGCATGGCTGCCAGATATAGCGAGAAGAGTGTAGGTGCCAGCACACACCCTTGTTTCACCCCATTGCTTAGTGAAAAGTCTTTAGATACTGAACCACTCATTGCCACGTTTGCTTGCATACCTGTATGGAGTGCCTCGATCACACTGACAAACTTCTCTGTACAACCATATTTCCTGAGTACCTGCCAAAGTCCTTGTTGCGAAACAGTATCGAAGGCTTTACTGAAGTCTATGAAGACTACATAAAGCGGCATGTTCTGTTCAATACACTTTTCTTGAACCTGTTTCAAGCAGAAAATCATGTCCATTGTGCTTCTTCCACTTCTAAAGCCACACTGGGTTTCCGGTAGTACATTCTGCGAGATGTGTTCACTGAGTCTGTTAAGTAGTACACGTGAGAGAATCTTACCAACAGTGGCTAGCAGTGATATACCTCGGTAATTTCCACAATCCTTCCTGTCACCTTTCTTGAACAAAGGCACAATACTTGCATCCTTGCAGTCTTGAGGTACTTTCTGGGCATCCCATATCTCTTGGATGAGCTTGTGCAGGCAGTTGGTCAGCTGAACACCACCAAATTTCCACACTTCTGCTGGAATTCCATCCCTTCCTGGAGCTTTACCATCCTGTGTTGTCCTGATAGCTGCCATTAGTTCATCAAAATTTGTTGGTTCATCCAGACTTGATACATTTGGTCACTGCACTAGAGCATCTTTAGCCTCTTCAGTGAGATCTCCAGGGTTGTTTAGTAGTTTGTCATAGTGGTCTGCATATCTGTCCAGGATCTTGTCTTTCTCCTGCAAAACCGTTTCACCATCCATAGCCTTTAGTTGGATCAATCCTCTTGGTTTAGGGCTGTAGATTTCTCTCAAACCTGTGAAGAATGTTTCCATGTCCTTCCTATCTGCTGCAGTTTGATGTTTCTCCACTTTTTCATCCCACCAGTTGGACTTCATCTCTCTGGTGTACTTCTGTAGCTCACTCTGAGCCTTTGAGTATTTCTTCTTCTTTGACCTTGTGTTACACTGTAGGTTTTCCTGCCTAGCTGTATTCCTCACTTCTAGTAGTTTCTTCAGGTGTTCATTATGCTCATCAAACCAATCTTGATGTTTCCTCTCAGGGTGGCCTAATACATCACTCGCAGTCTGATACACCGTATCCTTCAGTGTTGCCCATTTCTCTTCTATGTCATTCTCTGAGTTGTTGCTGTCCCAGTCTTTCAAGTTTTCATCCATTTCCTGTGTAAGTTCTTCCTGCTTCTTTTGGCCTTTCAGTGCAATAGTGTTTAGCTTCCATGGTGGCTTTGCACCCGTCCTGCAGTGCTGTTTTCGTCTCCAAATCCTTAATCTAGATCTCAGCATAACATGATCAGTGCCACAGTTCGTGCCTCTCATTGCTCTGGTGTCCAATACATCCCTTCTGTCTCTCTGCCTGACTATGATGTAGTCTAATAAGTGCCAGTGCTTGGATCTTTGGTGCATCCATGTCTTCTTGTGTGTGTCCTTGTGCTTAAACAGAGTGTTGGTTATCACAAGGTTGTACTCTGAACATAGTGCAAGTAGAAATTCTCCATTAGCATTGCACTTGCCTACTCCATGACTGCCTAGCATTCCTTTCCATTTCTCAGTGTCCGAACCAACTCTGGCATTAAAATCTCCAACGAGTATCAGCCTGTCATCAGTCAGTACATGCCTGATAGTCTCACGTAAATCACTGTAGAACTCTTCCTTCACCTCCTCTGTGTTGGTCATTGTTGGGGCATATACAGTACACTGATGAGTGTGGCATACATCTTCCGCTGTAGTGGGAGTCTCATAGTCATTATCCTGTCGTTGATTGGCACCAGTTCCTCATCAAGCATTGCTGCTATCTCCTTTCTAACGGCAAAGCCCAGTCCTGCTTCTCTCCTTTCTTGAGTTTATCTCCCACTCCAAAAGAAGATGGTACCCATGGTCTTCCAAGCTGTCATATCCAGGCAATCTTGTTTCACTAAGTGCAGCTATGTCTACATTGTACCTGTTCATTTCCAAGGCCACAAGCGCAGTCTGTCTTTCTGGGCGCTGTGATGTTGTTCTGTCCAACAGAGTGCGTATATTCCATTCTGCTACACACAAGGTTGCTGTTTTCCTCTTCTTTTGTCGTCTTTTGTCTTTTGTCTTCTTTTGTCTTCCCCCACATTAATTCTCACTGGCTAAAATGAATGTTAAAAAATGCAAATAAAAACAAGGTCAGACATAGATGTTTTTATGTGTATTAATAAAGAACTGAACACTTAATGGGGCATCCTAATTTTTTCACATGACCGTACACACACAAACCCCACCCTGCCCCTGTGTGTGAATGAATTTCTCTGTTTAGAAAGGTTTGTATACGTGGACCATGTCATCTCTCTGCTGTTTATGGATTTTGAAGGTCAAAGAAATTGTCATTGTAGCCGTAAGAAAAGCTTGATTTGCCTCTCAGTGAGGAAACGTTCAGTGTTACAGCAGCGTGCAAAACTGTCTCTAAATATGTGACAGATACAGTATATGCAAAAATGTATAGAAAGCTGATCAAACTTTAAATCTTCATTCTTTGTAAATGTGAAAATATTGCAACAATATTCTTTGCTATGATATACTTTACAAACAGTATTTAAAGGTCAACAGTAAGTAGGTGAAAACGTCTACCAACATGGTATATTGTCAGTTTTATGAAATAAAAAATCCATCCATCATCTGTGTACCTGTCCATCTTTTCTGGGGGTCCAGGTCATGGAGACCGCAGTCCAAGCAGAAGAGCCAAGACCTCCCTCTCCCAGCCAATTTTTAACAAAAAAGGTGAGAATTTATCATCGGAAGGTTCTAAATTTATGAAAAAGTTGAACATTCACAGGGGAAAAAGTTGCAAATTTCTGAGAAAAAAGAGGACACCAAGACGCTGCCAAAGCAGCTGAGAGACTGAGGCTGTTTTCACCCCCGAACTGGTTTATTTGGTCTGAATCAGTCGACAAGTTTGCTGCTTTGTCTCATTTTCTCCTTAGTTCCCATTCACACAGGCAAACATTCAAGTGGAACAAATTCCATCACGTTAAATTCCGCAAGACTTATGTCACAATGTTCTCTGTTCTTATTGATCACATTTTTTGCCTCAAGAACAGGACAGGTCAATACAGGAAGTAGGACTACTATGCATTTCTGTGGAGCAAATAATGCAAATCGTAGCGTAATCTACGAGGGTTTTCGTCGCCCTGGTTGTCATTTATTACATATGTGCATATACCACTTTCAGCAGATCATACAGTTTGAAAATGAAGCGCTGCTATGGTTGGAAAATGACATGTTGACTATCGTTAATCCTGAAGAGCCGTGACGTGCTCAACCACAGATATTTTCAAAGATCCATCAGGTATGTACAGTGGTAGAAAATGTTTTACCATTTGCCTCTGGTCCTGTTTTAGTGCGGTCCTTTTCTCGCCTGCAGGACTACACCAGAGTTCTCCAGGTGATTCAAGACCACCTGTGTCAGAAGGTCTCAGCACGGTTGGTTTGGTGCACACCTGAATATGATTACAGTGTTCTCACCAGACAAAACAAGCCGCAGTAATGGAGAAAACAAACATGAGTTTGACTGAAACAAACTTAAGTAGCTGCAGTGCAGGTGTAGTGTGGCCGACTACTGATCAGAGGGTCAGAGGTTCGATTCCCACTCTGTCTGCAGTCTGCGCATCAAAGTGTCCTTGAGCAAGACACTGAAGCCCCAGTTGCTCCTGGTGGGTCAGGTCAGCATCTGTGCATGGCAGCTCTGCCTCCATCAGTGTGTAGATGTGTGGACAGCAGGATCTGTGAAGACCTTTGGTCATCCAGAGATGAGGAAAATGCACAATATAAGTGACCATTTACCACAAAGCCTGTAGGTGTGAAAGCATCCTTAGTCTCTGCAGCGTGTCCTGGGTCTGCCCCGGGGTTTCCTCCCAGTGGACCGTGCCCGGAACACCTCAAGTGGGAGATGTCCATGAGGTGTCCTGGTCAGATGCTCAAAACACCTCAACTGGATCCTTTCAATGTGGAGGAGCAGCGGTTCTACTCTGAGCCTCTCCCGGATGACTGAACTCCTCACCCTATCTCTGAGGGTGAGTCCAGCAATCCTACAGAGAAAGCTCATTTCAGCCGCTTGTATCCGTGACCTCATTCTTTCAGTTATTACCCAAAGCTCATGACCATAGGTGAGGGTAGGAAGGTAGATTGAGCGGTAGGTAAATCAACCGCTTTGCTTCAGAGCTTAGCTCCCTCTTCACCACAACAGACCGGTACAACGTCCACATCACTGCAGATGCTGCTCCGATCTGTCTGTCAATCTCCCCTCACTCGGGAATAAGACCCCGAACAGTGGTGGCCCGCAGAGGACCATGGACTCAGACTATTAAAATAAAAATTCTAACTGGGTGTTTTGTTTTCTACAAAGTGACTTCAAGTTACAAATCACAATTTGAAGATGGATGGATGCTAGGATGTCCAAACTAAAATGAAGCTTTAAAGCTCTTCACAGTCATGTTGGACTGTGGATTTGTGGAGCCTGACTGCCCAAGACTGCGTCGCACCTGTGAAATGTGACGGGATTCAGTTCTTTGTTTTGGTATGACAAAAGTGATCTGACACACGACTAAAGTTTGGTTATGTCACACTGCTGTGAAAAAGTGCTCAGTCCATGTCCTCTGAGCAGTGTGTGTGTGTGTGTGTGTGTTTCACTTTCAGCCACAGATGAACATGTAAGTGACCATGCTATCCTGAATAAAACTTTATTAAACAAAGACGACCCACTGAGGCATCACACTGCCCCTTCTCATCCAGCAGATGTCACTGTTGGGACTTTAACTCTCCACAGCTTTCAGTGCAGATGGTTGAAACTGCTTCAGTGCTGCAGAAAACTTTGATTTGACCATCAATAGTTTTAAACTAATATTCACCATTAACATCAGTCTGAAGATTCATTTGGCCTTCTTCTGAAAACATGAACACTTCTGTTCACCCCCTCCACATCTGTGTCAGTGCACTCGGAGTACATTTTACGTGGTGTGCAAAGTGATCAAAACATCTCAGGTGTGACCTGATCAGTGTCCGGATGTGACCACCAAGGACATTTACCCTTTTATCTTCACTCTCTTCTTGCCAGTAACGCTGACTCTTGGCATAAGAGTGTCTAAGTTGATCCACTTGAGCACAGTGTACCCCCAACCGCCAGGCCATGAACCGGTACCGGTCCATGGACCACTTGGTACCAGGCCAATACTTGAATATTAAAGCATTACAGCAAGTTGCAAAAGGAATACATCAGAATTTAAAAGCAAACTCAAAAGTAAATTAAAGAGAAACAAAAACAAGCTAAAATAGAATATTGTAGAAGAGCTTGGAATAACGAGGCGATGTGATTTATAAACCAAAGTTTATTATCAGCTTCGCGCCTCTAACAAGTCTCATCTCAGTGCAGAAGCAGAATAAGAGGTCGAACACATTCAGACCTACATACTTATACCTACACATCACAAAAGACATTGCACATCAAAGCTGACATCCCACATTAGCTTAATCCCCCCTCCTTTGTCTTCCTACTCCTCCACCTGACCCTGGGTGGTCAGGGCGATCGATCTCCTCCATTGTCCTCTGTCTCTTCCACCTGGCCCTGGGAAGTCAGGGCGATCGATCTGGTCTCCACCGCTGCGCCTCGGATGCTCTTTGATCTTCGCTGGCGGTTGAGACCTCTTGTCCTGTTCTGAGGCGTGAGGTCGTTGTACATATGTAATCACTAAACATTCTAACATGCTTATACATATGTAGGTTATGGGATATATGATTAATATAAACCACAATATGACAGAAATAAAAGTTCCAGTACAATGTAGGAGATTAACAAATGTTCTACTGAAAGGCCACAACAAATAGAGTTTTTAACGTGGATTTAAAGCAGCTGAGTGTTTCAGCAGCCCTGATGCTTTCTGGGAGTTTGTTCCATGTGTGAGGAGCATAAAAACTAAACACTGCCTCATCATGTTTGGTTCTAACTCTGAGCACAGATAGTAGGCCTGACTCTGATGACCTGAGGACTCTGGATGATTCATAATGGACTGGCAGATCTGAAATGTATTTTGGATCTAAGCCATTAAGAGCTTTATAAACCAACAGCAGTATTTTTAAATCTATTCTTTGACAGACAGGAAGCCAGTGTAAAGATCTGTGAACTGGAGTTATATGATCCACTTTCTTGGTCTTAGAGAGGACCTAAGCTGCAGCGTTCTGAACCAACTGCAGCTGTCTGATGGACTTTTTAGGGAGACCTGTGAGGGCAGTGTTACAGTTGTCCAGTTTACTGACGATAAATGCATGGACAGGTTTTTCTAGATCCTGCTGAGACATCAGACCTTTTATCCTCGCGATGTTCATTAAGTGATAATAGGCTGACTTCAATACTGTCTTAATGTGGCTGTTAAAATTCAGGTCTGAGTCCAGAACCACACCTAGATTTCTGACTTGGCTGTTGGTTTTTAGCATTATTGATTGAAGCTGAGTACTATGTTGTGTTGTTACGGGGACGTATTATTGTGTGACATGGGTGGTGGCTCCACCATTCCGGTTCCATTGCCACCCGGGGTATAAAAGGGCTGTGAGGGAGAGGGGTGGTCTCTTGGCCTCCTCTCCGCTTTACGGCAGCGCTTGTCTTGTCGGTTTCGTCCTTGGCTCCTTTTACCAACATAACATACTAACTTTGAGTCTTTCTTCTTTGGCTCCAAAAACTATTATTTTGGTTTTGTCTTCATTTAACTGAAGAAAGTTCTGGCACATCCACTCTTTGATTTGACCAATGCATTTGATCAGGGTTTTAATTGGACCATAGTCTCCTGGTGAGACGGTTATGTAGATTTGTATATCATCTGCATAATTAAGGTCCATGTCAGGTCATCCATTGGTACAGAGGGTAACAATATGTATGGGTACATATTCATACTATGTAGGATAACTAAGTAGACGGTTATGCTGTTTATTCCATCTTGCTACAATGCTCCGCTTTGTGTATATATATTTATATATTTATGTGTACGTATGTATATTCACTGCTGTTATTTTTATTTTTCTTATCTTCTTAATTATTGCTCTGAGTGTTGCTATCCCTGTGCTGTTGCAATCCTGGAATTTCCCAATTGTGGGACTAATAAAGGCTTATCTTATCTTACCAGATAACCATGAAAACTGGTACTACCTGTTTCAAGGGTTGGGCTGTCGGCGACTCAACCGGCAGCCCCGCCCTTCTGAGGGCGTGAAGGGTGAAACTGGGCATCCTGGCAGAACTAAAAACAATATCTGTCACAGGTCTGTGGTAGACCACTCCCACTTACACGGGGTGAGACTGGACATCCTGGCAGATAAGTGTAACGGACTCGAACTAGTCAGCTACATTAAAATAACAAAATAAAATAAATCTTGGCCGATGCAGAGAAGTAGACGTCAGGCAGGGTCTCGATCAGTCAGTAGTCTGTTTATTTCTGAAACAGATTGGGGCAGACAATTTACACATGACACGGGAATGGGGACAAGTGCTGGCATTCCCCTTCCCAGGCTTCCATAGTGTGAGAGACATAGCTTACAGCTACTTGGACTACATAACTTTAGATCGTATAGTTACAGTATACCACAAGCAAGGAAAAAGTTTAGCACCAAATACATGACAGCATTACATGACAGAGTTACATGACTGTGGTAGACTGCAAGTCTAATTTAAAACATTACTGGCACATGCCTCTAGGGGGAACTACCTGTATTGTTCAGCAC